>OW026523.1:44210833-44516415 GCA_932274085.1 Protocalliphora azurea
TATATATATATATATATATATATATATATATATATATATATTATATATATATACATATATATATATATATATATATATAAATAAATAAATATATATATATATATATATATGTATATATATACTGATCCAAAAAATTATCTATTGAATAAAAAAAATTGAAGTCGATATCTTTACCGAGTGCAAAAATAAACGATTTTGAATTTGAAATTTCCAAAAAAGACGACTTTTTGTGTTTTTTTTTTAACCGAAAAAGTATCTACACTCTTTTTTATCTAAAATAAAATTTTCTTTAGCAACATATAATAATTTGACACTTTTCTGAAAGGCAACTTCACAGAGATGACTTCAAGATAAAAAAACAAGCCCAATAACTCAATTGGTCATGGTGTACACCCTCCCGAATTCGACCCATTTTATATGAAAGTTCTGAATTTAGACCATTTTTTCTCAAATCCCAAAGCACGAATCGACAAGCGGAATATATTTCAAAAATCCTCAATATGTTTTTAAAAGTTTTAAATCAAAATCTACGGGCCTTCGGAAAAATTTGGATTCTATAGCCAAAATGTAAAAAATCCCAGTTTTGAGAATTTTGATTAGTTTATTTCGGAATTCAGGAAAACCCTAACCCTGATTGAAATTTGGTTAACGCGCTTTTATTTATATTAATAAGATCCACATTTCCTGCAAATTTCATTAAAATATCTTCATAAACAAATATGTTATTACAATTAAAAAATTTGTATTTTCTCCAAAAACCCCAAATTGGGCCTTTTGGTTTATTTCTAAATAGCGACAGAAGTTTTAAAAATATGTATTCCAAATTAAGCTTATCCTTTAGCATATATAATTTCCGATCTTTTGCAAAAAGATTCAAGTCAATATCATCATATCAATATGCGACTTTAAACTTGTATATTTCCAATTTATTGTATATATGACTATATTTTTACAAACTTGCAACTTTTGCCTTTAGTTTTGCGTGAATAATTACTAAGAGAATTATGAATATTTCGGTATACTTTTAATAATATCTATACACAAAATAATTTTATAAAAATAATTAATAAAAATTTTTTATTTTTAATAGCGTTGCCACATTTCCCAAATTTAAGTAATTCTTTATCCTTTTCTAAGCATTCATATAGTACTATTAATGAATTTAAAATAACAAAACAAACCAAAAATGTCTATTTTAACTTAATCAATATTATTATTTTTAGTATTTATCATCTTTCTTAATAAATATTCTATTTTAATACGATTTTTTATTACTTATTTACATTAAATTTATGTAGACAATTTTTCTAATATTTTAAACTTATACTACTTATTTTCTATAAAATAATCTGTTGTATCTGTATACATATCTGAAAGATAATAAAGGTCCTTCAAGTCTTCAGTATTTTGAGTTGATAAAGGCTCATAATAAATCCAACGTTTTCTCATTGATGATAGTACAGGGTCTGATAATAACAATAGGCTATTAAAAATATCCTCGTTTGTGACGTTTCCTAGAGCTGAATAATTGAACGTGCTTAAAATCTCGGTTTCTTGCTTCTTGAGCCTCTTCTGAAAGCTCTCGAAGTGGAAGAATATCTCGTTCAATTATAATTTCGCAATGGCACAATACCTTATGTACTGTTGGTGTCATTTCTTTCCATGGATATAGAGAAACAAGTAGTTTAGATATTTCTGTTGCATATTCTCCAAATCGAGCAGAGTTAATTTTATCCTTACTATTACTTGTCATTAATAGTATGTTAGTCCTTTCAAGTAACTCTTTATTAATACCAGTTATTTTTGATGTAATTTCGAAATTTCCGAAAAACCTTCTTGCTGTGTTTCCATCATTTGTACTACCACCAGTCGGCAGAGGTTTGTCGATGTTTAATCCCGACTCTTCTCTGAATTCATCCTGGATTCTACTTTTCTAGGATATTCTAAGTGTTTTTAAAGCCTCGTTGTTTCTGGTAAATTTTCTGGCACACTTCTATACTTTAAATCATATGCTATGTGCAGAAAATGCTCCATGAACCGTATTCTGGCGTGAAGTGGAGATATTCCGAAAGACAGAAATTCTTCATTAATACTCCTTGCTTTACCAATATTCGAAAATTGTGATTTCGTCTCTTGACATAGTGAGCATTTCCAAAAAGAAGGTGTTTCCGTAATGGCATTACTAACCTTTTCATCAATCATTGTTAGACTAAGTTGAAAGGATATGTCGAATGTGTATTGGTTTATGGTTATTATGAATAAGTTGTAAATCATTTATTTCATCTTTAATATATTCCACTAAATCCTTATGGGCCAGTCTTTTCTTCTTAGATCTTGTACTTAAATTATCATATGTCTTGCAGGGTGCTCCAGTTGATGTTTTGCACGCCGATATTTACATATCAGTATCCATCCAATCGGAATGTTTAATTTTTAACCTGTTAGTACGCTGATTCAAGGCCTTCATTTTTACGTCATACGACTTAACAATCTCTCTATCTGAAATTTACCAATGACGTCGACTTTTGCATGATATGTAGTTTTTATGAATTCCACTATAGCTTCTAAACGATCAAGATTATTTTTAGATAAACTCCACAGAACACAACACCATTGTTCATGTTTCAATGTAATCACCATGGTAGTCAACTTCGTTATGATGTTGATAAGGATTAGCTGCGCATTTATATATATCTATTAGATATATCGCACAGGTATATATATTTACAGGTATTCTGTGAATTTTCATTAGGTAAAATATCTGAAAGAGTCAATTTGGAAGAGTACCTATACCGAATTCATTGATATTATATGTTGCTGTTAGGTATTACCGTAAAGTATACCTGTACATTGCCACTAGATCATAAATATATACATTTTTAACCATCACGAATAGATAAATACATTTGTTAAATTTAGGTAAACACCACAAATGTAAACTAATAAAATACTTATTGTTAAAATAGACATTTTTTATTTGTTTTGTTATTTTAAATTCATTAATAGAAATATATGAATGCTTAGAAAAGGATAAAGATTTACTTAAATTTGGGAAATGTGGCAACGCTATTAAAAATAAAAAATTTTTATTAATTATTTTTATAAAACTATTTTGTGTATAGATATTATTAAAAGTATACAGAAATATTCATAATTTTCTAAGTAATTATTCACGCAAAACTAAAGGCAAAAGTTGCAAGTTTGTAAAAATATAGTCATATATACAATAAATTTCAAATATACAAGTTTAAAGTCGCATATTTCTGAAATGAGGTACGATATTGACTTGAATCTTTTTGCAAAAGATCGGAAATTATATATGCTAAAGGATAAGCTTAATATGGAATACATATTTTTAAAATTTCTTACACTATTTAGAAATAAACCAAACAAAAAGCCCAATTTGGGGTTTTTGGAGAAAATACAAATTTTTTAATTGTAATAACATATTTGTTTATAAAAATATCTTGATAAAATTTGCAAGAAATGTGGATCTTATTAATGTAAATAAAAGCTCGGTAACCAAATTTCAATCAGGGTAGGGTTTTCCTGAATTCCCAAAAAAACTAATCAAAATTCCCAAAAATGGGATTTTTTACATTTTTGGCTATAGAATCCACATTTTTCCGAAGGCACGTAGATTTTGATTTAAAACGTTTAACAACATATTGAGGATACTTAAACTATATTCCGCTTGTCGAGTCCTGCTTTGGGATTTGAGAAAAAATGGTCTAAAGTGAAAACTTTCATATAAAATGGGTCGAATTTGGGAGGGTGTGTACCATGACCAATTGAGTTATTGGGCTTGTTTTTTATCTTAAAATCATCTCTGTGAAGTTGCCTTTCAGAAAAGTGTAAAATTATTATATGTTGCTAAAGAAAATTTTATTTTAGATAAAAAAGAGTGTAGATACTTTTTCGGCTAAAAAAAACACAAAAAGGCGTCCTTTTTGGAAATTTCAAATTCAAAATCGTTTATTTTTGCACTCGGTAAAGATATCGACTTCAATTTTTTTTATTCAATAGATAATTTTGTTCTTTAACTAGATAGGATAAAAACTAATAAAATCGGTCAGAAATACTAGGATATATATGAAAAAAACTGGACCAAGAACATACAAAATTATGTTGCTTAAAAATTCAAATGCAAATAACTTGAAAACTATAAGAGATAAATAGGACATCTAAGCATGTTTTTTATAGGTTTTATCAGCACCTACAACAATATATAAAAATATTTGAAAACGGACGAGAAACAAAAATTTGGCAAGCGATTACAAATTTTTTATGTCAGAGGTACCTAAATTTAAGCCCCCTTAGCTCCGCCCCTGAGGGGTTTGTTGTGCCCCCTTCCAAACTTAACATTGTACACTCCTCCGCTACGCCTATACCAAATTTCATTAAAATCCAACCAGCCGATCAGAAGTTAGAGATTTATTTCCAAAAAATTTCGATTCTGCCCCACTGTGCATTGTAATCAAACCTGAAGTAAATTGCCAGTTCATGATCCATATATAATCTATAGTTTAGAAAGAGAAAGAACTTTTATTTATCAGATGACATAATAGAGGTTCATCAGTTGTACACCATTTTAGAGCAGTTGAACCCCGTTTGTTTTGAGATTCGAGAGATCGACAAGGCAATTGTTGATTTAAATTTCAAAAAAAAAAACACCTGAAAAAATCAATAACAAGATGCTTTTGGAGCTACCCCTATAGAATTAAGAATAATTTTTATTTTAAATGCTATATTACGCATTAAATGTTATCCACCAGAATGGGGGGTAGCACTATAGTAGAATCGTATAGACCCTTTAACCAGTTTTCAAATATATCAATGCTGTTTGAGAAGCTATTAATGAACAAGTTGAAAACGATAGTGAATAGCTTCCATTGTATTCCAACACATCAATTTTGATTTAAAGAAAAACATAATACGTTCTTACAGACCTATAAATGTTATATCTAAGACGTTTGAAGAAAGGAAATATTGTTCTGCTTTCTTCATTGACGTTTCTCAAGCCTTCGATAAAGTATAATACGAAGGATTATTATTTAAATTAAGAATTATTTGCCCACAAATACGCATAAGTTGTATTACCTTCACATTATGGAAAGATTCGTACCCCCAATCCAAATAAATAATCAGATTATACCCCCAAAAAATTAACCCAAATAAAGCTGAAATGACTTCAAATTAACTGCCTAATTGGTTGAAAATCAAAATTAAGTCTAGATTGCAAACTGTTGATCTACAACGCAATTATAAATAATAATAATAAGGTGCTATGGTATCCAACTATTGGGCACTGCTTCAGCTTCAAATGTTGAAAAAATTCAAAGAGTCCAAAATAAAATATTACGAGTGATAACCGCAGCAACTTCGTACGTGAAAAATCATAATATTCATAAGGACTTCAATGCTCTACTTGTCAAAAATGAAACAAGAATCGTTTTTAAGGAAGTTTGAAGCACACCCTAACCCAATTGCTCGAAATATAATGAGAAATGATGGCTACAACCGTTTGAGAAGAAGGAACACAACAGGCCTACGCCGAAGTCAAACTCTTTGAATAAATATAATCTTTCGTCCGACAGTGGTTAGACGTGAAGTAATCGAAGTAGCCATTGGAGTCAGCAACTGGTCCTGTAAGACATGCAAATGTTGAAATACTTAGTTACTTAACTAAATTAATTACTGTTGTTTCCTAAAATAACTAGTAAATTTCTTAACTCGGAAACGAATTGAGAAAAATGACGATTAATTGAAAATTAATATTTTCAAAAAGTAATTGATTCTAGGTAAAAATAAATAAAATGAGAAAGAAAGATATAGTCGGCCAAGACCGACTATATGATACCCACCATATTTTACTAAATGTAAAATAAGATATACAAATACATAATAATGCGTTGATACAAACATGTAGATGATTTTATGCACTTTAGGGCGATTCCTGAAAGTAGGTTTATATAGGAGCTATGGTAAATTATGGATCGATTCTCATAAAATTTGGCAATGTTATTTCTACTTACATAAAACTCATTTGTGTCGAATATTAACTTAATACTAACATTCGTATGGGATTTATGCACGTTAAAGTGATTTTCGGAAGAGGGGTTTATATGGGAGCTATGGTCAATTGTGGACCAATCCTCATAAAATTTGGTACATAGATTGATACTTGTACAGAACTTTGTTCACAAGGTTTACATGGACAGTCGTCCAGCCAGTCAGACGGACGGACATCGTTAGATCGATTATAAAGTGATTATGAGTCGATTTCTATGTATGATTTTCTATGTATTACAAACATCAGCACAAACGCCAACCACTTATGGTGGTGTAGGGTATAATTTTTTGCAATTTTTAATCGCAGTGGTAAAACTGAAAATCGAAAATTTTCAAGTATATAGTTTTATGTTTTATCTTATAAAAAGTAATTTTTTATACAGTGGAGTTGTTAAACATAAGAATTCAGAAACATATTTACGTACGTTTTGTTAAAGTTGTTAATGTTGTACAAAAAAAATTTTTTAATATATTTTCTTAAAGCGTTCTAAAAACGAGCATTTTCTACTTTTACATAGAAATTCAAAAAGTTTTTAGGCGAACTTAGATGAAAATAAAAATTTTGTGTTTTTAATTAATATATGTTGTATGAAAATCTAAAAAAAAAACATTTTGCCGATTTTTTGCGATTTGGAAAAAAAATATTTTCGAACAAATTTCAAGGTAAATATGCTTATTTTCTTTACAAAAACAAAATTAAAGTTATAAAAATTTAAAATTAGAATTTTATTTGCATAATTATTTGCATTATTTAATAAGAAAAATACTTAAAAGATGGTGAAAAATAAAAGTGGAGCAGGTTTTGTCATATTAAGTCACTTTAACGTGCAAACGTAATTGAGAATTTGCGTTAACGTAAGAGGGTTTTATATGGAAACTATAGTCATCTATGGACCCATTCTTCTGAAAATTTTCTATAGGATTAATACTTAAATGAGATTTATTTCTACAAAATTTTATAGTTATGATATCATGTATATACACTGGTGCATATTCCTATAAACGCATTTAAATTTTTTTTTTTTTTTTTTTGAGGTACAACAATATTGTGTTATTACAATAACTCGCGATATAACGGTACCTTTTTATGTAAGAAATATTTGTTTCTTGCTTTTGTTGTTTTCTTTAATTTAGCAATCAGATCATATTGGTGATCATTTCAGTGGAATATTCCCATAAACACAGTCGAGAAAAAATTGTCTAAAAAGTTATTGCAAAAAAATAAAAAAAAAATAAAAAAATAAATTTTAACAGTTTTAGTTGTTTGTTTCACTTAAGGTAAGTTTCTGTTGATAACATCTCTGCTTACTGGAAGTATTTTTGTTTTAATTGGGAAATTCCATCAGCTTAAAGGATGCCCAAAGGAACTTTTCTTACAGACCAGGAAAAAATTTAAAATCAATTTTTTCTGTTCTAACAAAGAAATTGGACGAAAACTTAAATGTTATTCGAGATACTAAATGTAGGCCAATGTTATATGAAAATTATATGAAATTTGTGCGCAAATACATGAAATGGACAGATGAGTGGAATAAATTAATCTTTTCTGATGAAAAGAAATTCAATTTGGACGGTCCCGATTCATATTCTTGCTATTGGCATAATTTGAGGTAGAACGAAATTCGTATATCGAAACACAATTTCGGTGGAAGCAGTGTTATGGTTTGGACAGCCTTTTCTGCTGCAGGAAAATCAAAAGTATGTTTTGTTCCAACTTAAATGAACAGTGCAATTTATAATGATCTATTGGAAGATGCCCTTCTCTAATTTATGCATATTTCAACAGGATGACTGTGCAATCCATTTTTCGAACCAATCTAAATCGTGGTTTAATGAACATAGTATTCATAATGAACATAGTGTACATAGTAATGTGCGTTTATAAAAATAAGCACCAGTGTAGGAAATATGAACGAAAAAGTAATTTCGGGCCGATCTTCATGATCGGTAGTATGATTTTTGCTTAGAAAAAACTCATATGTAATGAATTTTATTTAAATAAAAAAATTATAAATTCAAAAGTATTTTATCGATATACTAATAAGCTAATTATTGCAACAAAATTATACAAAAAGTACTGTGTGCTGATGGGTTATATTCGTATTTGTTATTTACATATAGCAATTAATTTGTTCTTTAAAATTAAGATATTCAAATGGGCTACAAAAATTCAATAATAATTTAATTCCATTTATCTTTTTAAAAAGGGCGCCTATCACTAAGAAATTAAAAAGAAAATTTAAATGTACAAAAAAATTTAAGTGCGTTACTGTAGTAACCACACGACCCGTGCAATTTATTTTATGCGTGTGTTTTTATAGTAAATTATAAATTCTTAATACGATTTTTAGTGACAATTATTAGTAAGTATTAAAAATACGAGTATACTAACACACATTTTTACTAATTTATGCAAGTTGTCACAAATATGCCAGGCAGTTCGTTGATATAATGTCCAGTAATCAAGAATATATTAGTCACTTGATTCATCCCAATTCACTCGCAATGCTTTTAACTTGTGAATTTAATATGGTAAGGTCATTGTTTATATTAGAATTTATTATCAATTTTATTAGAATTAAAAATATATTTATTTATGGTAAAAATTAGAATAAAATAATTCAATTGATTACCACTTATACTACTTTGGTTTGGAGAAATCACCGATAACACCGTGTGACAAACATTTTCACATATAAAAAAAAAAAACAATATATGCATGAAACTAGAGACAATACGTGGTAAATCTACGTACTCAGTTTTTCTCTGTTAAAAGGACTTGGAAGTTTAGAAGAATACATATTTAAAAAAAATTTATAAAATATTTACAAATATTATATCAACACAGTATGGGTGTCAAATGAAAGCTAAGAATCCCTACAATATAAAAATATATATTTTTTTATTTAAATGATGCAGTACAAAAACTTATGAAAATATTCTTTTTACTATTAATTCTTTTGTTTATAAGTTGCATATTAATAATAAAAATTTACAAAATTATTTTATATCAAAGAAGACACTGTAGAGTAATAGAAACTTAAGTAATTTGGCGAAAGTTTTTAATTCACCTTTCTGTGTCTACATGACCTTGCTATGATATTTTGGATATTGCAAAAAGTTATGACCCTAATAAATATGCATGTGTGTAAGTATGTAAGTGATGGTAAATGTGTGCCTGACCATATTTGCATAAAATATCGTTAGCGAAACTTAAAAGTTTATCTAATTAAAATGCACATTACAAGAAACGTATGAAAATAATGTATGACAATTATAGCGTATAATGACTAAACACACACTATAAATGATTTTTCACAAACCGATAATATTCCCATAATTTAGATACTTAGATATTGCATTCCGGGATTTCCCGGGAAATTTGCCGTTTTTTGTATCCCGCTATCCCGGGAATTTAATCCGGGAATCTTAGGAATTTTAAAAGTACGTAAATTTATTAAAACTGCTAGAATTAATTAATTTTAATAATTAAATGACAGACTTATTTTAAATTAATTTACTAAACGCTTCATAGATATAGTATATGTCAGCACTAGATATTACCAAATGAAAAAGTATAACTGTTGAAATGATATTGTCCAAAATTTTGTAATAGTAATAATTGACAACATACTGAATTTATCTTGCAAAAAGTTTATAAAAAAATTTAAAATTTATTTTTTTCTTTTATCCACAAGGAGGTCTGATCAGATCTATAATGCTAACAAAATTTAATATCCAGTAGATTGAAGTAACATACTCTTTAATACCATCGTTTAAACTCACTTTTGAAAAACCCCAGAGGATTTCATTAAAAATGCCTGTCGGTTGGTATTTTTTGAATTATTATCAGTACATTCTTGAATTTGGTTTATAATATCAATTTATAACAACTTAAAGCTTTTATTCTAAATACTTAAAAAACTTTGCCTTATTTTGTAAAACGGAACAAAAATTCGCTTCGACAATTTTTATTGCAAACAATAAATAAATTAGAATTTATTTGCTGTTTTTCATATAAATTTTTTAAACGAATTTCCTTTTACAAAATCAGACTACAAATTTTTTTTTTTGTTTTTATTTTATCATTTTATACTAAATTTAAATTGAAAATAATGGTGAAAGGCCAATGTATGCGACATGCGGCGATGGGCGGAATCGATTTTACAAGCTTAAAAATCAATCATTTATTTACAAATGTTGACAAAGGGAAATTTTAAAAGCATTGCTATAAATTTGATCTTTTTTTTTTGAAAATTTAAAAATCTTTTAAATTTTTAATCGAATTGACTAATCAATGCATCAGGTTTTTGTTCTCCTATTTTAGATAAGTTAATGCATAGATTCACATCCTATATGTGTTTCAAATGTTCAACTTATGCCGATTAACGATAACTATTATTTTTATTCCAAGCTGAAAATTTTGTCCCGCTTTCCGGGGAAATCGAAAAGTCCAGGAAATTGCATTCCTTAGATATACTATAAGAGTACAAAATATGCTAACGAAGAGAAGTATGAAAATAAAAATCTTTTCTACTGGAATTGATATGAGGTACGATAATAATTATGTTTAAAAGTCATCGAAGCTTATGCTTAAAAATGATTTCAATGTACTTACTATTATAAAAAATATTTTGGCATATTTTATATTAAATTCATTATTAAATTATCTTTATCTGCGACTATTCAAACGATTTTTATACTCGTAAACAAAACAAATCAAGTCTATTATAAATTCCTTTATTATTTTAAATTTTTGTTTCTCTTAATGATATTTAAAGAGCTCTGGCAAAACTTGTTAATTGAAAATGACAAACAAGCTACGCCTTTCATTGACTTTTAATGAATTCCCTACCAATTGTTCAACAAAATGTCCAGTTACAAATGTTCTTACTGTTTACTTTTAAGTTCTTTGTCACAGGCTTAGGGCCATTATTACAACTTGCCTTTAATGTTCGTAATAGTAAAAGGTAACTTTAATTAAAGTGAGGAATAAAGTGAACTTTAAAACTTTTCGTTATTACAACTTCCTTGTAAATTAAAATTAACATTTTCAAAATTATGGCAATATCAAAGAAAATACCGATTACTTTTGACAAATTACTTGTACATAGTGGCAACGAAATTTTTTTTCTGTTTGTTTACTGTTAGCTAACAAAAATAATTAAAGTGAAAAATAATTTGTGGGAATAAATATTAAAAAAATGTCGAATATTAATAAAGAAGCTAGGAAGCGGTCCAAAAATTATAGCGATGAGGAAGAGATGCTACTGGTAGAGCTAGTGGAAAAATATAAGAATATTATAGAAAATAAAAAATCGGATGCCGTAATTTGGAAGCAGAAGGAGGAGGCATGGGTTAAAGTTGAAGAAAAATTTGCAGCAGCAACTGGATCCAACCGACCTTGGAAGTCACTCCGTGACAAATATGAATTTGTAAAAAGAAAGTCCAAAGCGGAGTTAGCAAACCACAAATTAGAAATTTACCGTACTGGTGGGGGAACTTCATCGTCAAGAGTCAGCACTGTGTCCTCAAAAATAGCAGCCATGCTGGGAGATTCGGCCACTGGATTGGAAAACAATTATGATAGTGACAATAGTAAGTATATATAAAGAAATTTATGGCTTTCTAAATTAATATTTGTACATTATTACATTTTGCAGTAATTCAACTGGATGATGCTAGATGCAAACTTCTGGAAACTTCCATTGAAAGTGACAACGAAAAACCTATTAGCATTGAAGATGTATGTTTTGCCTGACATATTTGCTGCTAGTTTTTAATGTATTTACATTGTTCATATGTGTATTTTTGTATTTTTTCAGTTTGGTAAGGAAATTATTTGCGTAGATGAAAATACTGACTGGTCAAACTGGACTCCTGCAAGCTTAAAGCAAGCAAAATCAAAGGAGTTAGTAGTAGGTGGCAACCAGAAAAGAAGTTTAGAAGTTAGCGAAAAATCGATGAGCTCTGAAGATGTAAGTTTTATTGATACATTTTTTATTTATCGCAGTGTTTTTATAACGTTTATTTTGATTAAAATTTGGTGTCTCGAGATGACTGAGATGTTTTTGTTGTTGTTACGACATCTTTGATAGTTAATGACATACCGAATTATTTCCAAAACAAACGTTTTTACCTAATGTGTGTATTTACATTAATTGTAATTTTTCAGTTAGATAAAGAGATTGTTTGCAGAAAGGAAAAGACTGCCTGCTCAACCAGGACGCCAACAAGTTTAAAACAAGCTAAATCAAAAGAGCTAGTAGTAGGCGGCAAGAGGAAAAGAAATTTAGAAGAAGAAAAAATTGAGTTGATAATCCTACAACAAAAATTTTATAGAGACGAAAATACTCGTGCAGAGGAGAAGCATAGACAGGAGATGTTGTCCTTAAAATTAAAAAATGAAATACTGCAGCTGGAACTAATGGAAAAGAAACAAAAACTAGCACAAAACATATAAAAATATTAGTTATAAATAAAATTTTTAATTTTTCTTTATTTATTTATTTTTAATGTTAATTTTTTATAAATTTTTATTGTTATTTATTTATTTGAACTGAAATGTTATTTTTTAGTATATTTTAATAAATTCATAACTAGTCGCCAGAATTTTGTACAAGACTGAAAAAAAAACATTTTTATATTAGAAAATATTTTATTTTTGTTGACTAGAAATTAGATCAAAAAGTTATGAACTTACTCTGCAAAGTAGTTTTCTATTAAATTAGTTCTTGCCGCTGAATCACAACTGCTTAAAATGTTATTTTGTCCTATGAGGTTATCTGAAAACATTTCTTCTGGGAATTGTAATAATTCTTCTGTTGATGGAAGTGGATCTTTTGCCATAATAGTAATATTGTGGAGTACAGCACATGCCACAATGACCGCCATTTTAGTATTGTTTGTCAATCGTATGCCATTTGACAATACTGGGAAACGTCTCTTCCAAACTCCAAAACATCTCTCAATCGTATTACGCGTACGAATTTGAGATTCGTTGTAAAGATTTTCTGGTATTGTACGTGGATTTTGCAAAGGGGTCATCATATATTTGCATTGCTTATATCCAGAATCTCCTAAAATAACGTAATTTTGAAATTGGCCGTCTTCCAGGCGAAATTTTAACCGACTATTTTTAAATATGTTGCTATCGTGTGCTGATCCGGGCCATCTAGCAACCAAGTCTTGGAAGATTAATTTTGCATTGCACACAGCCTGCACATTGAGTGAAAAATACCCTTTTCTGTTACGGAACATTTCTCCAGTGTTTCCTCCTGGCGATTGAATACGGATGTGGGTGCAATCAATGGCACCTATAACTTTCGGGAATTTTGCAATTTTAAAGAAATCTGCCACTGTTTGTTGCATTCCTCTTGCATCAGAAGGGAATTTAATATATTCATTCGACAAACCTGCCAAAGCACAAGATGTTTCTTTAACTATACGACCTGCTGTTGACACACTAACACCACAAAAGTCACCCACTGTAATTAAGAAATTTCCACTTGCGTAAAACCTTAGCGTTATTAACAATTTAGTTTGAGGTGATATGGAATAATGCCTGGAAGGAAATTTTTGAATTACTACACAAATTATATGCGTATATGAACATACCTCTGGCTCCTTGACTGTAAAGAGTGGACAATTTTGTCTAAAATATATTGGAATGTATGCTTTGATACGCGAAATCTTTGCACAAATTCTGATTCGTTGTAATATTTGATATAGTCGACTTGTTCGCGAATTTTTTTTGGAGCTCTACGTTCTGGCAGAGTATCTTCAAAAATATTCTCCAGGTTGTTAATGTAAAACAAACGTCTGCTATCCATTTTTATATTTCAAATTTTTATTTTTAAAACGAAATAAACATTTATTTTTAATGAAGTTGCCATATTTTGCAGAAAATATGGCAACTTCAAATACATAAACCTCACTATAAAATTTAAAGGTAAGATGATCTTCCCTTTAGCTTATCGGCTACTTTTATCTTAAAGTTAACTTATAATAACCAAATGCTTCTTATCTGTCCGATAACATCATACCTCTAGCTATTGGCAAGTTGTAATAATGGGCCTTAGAAGTATTAAATTAATCACACGCAACACGAATACAAATAAAAATTCAAAATACCCGTATGTTTTAATGACGGTATGCATAGCAGTTTATTTCTTTTGGGTTTCATTGAAATGAAATGAAATGAAATAAAAGAAAATACTTTTTGAGTACAACAAAATTCAGGTAACCAAATGAAATATATATTGCGCGCTCTTTTCATTTCATTTGAGTCATAGTGCGTTTTGTATATCGTATAAATGTCGGAGGTAATAGTCGTAGTTGTAGTAAGCTACAAAATATTGTGCTAATGATTTATTATTTACGAACCATATTTTATAATAAATTCAATCTACTCGTATAGTGCGTATGTGCGTGGGTAAGTGTAAGTACTGTAACACGTGCATTTTCATGTTTGTACTAATTAAGTGGCATGTTCAGAAATATTAGCCATTGAAAAATTTTTTATTGCAAATACAAATATACATTAAATAAACTAAATTAAAAACAGTAACAGCTATAGAAAATAAGACACAAGAATGTTATATTTGGCTTGGCCGAGTCTATATAACCACCTTCACCAACTTTTTAAAATTTCACCTTATATGGGAGGTATGCGGTAAAGTGGACGAACTACGCCCATTTTTTTGTTTTCGAGTTTAGATTGGTCCTTGATCTATTTGTGCAAAATTTCGTTGATGTTTCATCTTATATGGGAGATGGACGATAAAGTTTATATCGATTTGCAAACTACATATACAAAATTTCGTTGTCGTACATGTTTTTGTTTAAGAGATATCAGCAGAAACTGAACTGAAGTTACAACGGAAACTATGTGTTTTTAGTATTTGGCCCATAAGCTTTTTATTTGTTAACCGATTTTGCCCATTTTCAATACCAGAAAACAACCTTATATAAGATAAATATTTTAGTCAAATTTTGCACCTAGGTGGTCCCTGGGGGTCCTGATTTTTGCCCCACTTTTTTTGATGATGGGTATAAGAAGAGTGTATTTTGCAACACATGTTTTCTGCTGATTCCTTTTCCTCTGCACTGCCCACTACTCTCCTCTGTCGAAATTTATTGCCATTTCCTTAAAACATAAACGGATTTTAATGAAATTTTATTGGCAAAAACTCAACATAAATTACTTAGTGCCAAATGAAAATAGGCCACTAAGCAAAAAAAATCTCCCCGTTATAAGTATAACAATTTCAAGAGATCAAAACAACTATTTTTTGTTTTAACCTTTATTTATATAATGAAACATCACGAAACTCCTTTAAATGTGCAATTGATTTTGGAATCATTCATTGTTTCTAATTATCATTAAATTTTAACTTCCCATTGTGAAAAAAAATAAAAATCATAAAAATATGAATTTTTGCTGTATCAGGCAAAAATTCATAAAGTTTATGAGATTAAAATAAAAACAAATTTCATTTGACTAAAAATGCTGTCATAAACGTTAATTTTAATTAAATATTAGCAATTATTTAAATATGAACGAATAAATCCTTTACCGCTATAAACAAATTAATATTAAATGTCAGGCTGTATAAATTTTTGTATACGTGTTAATTAATAATATTATTTTTAGCAAACACTGCAAGAAAAGCCAGCAGTATAAAATGTTATAATATTATTTTTCTCAGTTTATTAAACCTAATTAAATTTTTTTAACCATTTTAGATATTTTGGTTGTTGTTATTTCTCATTAGGGAATGTCGGACATGATACAAACAAATATGAAGACCCTAAAAGCTTTAGGGCAATTAAAATTCCATAAATATTTTGTTGTTGTAGTTGTTTTATTTAGCCAACATGTTTGGTTCATTTAACACATAAGCACATACATACATACAAGTATACAAATGTTGAATATACAAATTTTAGGTCAGAAAATGGTATGAAAAAAAGCAAATAAATGAAACAATTCAATATTGAACACAATCATGCTACGAACAGTAGACTCAGCTGAATGAGCCAAAAAGATACTGCAACGCGGATAAAATTATAACAACAGTTTATAACTACGACGAAATAGTATCTTAATACAAGTACAAATAGGAAGAAAATGTAAAATTAAAAGTGGATTTTTTTTTTTAATTTGCACCAACAACTAAAATGGCATGAACTATAGAACAACAGTCAATAGAGGAGAAATTTATTTCGAAATAAAAACGAAAATTTTGTAGCAAAATAAGAAACTGGAACAAGACCTCAATTTTAAATGGTATATTTTTTTTTTCTTTGTGTGCGATAGTAGTTCTCTATGGTATTGTTTCAAGGGCAACTAAATGTTAAAGAGAAATATATTTAGAAAAAAAAAAACAGAAAAAAAAACAAATTAAATCATAAATTCTGGTTGTTGAATTTGAGGAAAATTTTGTAATTGTATAGGGTTTCGGCAAGTAATGGGAACAGAGTCACCAATAATATTGGAAATATTTATTTAAAAACAATATCATATAGAGTGGTTATAGGGTAATTTCACTAATTTTTATGAAGTTATTAAACCTTGTCTTAGCAAAACTGAATTTAGTGCCGATGATTACCGTAGCTGTTATGTGATTTATATTTAAATAACTGATTATCGACGCCAAAAAACGCCAAAATGTCATTTAAAAGTAATTATGTTTATTTGAAAGTAATTATTTAAGTACTGAAAGGTAATGCTGGAAGTGGCGATTAAGGCTACAATTTAATGCATACAGGAGGCGGTTGCTTTTAAAAGTGGAAGGTAAGTTTTTGTTGGGAAGTGATCGAAAATTGAACCATCTAATTCAAGCCTTAATTTATATATTGTGAAATTAAACGATAAGCAGAAAGATTTTTGGGATACATTGAAAGTGAATTTCAAAATTGCTTGCTTTGAAATTATATTTTATTCAAAATTATGTTTTCTTGACAACAACTGATTAAGAATCTCTCTATTATTATATATAAATTATTGTTTTCAATTTTAGCGTCTTCAGCCAACTTTATTTTTGATAGTGTGCGCAGTGCTAGCAGTATTTGTTGCCTCAATTTATATGGATAACAATATACACACTAGAGTGTCCTGTAAAAAAATACGGTACACTTCAAAAATTTCAAGATGAATCTTCAGTTCCCTAAAGTTACGAGTTTTCTTTCAAAAGGGGTATCAAAAAATTCGTAATTTTGATCTTGTTTAGAAAAAATATTTGTGTATATTATATTTTTATATTTATTTATTTTTTTTATTTATTTATTTATTATTATTATTATTATTTTTATTATTATTATTATTATTTTTTTTTAATTATTCTATGTGCCGATACTTTTTTATTTCTTCTTTATTTCTTTACAAAAATTATTCACCAGAATGAAATAAGAGGTGCTATCCTGGACCCAAATTTCTGGAACAAAAATTTAAAAATATTTTTTCCATATCAAGCTAGAAACTACGAATGTTTTTAGACCTATTTTATGGAAAAACTTGATTTTCTTTGGCAAAATGTCTTATTGTAGACTCATGATTTTCAATCGCTTGAGAAGTGAAGATTAATTTTAATTTTTAGTATTTTTCCTGTATTCATATCATTAATACGCATCGTTTAAGTGGTTTCCCTATATCAGAACTGTTAAAAACTAGTTTCTCGGGACACTCTAATACACATACATAAATACAAACTTTTATTATTCCTGTATGATACATACCGTTATAAATTTTGGGTTTTTATTACTAAACTTATTCAAGAATTTTCAAAACCTATGCCAGCCACTATAATATATTTTCATTCTATTTTTGGGTTTTTTATGTTATGTTTCTTTTAAAATTAAAATGATCCAACAAAAGCAAAAATCATAAATACATTTTTTCCTTCTTGACGTTATTTTAGTTTTAATAATTCAAGGTTTTATATTTATTTAAGTTGAATTGAATGAAGGAAATAAAGAAAAATGTTAAAAAATACAAAAACCCAAAAAGGATATTTTTCCTGTGTACCATAAAAGCAGTAAAGCAAAACAAAATATGTACATTTTAAATTGTTTTCTCTATTTTAGATTTATTTTATAGTTTTTGGTTGTTGATCCTAGTATCTCAACTTAAATATAAGACTACAATTTATACAACTTTTATATACATGCATTTAATATATTTATTTTAACAACTATATATTTTAACAATGCCTGAAAAAAATTATGTTAAATAAAAAACTGTACGAATTTCAGGCGAAACAGCAGCCGCAAAATCATCATTTTCAAGAACATTTTCAAATGCATTTCATTAAAATTCAAGTGAATTCTAAAAAAAAAAAAAAATAAATAAGTGTCATTTTTCTTTTGTGATTTTAACAAGAATTCATGCATCGACCCCACAAATTAAAATATTATTGTTTCTCTTATTTTTTTTCTGTGACTTTTTAGTTTTTGACAAAATTTTATTTTGGTATGTAAATTTAAAAAATTTATTAATTTTTAAATTACAATGTCTACATTTCTATATTTCCAAGAATCCTACAAACTTACACACACACATGCACATTTTTTACAACTATTGATTGTCAGCAAAGATTAAATTCACAAGTGATTAAATTCCATTGCAGATGGAATTTAAAACGCTTTTTCTAATTTATTTTTTATACATTTACAGATGTATCTCCTTTGATTTGGACAAATGTTTTATATAGTTTATTGAATTAAAAGAAGAATTGAGAAAATTTCAACAAAGCCAATGTTCAAAATAGAACAATTAAAATATGTGTATTAGTAAATGCCCTAAATGTTTTTATTAATAAAATCAAAAGTTGAAAATTTTACAATTAACAGAAATTATTATAATTTGTATGCACATTTTAATTCGTTAAATTCGATATACTATCGTAAAATATGTTACTCAGACCTGGAATTTTTAACCCTGGTAAAAGATAATATATAACGTAAATAAAATGAAATATTAATTGTATAAACAAATGATCTCAAAGGTAATCAAGGCAATTTGGATTAAAAAATATATATATATATTTTTTTTAACAAAATATTTCATCAAAAACCACAAAACAATCCATTTTGAATTTTTTCATTTATATGTTGTACCCACAGAGCAAATAGTCGTAAGCCAATATTAAGATTCATTTAACAAATTGAAAATAGTAAACAACAATAAAAATAGTAGCAAAAATAAACAAAAACCTACAATATTTCACACAATATTTGTATCATACATATTCCGTCAAAAAAAAAGTGCATTAAAAATTTTCACCAAATGGATTTTTATGTATGTTTGTGTTTCACTTTATTCATCTATGTACCATTTTGCAATTTTACAAATAATCATGCAAAGTGACCATAAATATATATGAATACGTGAGTAAATGACATTTAAAAAAATATATGTACATATTTATATAAATCCAAACATGAATATAAAAAATGTATAAAAAGGATATTGAGTTAAAAAAAAAAAAAAACAGATTGTGAAATGTTAAAAAACGCACTTTTGTAGCAGCACCATGAAGTGATGATAAAACTGAATTTTTGCAAACATACGTTATAACAGACTATCAAGTTTTGTTGCAGAAACATGTTGAGATGAGTTTGCACTTATAGCAAATAAATTATTAAAACAGCAGCTCAAAAAATATACACTCACAAAAATAAATAAAATTGAAGACAATTGAGATCCCTACAAATATCCCAATTGGTATCAGTTTAAAACGAATTATGTAGCAACTGTTGCATGTTGCAATTACATTTATTGAGTGTAATTTTATCTAAGAAATTTTTTAATGCCTTCAGTAATGAGTAACCAGACTATAACCTTAATTTTAACCAAACTTTGTGTATGTTGTTTCTGCTTCATTAGAAATCAAATGCCGCAAAATGCAAGAAATCTAAATCTAGGTCATTAGTCTCTTAGGAGGTGAACTAAAATATCCTTAAGCTGTAACTTTCCTACGAATTGCAGTGCTTTTTATCTAGTTCTTAGTGACACTATTGCCTGGTGTAAGAAGCATTTAGCAACAAGACAAAATGAAACTGCAATTTGCTACTGACAAATGTCATCGGTGTAGATTTATTTGTTATAAAAAATAATGTAAAAAAACGTATCTCTTTGAATTTATGCAGGTTATAACAATAATCATCATCGTCATCATGATTGCCGTAGTCACAGCCGTGAGTACATTCATGCGTCGCGTGTGTTGGGCACATTGGTTAAGCAAACACTTCAAATAATAAAGAATAAATAAAAACTGGTGTAGTTGTTATTTTATTTTTGCAACATTTGATAAATTATGAAAAAAGCTGTGATGACTCTTTAGTTTATTTTAATTTTTTTTTTTTTTTTTTTTAATCTGACAAATGTAAAAATTGCATAATTTATTTATAGTAAAATGTTATTAAAATTTCATAATACTTTTAACGTGTTACAACAAACCAAAGACTAGTAAAAAGAATGTAAAAGAAAAAATATTGTACTCACAGCAAAAACAAAAATTTATATTGCCAAATGATGGGATATCATATTCATGTCTAACCATATGTTGCAACAAATTGCAATGAACTGTAAATAAAATGAAGAAATATACAAAAAATTTATTAATAAATTTTATCATTTAGATATGTATTTTGTTTTTACTTAAAAATAATATTCATATTCTTCTTAAATCACAATGTAAACAATTGATCTTATTAAATAATAATGCTCTTAATTAATTTTAATTAAAACTAATTGTCACCAAACGGCAAAAAAATAAGTAAATAAATAAATAAAGAAAATAAATGAGACATCAGGAGAAAGAAGAGGTGGTTTGTGTTGTGGTATGTAGACTTAAATTATGTTCTGAACAATGAAAAAGTACTTTCACTCCCTTCGAGGCAGCATTACATTCGATATGTCATTGAAAACCCATTTAATAATTGATGTTTAAATGAAGTGCATAGCAGGGAGTCCATAATTCACACAATTGTAGTTGCAACTGTGTGTCAGTAATGAAAACAATAAGCAAAAATTGCATTATTATTATTATTATTATTATTATTATTATTATTATTATTATAGTTGTTGTTGTTATGAAAACTATTTTTACAAGATAAACATAAATTTAAATATAGTACATAAACGAACACAAAAATGTACTAAATAAATAAATTGTTTTTAAATAATGTTGCTATATGTACTTGGTTTCTTATGATGAATATAGAGAAGTTATAACTTTGAAATTAAAAGAAAATGATCAACACATAGTTTGCAAAATCACACAACAAATTGTATGTACCCATCCAATTTAAAACTAATAAATAAAAATATAATAAAACATCTAAAGGAATGAAATCTTTATCTTTATTTTCAATGCTTTCAAAAAAATTTATTTATGTGTTTATCTCTCCCTTAAATTGTACCCTTTACTATAAGAATACTTTCTGCATATTAAAAACGATGTACGTGCATATGTAAAGATACACTTGACAATTAAAGTCAATTGACCCGTAGGCAAATCATTATTTTACTACTTATTTTAATCTTGCCTTTATTTTCATTCCATCACTCAGTTGTAAATATTGACCTTTTCAGCTTGTTATGTAGTTCAACATCGTCTTTATATTCATCATTATCATTGTCAGCGACTCTGACAGTAAACAGATGCAAATGCACATGAATATACATATGTACAAACACACATATCATGCATTTATATCATAAATAAAATAAATATGTATACTAATTGTCATCAGTCATTTAACAAACAAATATCGTCAACGCTACCACCATCATCAGAGCCCAACATCAATCAGTAGGTTAAATACGTTTTATACTCATTTTATGAGCCTTTCTATACATTCCATTCATAATCTTCATTTGTTTTTTGTTCTTTTGACCATTAAACAAACGGAAAATACTTAAATAAAAGAAAAGCGAAATAATAACGACAAAAAATTAATCAATGTTAAACATTCAAAAAAAAAAAAAAAAAAAAAATACGACGTCCAACCCAATAAAGACAAGTAAAAAAACCAACAAAGTTGCCTAACAGCTATGGCAATGCGTTCAAAATTTCCCTTAACTAACTTTGATTAAGTACCCAATGACCCTTGACAGACAAAGAATATCACATAAAAGTCTGAATGTTGTAAATATAATAGAGAATAAAAGCAGGCGCGGATCCACGGATTCCTTTGCCCCTCAAAAAAAAAAAAAAAAAAAAATTGAATTTTCTTTCAAATTTTTTTAAGTAAATCAAAAGGTATTAAAAATTGGCAATTGTTTAATTAAAAAATGTAGGAAATACACATTATGAAGTGCTTTAATTTCACTTTTTTTTAATAACTACATAACATATTTACGGGTTTTTGTAAAATGTAAAATTCTTCTAATAGTAAATAATTATGTAATTTCATTTATTTTTCCGAAATTCCAAATTTCGTAAAATTTAAGCTTAAATTTTATGGACCATACGATTTAAAATGCACCTTTCGATAAAAAATATTTTATTTAAGTACTAACTACTTAAGTTTGTCTAAGTATTAGTTTTATCCAAAACTTTTTACATAAAGCTTTTAAGTAATAACACAGAAAAAGTTTTTCTTCAATTTTTTCATACAAAATGTAATATTTATCCTAGATATTATTAATTTGTATATAATGAAGATTTTGCCTACTTTGAGGCAATTTTATCTTGAAAACTTAATAAAAATATTTACACATAAACTATCAACAACAAATGTCTAAAAATGATAATTTTTCAAGTAAAATCTTAAGAAAAAGGTTAATTGAAAATATGCAAAATTTTGTAACTAAAAATTTCAAAAAAAAAAAAATCTTGAATTATGCTAAAAAAAAAATATAGTTTTTTTCTTTGGTAAGTTCCTGGATAAATTATGTTATAATTTTGTTAATTTCTTCTTTTTAGGATTTTTTGGAAAGTAGAAGAATCAAGCTTCTACATTTACAAATTTTAAACAACGTTTAAAAAATGAAATTTTCAAATTCTAATCAATTTATTATAAATTTTTCTACAAAAGGCTATGCAACGATGTAATATTTTTAAAGACTATTTCTAAGCGCAACATAAGAAAATCTTTTAAATTGGATAAACATTTTGGAACTTATTCGATTTTATATGGAATGATTTACTTTTATTTTTTGATTTACTTTTTATGCATTTTTATTTTTTCCCCAAGTATATTTCAAATAAAGCATAGCGTGATTTTGCTTAAAAACATATTAAATATAATTTGATATAATTTCTAAATAATTGTTTGAGTATTTAAACAATTTAAAAGATTGACGTCTTATTTTATTGTAAATGAAATAGCATTCAAAATTTGATGTCTTTAGTGTTATTTTGAATAGGAAATGAAATTTAATTAAAAAAAAAAATAATAATAAATTATTTCTTATTTGTAGGAAATATTCAAAATTGACTTAAAATTTAGGTAGCTACGAGATCTTTGTGCACCAATTATAATCAAAGCGTTTTCTTTTTTCGAAATATCTCAAAATTTAGAGGATCTTTCGAATTTTTGGAAATTTTTAGTTTTTCGCATTTCACAACTTTGTTGTTTTCAATTTCTTATTTTTTACAAGTAATAAAAAGTAATGGAACAAAACTATTATTAACTGAAATCAAATAAAAATAAAGCATTTATTTTATTTTTGTAAAAAAAATATAGATTTTCGGTACGATTCCCTTTATAAGATTAGTTCCAAATTTTTGCATCAGTAAGTTTTTAATATTAAATAATATAATTCGATCTATTTAAGCAAAATACATACCTGAACCTTTCGCGTTTCTCAGGTCAAGGATTTTTATTTTATTTTATTCTTTGAAAAGCTTTAAATGATAATAATTAAGTAAAAACACTGATTAAACTATTGAAATCTATTCAACATTCCCTGAAACTTACGAACCATAGGCTCATATTTTTTTTCATTTTAAAAACTAAAAAGAAATAATGAAGTAAAATATCACATTTTTTGGTGACAAATATATATATATATATATATATATATATATATATATATATGAATATAAAAATATATAAAAAAAATATATATATATATATATGAAATATATATGAATATAAAAATATTGTATAAAATTTGATTGCCACTTACCGACTTAAATTTTTAGCCGTTAGAATCTTCGAATTTTTCAAAACACACAAAAAAAATCATCCACCCCCATAATGCTTTGGGTGGATCCGTGCCTGATAGAAGTGAGTAAAATGGTTTTGCTAATGTAATAAAATGGGCAAAGTATGAAAAACACTAAAAGGAACTAAAAGGAATTAATAATTGAAAATTATTAGTGGCGTATTAACTGTTAAATAGATTGAGTCACAAAAAATTGTCGTTATATAGCAGGTGCTTTTATGTTTTATTCTTCAGTTGTCATTATATATATATATATATATATGTATTGTCAATATTAAAAAAGAGTAATACTATTTAACTTCAGAAATTAAGATTTTACAGTAAATATTATCAGCAATATTTCAAATATATACATTTTTTAAATTCTTATATAACAATTAATTATGAATTTCAATTTAATTTATGAATTTTATGTTCCTTGTGAAAGATATTTTCAGTGTACTAAGATAAATAAAAAACAGTTTTATGAGATAAAAACTTATATTTTTTAAATAAATTTTTAACAACTTTTACGCATACATTGGTGCAATAATTTTGGAGAGGAAGACTTAGGCGATTCGAAAAAATTGTATTTTTGAAGACATGTGGCATTTCATGATATGATAAGCCTTGAACAATTTATCATATTGCGGAGATTTATGATTTCCTTAAAAGTTATCTGTGATTGTGTTCTGTAGTGATTGAATTAGTTCCCAAATAATACTTTTAAATTCTCCTTATAGGTGATGACGAAGTGGGGTTGTTGAAGATAAAAATTGAAGATAAAATTATAATTATTCTATTGATAAGAGCAACTGTAATTGAGGGATTTGGGAATAAAAAAAAGACTAGGGGCATTTAATTAGTGGTGTAGCTGGTTCTTATTATAACAATTTATCACCTTTTCTTGCAGGGAAAACTAGGAATGAGGTAAATATCCTTTTGTTTTCAGTTCGATTTCAGTTTTTTTTTGTTTCAAAAAAAAAAAATCGTTTCAAAACGAAATATTAAAAAAATTTTTAATATTTCAAAATATTAAAAATATTAAAAATCTGCTTATCAAATGTGCCGAGAATACTGCATATAATACTGCACGCAAATAGTTTACGGATATCTATATCAATTTTAGTTTTCTATTCTTATTTTAATGTAAATATGTTAAAAAATCAAAAAAAAGTTTAAATAGTATATTTAGCGAAAAATATATTCAAAGAATCCAGTTGCATTAAAATGCATGTTTCAAATATCTTATCTATTTTTGAAATGTTCGTATTATAGCCGGCAAATAATATTTTTAGTAAAAACTTATATAAACATATAAACATTCTTGATGATTTTGCATGTTTCAAATATAACTGCGTTTAACTTTCACATTTCTTTTGCTGCACAAACCGTTTATACATTGATTGAAAGCCCTTACCTTGTTCTTTCCAACGATGTATAACTCTCTCTGATAAAGGCTTAGTTCTAAGAGAAGAATTTCAAAACAGTGAATAAGAATCATAAAAATGAACCATTGACATCCAACGACAACTACAGCTCACTAAATTCTTCCTTCCAATGATAACACAATGTTAAAATCACTACTTTCTCAATTTCATATATTCGCTTTTGAATGCAATTAATACGGATTACACCACATCTATCTCATAAAACTGCTACCGTGGCTGGTTAACCTACATATAAAAACAATCTTGATTATTTTCTTCGACAGTTTGTCGAGAAAAAACTATTTTTTGGAGAGTATTTTGTAATTATTGTAAATTTTGGACATTAAAGTGACCACTTACCGTCCAAGACGTGACTACCCTCAGTAAACCTCTTTTTATACCCACCAATATACCCTGGGGGTATATCGAGTTTAAGAAATTATTGAATGTATGCAAAAACGAGAAATTTTCGAAACAAATATTTTCGATAAATCGAAAATTAAATAAAATGTAAATGTTCGTAGCATCGCAATTTACTCGATAATTTTTCGATAGTAATGATTTGAGTAATTTTCGAGAATTCTTAAAATATAGATTATCGTAATATGAATTTTTTTCGATAAAATCTTTGTAAATGATTTCTTGTTTGTGTATGTCATTCTTGAGTCATAGTTCATATCGATCGGCAGAGACCTGCGCCGAGGAATTTTATCGGCGGCGGCGGCTTGTGTTAAAAAGCTTCGGCGGCGGCTTAAAATCGGCTGCCAGCCGGCTGATATTACACACATATTTTTCTAATTAAAAATTTTATATTTTCATGCCCCATTGATTAACATTGTTCATAAAAATAGGACGACGTTTTTTCCAGCGAACGTATAAACAGAATTATTAATTTATTGAAAAAATATTAAAAAAGATATGCTAGTGATCTAAGGATATTTTTGGATTTTTACACAAAATATTAGAATAATTGTTTGCATATTAGAATAAGAAGCGGTCTCCTCCGATATGAAAGATATGCTAAAGAAATAAAAAAGTACAATAAATAATGGAATTTATAACAATTCCCAATTTATTAGCTGACAAAATCTTGTGTACGAGTTTTCTTAGATATCTCGCAGGATGTCGATTAAGGCGGATTAAAATTTATTAGCAACTGTGAATATTATTTTTTTACAGTATTAGCGTAAAAAATAATCAATTATAAGTCACCAAAAACACTTGATTGATTTATAATTATTTGAAGTTCAAAATGAAGCAAATATTTTTCTTTCATATTTAAATACAACATAAATGGCAAATACTGCATTAAAATAATAAAAAAGTTTCATTTTTAACATATTTTTTCAAAAAGAATTTAAAAACGGGGGCTGCTTTTAAGCCGAGTAAAACCGAAAATTTTACGGCGGCGGCGGCTTCCAAATTTTTCTCGGCGGCTCGGCTTAGCCGAATTTCAGCCGTTCGGCGCAGGTCTCTGTCGATCGGTTGGAAATTATTGTTCTTTATAGTTCTTTAAAGTTTATGATGGGTGTGATACGACTATTTTACATAAGGTGAAAGTTTAACTGCCTGTTTTTATAACACGAGCGCAAAAACGACTCGTCTGACTTACATTTAAAACAAAAACAAAATTTCAAAAAACGTTATTTCATTGGTTTTATATGAAAAAAATAATAACGATTTATCAGGACTTAAATTTCAATTTTTTGCATTTTTACAAAAATGTACGAAGTAGCAATCTTCGGCGCTCATTCGCAATTTATGAATTTTTTTCTTACAGATGACATTTGAGGGGAGTAGTTTTGTTTTTTAATCAGTTACAAGGAAAGTTGAAATAGTTACGGACTTATATTGATTTTTAAAATCAGGCTAACACTAAATGAAGACAAATGGCAACAGCTTTATATAATTTTACTGATTATTTTGTGGTAGGTCCCACTATGCAATATATTAATATTATGGACCATTAAGGCCATTGTATGGTTTTAAATAAATTTTAGAAAATTATGATGTAATATTAGAGTATGTACTCTCTTTATTCTATTATATAACTTTTTCATTATTAGAAATTTAATTATCGCCTGTCAAGTTCTTGCATGTACTAAAAATTAAAATTAAAATTATATTTATACGATTTATTTATTTTCTCATTTCATGTAAAATATATGTATATCTTTTAACAAATGACTTTATTTTACGAAATAATAGCGCAGTCGAAAATCAATGTGGAAAAATAATCTTTCTAAAGAGTAACAAATAATGTAAATTTTCCAATACTTCGCCTTTACTAAATTCTACTTTAATATACTGCTGCCTATTTCTACCACAATAAAACTTTAAAAGGGAAAAATATATTTAAAAAGTTAAATAAAATTGTAACATAATATATATTTATATATTTGAACTTTGGCGCTCAAATATAATTGTAGAACTTCAAATACGTTGAAACATTCTGCAATTCTAAATACATCTATAAAAGTTGCATGTGAAATTGTTATTAAAATAATAGTCTAACAAATAGCATTTAATTGATGATTATTTTATTGCAAAAAAAAAAAAAAAAAAAAAAACACAATTCAAAAAGATGGTGAAACTAAAATAAATCTCTAGTACAACTTCTATTCACAACAATAGCAATTACACTATAACAAATTCAAATAAAATAATATAAGAGTGTTTGTACCAGAAAATGAAAAACTTGGTTATTTTTAGGACGTGACCAAAATGTATTTTATTTTGCTACTGCCTGAAACTTAAACCTCGTTTTTAGCCTTGTTTTTTATATTAAAGGAAAAGAAGAAATTGCAAAAGAAATCCTTAAACACGAAAAGCCTTGCTTATCGCTAAAACGTTTCTAAATGCACGCTATATGTATATGTATATGTATATGTATATGTATATGTATATGTATATGTATATGTATATGTATATGTATATGTATATGTATATGTATATGTATATGTATATGTATATGTATATGTATATGTATATGAAAGGAAAAACACTTTTGAGTTAAATTTAGTCTCAACTTAAGTGAAATTACTTTGTATAACGTATAATAGACAAATAAGAAAAACATAACTTAAAAACGAAAAATAAAAAAAAAAAAAAAAAAAAAATAAAAAAATAAAAAATAAAGAATTAAACTAAACTAAGTATATATTAATAATAACATGCAGATACATAAGTACATACGTATGCATGTGTGCTATTTTTCAGAAAGGTGTAGAAGGTGTCTAAATAAAGTCTGGAAATGTAAAAAATGACATAAAATAAAGTCACAAAACTGTTACAACTTAAGAAGTCCTACATAAACTTATATAAATGGATAAAGAAGTGTAATCGGAAGAATGAAAGGGATAAAACCAAAGTATTTAGATAATATACATACATACATAAATATCAACACTCTTATATTTAAATATGTTCTTGCCCATATAAAACTTAAGCTTTTTTTTTTATATAATTTAGAAAAGTAAACATGAAATGCTTTTAAAAACTAACTAACTAATACATATGTATGTAAGTATGTATGTGTTTACATAAACTTATATCTGTATTTAAAGTAGTCCACAGAATATATAGGATAAAAATTGTTGTAGCAAAACAAAGATTTGAAAAGAACATTTACCGAAAAAGTACAACATAAAACGTATGAAAGTTATACATTTTACAATCAGCTTTAAATTTCTTACCAAAATTGCACTATGGTTTAAAATGGAAAAAAAGAGGGGATCGTGATAAATATATATAAAATATCAAAGTTTCAATATTTAATTAAAAACATTAGAAAGTTTGGGTGTTAAATCAGAATTTTTTAATATATGTAACTTCTATTTTAATTTGAAATTCATCCAATTCCAATTCCAATTTTTTATACAATGATTTAGTTAGCAACCAAAAGTTGTGTGTTTTTTATTTTTGAATTTTCGATTTAAAATAAATTTGTAAAAATGGAGTGATAACTGATAACGGTTTAAACAAATTTATCCTTTATTTATTTCTTTAAAATTTACACAGGACACCAAAAAAAAAACCGATTTAGATTTTATGATAGCATGCTTTATTCTTTTTTCATATACAAGTACCATAGAAAACACGATGAACTTATTCTAGCTATGGTGCTCCTGTCATTTTATCTTATTTCTCTTTGTTTGTAGCCACAACTAAAAGTAGGTGGGTGTGTAATGAAAACTGGCTATATTTTTCGTACAACTTTAGACAATGACTCTCAGTCTTACCCCGATTGCCTCCTGCATGCAAGTGCTGTATATTGCGATTACGTGTTTTATAAAAAGGTGTGTTTATACACTTTTTTATGTGTAACTTTAACAAGTACCTACATACATATTTTCGTTTTTTCTGTTTCACAGTAACAAAATTTTACCCTCCAAACATTTGGAAGATACATTTGTTGTCAATCTTTCAGACGTCATTTATTAGTAGCTTCTAGATGATTGTCAGAATTTTGTTCGAAAACTACAAAAACAAAATTGCTATTGCGTATTAATCACCCATACGTCACTTCTTAGTGACTTCTAGATGATTGCTAGAAGTGTTTATGCAAGTTACAAATACATAATACATTACTATCGTCCTTTCATCTAACAAAAGAATACTTTAAAGTCACTTCTGGATGATGATATGATGGCAATTAGAATTTAGCAAAAACAAAATATATTACTACTGTGCATTAATCTTCTTGGCGTGTGTTAGGTAGATGGTCAGTTTATAAAAGGTAAAATCATGTATTTCAGTAATAATTTAACTTAGGTACAGTTTGGCTGTAATATTAAATATAAGAAGAAAAATTTCCCTGATAATTAAGTGTTTTATAATGAATAAAGGATATTTTAAAAAAGTAAGCAAACATTATTAATATTTGCAAGCAAAAAAAAACCAAAACTTTACTCGTAAAAAATTCTTGTCACTTTCTTTACATAAAAAGTAATTTAAATATAATTTAATTGTAAAAATTACTATTAATCTTCTTTTCTTCTTTTAAAGGTACCAGAATTCACCATAAGCTTCTTATGAGGATTTCATTTGGAGTTCCCTGAATAAAAAATAAATTTTTATGTGAATTTTTTCTCTTGTAATGATAAAAATGTGCGAAATAATAATACATAGTTATAGAATATTAAAAAAAAACGTTAATTTTAACCATAAATACAGTTATATTAAATGCAAAATCGTCTTCTAGAAAAGACTAAGACGACACTTCTGTGAACGTCGTTCGGGTGTCGTTTATAAAACTCTTTTTCTACACTTCTAAAAGTGTCCTATTTGAGACTTCTACAAGACTCTTCCACGAGGAACAGTTCTTCCCAACGTAAGATGATTTTAATGATACTTAGGCAATAGTTTTGGCGGTGAATTTCAACTTCTGGAAGACTCTTCTTAGTGACTTCCGCAATAGAAAATGTTTGCAGGGTATGTTCTTGTATAACTTACACATATATATACAATTAGACACAAATGCATTTACGTACAATAAGTATGTATATGAAAAGTACTTAAACACACACACATACACTCTCTAATACATACAGATATAGGTGAATACAAAATTTGCAATGATATTGGTTTAACGTGTATTTAAGACACATGTAACGTATCTAAACTAAGCTAAGTATAACAATAGAAAAATACCTGCAAATTAAGCTAAAAACCTAGTGGATGGAGTTTTCAAACACTCATACATAGTAAATATAATAAGAAAGTATAGAAAATGAAATACACTCATAAAAATGGAATACACACTTACACATACAATATACAATTGCACTGTGTCCTACTAATATTTAAAAAAAGGATAAGTATAAAAAAGTTGGTATAAAAAGGAATACGTTTGTATAAAAATTAGGTCGTCACAATTTGTTTAAGTGTGTAGGTAGAATTTATCATAATTTTTACACGTTGTAATTAAAGATAAACTGCACGTACTTTCTTCGTTCGTTCATTCATTCATACTAAAATGGTTTACAAATGTCGACATATGAGTATGAGTGTGTTTAAATTTTCACAGCTGAATATTTTCTAGGATTATATACCAACATTAATATAAAAAAATTGTTAAATACACCACAACAAAATAAAGGGTTTATCACATAAAGAAAACTTATTTTGGGGAATATAACAAAACACTTCCGGGAGTAATTAGTTTCACCATTATTATTATTATTTTTTTCATATTTTGCATATGGTAAAAAATACGTGAGCTCTATCATAATATTGTGGTATTTTTGTTTTTATTTTTATTTTTTAACTTTATTCTTCAAAGTAATTTAGAATTTTTCACCCGTGATTGTGAATCAATTATAAGGTGCAATAAAAATATACGAGTAGTATAAAATGCTAAAGTTTTAATAGAAATAAAACATTTAAAGTTATATTTAGCACTATCATTTATACCGCTACTACGTTAGTGGATTTCCGGGACTTCCACATAGACCAGAGATAAACTTAGTAGCTTTTATGCACTGTTGCCAGATTTGAATATTTATTGTCATTTTGATGATTTTGGTTCTAAAAATGGTCTAACGATTTGACCATTTTTTCTAAATGGAGATTCAGAACTATTTTCAACATTTCCTATACATTTTACTTCAAATTAAAATAAAAATCTTCATAAATTTGTCAATGTAAATGTTTCATTTATAGAAAAGATTTTTTTTTAATGTTATATTCGATTCAATTTTTTACGCTTTTATTACGAAAAATTGCGAATAAATACTCTACAAAAGGCTAAAACGCAATCCAAATTTTTATAGACTTTTAATTTCTTAATCAAGGCGTTAGAAATCCTTAAATACAAGTACTAACAGCATTTAAAATTAAATTTCGTACATCGCCGATTGCTTTACAAAAAGGCATATGTATTTTTTTATAATTTTTGAAAAAACAAGGTAAATTACTTATTTTTAGTTTAAAAGTTATATAAAATTACATTACATCATTTTTATGCATATATCATCAGAATTAGTAGAGACTACTTGACATTCTTATAGGCCGACAGTATATAATTAATGTAATTTTTAATAATTACTTTTCAATTTAAAATTTAATTTTCATCAATAAAGTCATAGGAAGGAAATGTTTATTAACATATAAAAAAAAACTTAATTTTTCTACGATTTTAAAAAGTCAATTTGACGATTTACCTGGTAACTGTGCTTCTGTGTTGTTTATTTATTGATAAAATTCGAAATGTACCGTAGTGTAAACAATTTTCCAAATATTAAGCTTTCGTTAAACATTTTGTGACATATTTGACTTCGATTTATTAAGTCATTTAGAAAAAATAAAAACATTTAAATTATTTGTGTCTTCAGAAAAAGATTAGTAAGAGAAAGTAGTACTTAGTTATTCCTTTTTTTTTTTTTTTGGTATATGAAACTTTTAGAATGATAAAATTTAGTGTTAAAATTTCATTTACTGAATCAAAAGGAAAACAATTTAAGCTTGTTCTTACATTTTGCAGTTTAGAAGATGTAAAAATTACATATTCAACCAATTTTTTCCAAAAATTTGGGATGAAAATATCTACCTTTATAAGAACGAAAAAGTAGCACAAAATCCCCTCTTCTGGATTTTATTTCACTTAGAACTATATTACTTTAATTTCATGATATAAAAGGTTCAATATTACAGAAAAATTAATAAGTACTATTAGAAAAAAAAGTACCAAAAGTGACTGCTTCTGGATTTTCACCCATGTAGGATCATATATTTTAATTTCATGTTTCTCTGTTTTTTATAACAAAAACAAAAAAAATCAAAAAGTACCATTCGCAGAACCAGGAGGTACAACGAAATCCCCTCTTGTGGGTTCTCACTCATTTAGAACCGTTTATATTTAATTTAATGCTTTTACGTTCAATATTATAGAAAATTCGAAAAGTACTATTAGAAGAACGAAGAAGTACCAACACGTTTATTCATACTTGATCTCATTCACTATTCGAAAAGTATTATTAGAAGAACGAAAAAGTATGAACGTGTTCATTCATATTTGTTCTGATTCACCAAGTTCACATACACATAGCTCACTATGTTTAAATTTGTATGCTACATATATGACTAAGCAATAAAAATCTGTTTTTAATTACTTAAGAAAAACTTTGCTAAAAAATAGTACCAAACTATTCACTCGAATTTTGTCCTATACGCCTTGGTACCCGAGTCCCAAACAAAGTATTTTCCTGACTAATGAAGCAATACAATTTTATCAAATTTATCTCAATGAGCTTGTTTTTACCCCTTTGTGATACTTTTTTTTGCCAATAAATGGAAAAACATGTTTCATTAAAAAACTATCAAATGTAGGTATGTTTTTGCCCCTTAAACGTTTGAATTTCCAGAAAGTACCAAAATAGTTTTTGTAATTTTTCGATAAGTTACGCATATGGCTTAAATTTCATTTCTATGTTCAGTGGCCTGGCTAGGGTTTGGGGTTCGGGAAATTCCGGGATTTTCCTACGAAATATTGCCGTGTATTCACGGGAATTTTTTTTAATTTTCCCGGGAAAACGAGAAATTTAATATTAATTTTATATGTAGTTTTAAAATCTTATAGCAAAAATTACTCTTTTTAACGCCTCAATGAAAAAATTTCATTATTGCACACACACACACACTACTTCCTTACTAAAGGCATTTTTAGATCGTAGTACTGAAGTGATATTTTAATTTATTCAAAAATATTTGATTTTTATATGTATCAATAAGGTACTTTTTCTACATTATCAAAAATAAGATTATACGAAATTTTTCTAAAAAAAAAGTAAAATAAAAAGAAAAAAAGAAGTATTGAAAGAAAAAAAAACTAAATTAAATATAAAAACACTGTATTACCGTCTGCCGAATCTTTTGTCATACTGATAAAATTTATTTATTTATTTTATAATTACAATACAATTACAAATTATATTCTAATTCTAACCGAGCGTAGTAACGAAGACCAACCAACCCCCAGACTGATAGACTAGCTCACTACCAACTAAGCCATCAGGGCACCCTACTCATAAAATAACAAATATGGAATGTTTTAAGAATTTAATGAAATTTCAAAACTACTTTTGGCAAGTTGATTTTAAATGTATTATTGGTTTGTGGAAATTAATATTAAATAAATTGCGCTTCGAAAATATTCACTATTATTAAGTTGAGAGTTTTTTCACTGAAAACATAATATATATATATATATATATATATATAAATATATATAGATATGTATATATATATATATATATATATATATATATACATATACATATAAACATATATATATATATATATATATATATATATATATATATATATATTTATATATATATATATTTCTCTTTCTCTCTCTCTCTCTCTCTATATATATATATATATATATATATATATATATAGCTTATTTATACATATGAAAATCAAATATTCTTGAATAAATTAAAATATCACTTGTATCGAATTTTTGAAATAGATATATATATATATAAAAGACATAAGAAGCACAATTTGTATTGAAACTTAAATATAATACCATAGATTTGTATAAATATAAAAGACTCGAATGCACGTAAAAGCAGTTCGTGTTAATCATTTCGTGCAGGGGGCGCGAAAATTATAGCGGTTTCAAATTTAACATATAAAAATTTTTACAAACTAGAAGTTTATGTATAATTCTGGTAAAAATTACTTACTGAGTTATCTAAATAAAATTTATGATATTTTCATTGTTTGATGTTATTACTGCGTCTTACTTTAGGGTGTCCTATTAAAATTTTAAAAATTTTCTTTATAATAAAAATCGCGATTCTTAAAAATCGAAATTGTGTGCTATTTGATATTTTTTTGTCCATGTTTGTTCTTTCAAAATTTTTTGATGCGCATCTACATTTCCGTTAGGCATTACAAATATTACCTAATTATGCCAATTGTAGTTAATTTCATGCTGTCCACACAATGTGTCTTAGCAAAATGTTTTTTGACTAAAGTGTCCCGTTTTCCACTATTAGCGATATCTGAATTAATTTTATGGTCCCGATCAATTACATTTATCGCTGTTCTTATACCTATGTATGCAAGCTTCTTACAAATTACAATTTGCTATATAAAAATACAAAAACAAAAAGTGCAATTTGGCGTAATTTTCAAAAATTCCATACATCTTTTTTAGTAAATTTATTTTTAATGCTCCTCCGATTTTATTGCGTAAAATAAAAAATGCAGTACGTAATCCACGCTTTTCTATTAAAACTGTGAATGTGCCTGACAAAAAACTAACTTTGAAAAATTTTCGCTCTTGTTTTCCAAACTTTGAGACTATAACGAGATGTATCGGATAATACGCTCACTTGCAAGGAGTATCAATACTTGTTTTAAGATTTGATTTTCGTTGAAGGGTGCTCGAACTCTGTCCAAAAAACCGAAAACTTTTAAAAATTAAAAAATTTTGTCATCAAGACTCGACTACCCTGTATTTAGCTGTTAAAAGTCTGCACAATAGCAAAGATGGTGCAGAATTTATCCATGTAGTTTGATTAGTTTATATAAGATCGAATGAGATCAAAAAGTATAAAGGTGCGAAAAAAAAGTGTAGTAGAATGAGAAAAAGTTAAATAATTTTTAGCCCTTTTTCCAAGTTTTTGAACTTTGAACCACAATGATTGTCAGAAAATGAAACCTATGGGGCTAAAATTCTGCACTCTATTAGTATCAGGTCTTGTGAGTTCAGATTTGTAACCCGTTTGTTTACAACGGTATTAGCACAAAACTTATTAAGAATTAAGGTAAATTTCAGTAAGGTTAAAAATTTTTGATAATGGCCCATATACAGTTTTTAATACAACTTACAATAGATGCTTATTTTATTTTTATGAAATATTTAAAATTGTTTAAATCTTTATAGATGCATCATACTTTAATATGATTATATTTTTTATAAATAATTACGATTTATAATGTTGTTTAATATTTTTATAAGAAAGCAGTGCTTTTAGATATAAAAAAATTCAATTTCCCGGGAAAGTTCAAACCCTAGGTATAGCGCAACTAGAAGGTGAGGTTAAGAGCACAACTGATTTGAATTCGCCGTAAATTATAATAACCGAGTGTTACAGTTTGTTTGCATTTCTTATTCATAATTTAAAAAAAATTTCTTTGTTTTTTGTGGTTTTCCCGGTGCAATTATTCGACGTTTTACTTCATATATAACTCCACACAATTAGAATCAATATGAAATTATAACTACAACCGAAAAAAATAATGTTTTTGGTCAAAATTATTCCTTGTGTTAATCCTTAGATACCCTATACATTGACAGAAAATGATGTTTTTCCCTGTTGTTTTTGCCTTGTTGTATTTGTTGTAGAGTTGCCCTCAACTACTATGAATTCGCCTTGGTTAGTTGTTGAAAAGATACTAGGGTGCCAAAAAGTACCAAAATAGAGTTTTTACTATATCCTTAAAATTTGTTGAATTTAAAAACCGGAAATTATTCCAGTTGAAAGAAATAATGTTACCTTGACTCAATAAGATTATAACTTTCAATATATAAGATTTTTTTTTTTACTTTTTTTTTTTATCAAATATGAAACCAATAACACAAAAAAATTATTTTCTATATTTCTTAAAAAATGCATGACCAAAAATTTTCCAAAACAATGAATGATCTTAAAGCTAAAAATACAAATTTTATTTTTAAACTAATTAATATAAAACCAGAAATGGTAAAAAAAAAAAAATAATAATAATAATAATAATAATAATAATAAAAAATATAAAAGGAAAACAAAAAATGTCTTGTAATGAACAACTTGTTAAATGAAAATGTGTTGATAACCCATTTAATCACCCTGAGTCCATAAAATAATTAGATAATATGAAAGGGGAGAGTCTGTTACATAAGGAAAAAACAAATAAGAAAAATAGAAAAATAATATAATTAATTATAATTTATTGCTAATAAATTTTTAAAAATAACCATACTGACACTTTTAAAGAGTGTAATAAAAACGTAATGACATGACTAAACAGCGTTATTTTTTTAGAAGAGAGTGTTAGTTTATGAATGTTTGGAGGTGTGTATATGTGTGAATATTTTATTTTATCTGATCCTTTGATTATGAATGTAAATTGACCAAAAGCACGATTCTTACAACACATATTTTAACATCTATGTTTTTAATAATTTTATATATGTATAACTGTGAGCGAATGTATTTGTATATAATTTTCTAAACCTGATATCTGATCTGATACTTGTGGTACCTGTTTGTTTATTTTCAAGTTTTTTTGTGCGCTTTTTCCATTCCGTAACTTCAACGCGATAAAAAAAAAACAGAAACATGAGATTTTTAATCTCATAGAGCAAAAAATACGAAGAAACAAAAAAATAAAATAAAATAAATTACAGCAATAAGCGTGCCTTACTAAATATTTTATTATATATATTTTTTCTTAAGAAAGCAAGCTGAGAAGTATTTTGAAAATCAAAATATTTATTTATTTTTTTTTATTTATTTTATAATTACAATACAATTACAAATTCCAATCCAAAATCAAAATATTAAATTTTTTACTAACATAGAATTTTTAAACAGTGACATATTGTATTTGAAAGTACTTTTCTGTTTATCCACGAAAATATTTTTAGTTTGTTTTACCAGTGGAAAAAAGACAAAAAAAAAAAAGAAAGAAAAATTAAATGCTTTTGTCTAGGATGAAATAAATTGCGCATTGTAGATTAAGATTTTTACTTTTTATAAATCAATACATTTTGCCACATGTGCTTACTATTTTAGCGTAGATGGACCAAAATCTTAATTTGAGGTATCGATTTTTTTTATCTATTATACAAATATGAGTGTAGCATGAAATTTTGGATCATTACAGTGAGATTTTTATAAATTTTATAAATTGTCATGGTAAAATTTTTAAATCTTTAAAATCCGCGAGGTATATTTCCTAAAACAGCTCGAAAATATATAAATAATTGCATATTATATTAATAAACATTTTGTTTAATATTCGTAAAAATTTAAAACTAAAACAGCAACTGTATTATGAATTTACATTTAGTACTAAATGTAGAATAGAAGTAACTTAGGTTAGGTTAGTTTCACAGGCTGATCCTTCACAGAGAAAACTCACTTGTGTCGGTAGTCTCCTTTGAGAGAGATTTGGAGATTGATGAGATAGAGTGAGACAGAGTTAGAGTTCGAGGTTGAAGAACATAAAGGATAGTCGAGAGGAGAAAGTTAAAGAAGTAAAATAGAGCAATATCACATAACTTGCTGAGGTTATAAAAAAGTTCTGCCAAGATATCGCTGCCTATGACTCTCCAAAGCAGGACAAATACAAAGAAGGTGAGTCATATACTCCTCTTTATCTAAATCATGACAACTTCTACAGTAATCGAAGCGGCAATGACCGGTCAGTAACTCAACCATGTTCCTGAGCCGCTGCCTACTAAGATACAGAGGAATACTGTCCTTCTCCTTTCAAGTTTCGGCCATAAAGTCCTATCCAGTAAGCAGGAGTCCTGTTTAGATATACCTGTTTCACATGAAGCTTACAGAATGATAGAGGGGTTCAGCATAAATGATCTATGTGAGTGTCATCCAGTATCGTCCCTGTTCTTGACAGTTCATCTAAAATATCATTAATTTATCTGGTATTTTATTAAATATTATAATACAATATACTTCTTGATAAAGATATTGAAACTCAGATGAAAAATTACATTTTAAGTGTTCAAAACAAGGCGTTACGGAATAAAATGATTTACGTTTAATTAATCTTTATAATATCATATAAATAAAATAATTAGATAATATGAAAGGGGAGAGTCTGTTACATAAGGAAAAAACAAATAAGAAAAATAGAAAAATAATATAATTAATTATAATTTATTGCTAATAAATTTTTAAAAATAACCATACTGACACTTTTAAAGAGTGTAATAAAAACGTAATGACATGACTAAACAGCGTTATTTTTTTAGAAGAGAGTGTTAGTTTATGAATGTTTGGAGGTGTGTATATGTGTGAATATTTTATTTTATCTGATCCTTTGATTATGAATGTAAATTGACCAAAAGCACGATTCTTACAACACATATTTTAACATCTATGTTTTTAATAATTTTATATATGTATAACTGTGAGCGAATGTATTTGTATATAATTTTCTAAACCTGATATCTGATCTGATACTTGTGGTACCTGTTTGTTTATTTTCAAGTTTTTTTGTGCGCTTTTTCCATTCCGTAACTTCAACGCGATAAAAAAAAAACAGAAACATGAGATTTTTAATCTCATAGAGCAAAAAATACGAAGAAACAAAAAAATAAAATAAAATAAATTACAGCAATAAGCGTGCCTTACTAAATATTTTATTATATATATTTTTTCTTAAGAAAGCAAGCTGAGAAGTATTTTGAAAATCAAAATATTTATTTATTTTTTTTTATTTATTTTATAATTACAATACAATTACAAATTCCAATCCAAAATCAAAATATTAAATTTTTTACTAACATAGAATTTTTAAACAGTGACATATTGTATTTGAAAGTACTTTTCTGTTTATCCACGAAAATATTTTTAGTTTGTTTTACCAGTGGAAAAAAGACAAAAAAAAAAAAGAAAGAAAAATTAAATGCTTTTGTCTAGGATGAAATAAATTGCGCATTGTAGATTAAGATTTTTACTTTTTATAAATCAATACATTTTGCCACATGTGCTTACTATTTTAGCGTAGATGGACCAAAATCTTAATTTGAGGTATCGATTTTTTTTATCTATTATACAAATATGAGTGTAGCATGAAATTTTGGATCATTACAGTGAGATTTTTATAAATTTTATAAATTGTCATGGTAAAATTTTTAAATCTTTAAAATCCGCGAGGTATATTTCCTAAAACAGCTCGAAAATATATAAATAATTGCATATTATATTAATAAACATTTTGTTTAATATTCGTAAAAATTTAAAACTAAAACAGCAACTGTATTATGAATTTACATTTAGTACTAAATGTAGAATAGAAGTAACTTAGGTTAGGTTAGTTTCACAGGCTGATCCTTCACAGAGAAAACTCACTTGTGTCGGTAGTCTCCTTTGAGAGAGATTTGGAGATTGATGAGATAGAGTGAGACAGAGTTAGAGTTCGAGGTTGAAGAACATAAAGGATAGTCGAGAGGAGAAAGTTAAAGAAGTAAAATAGAGCAATATCACATAACTTGCTGAGGTTATAAAAAAGTTCTGCCAAGATATCGCTGCCTATGACTCTCCAAAGCAGGACAAATACAAAGAAGGTGAGTCATATACTCCTCTTTATCTAAATCATGACAACTTCTACAGTAATCGAAGCGGCAATGACCGGTCAGTAACTCAACCATGTTCCTGAGCCGCTGCCTACTAAGATACAGAGGAATACTGTCCTTCTCCTTTCAAGTTTCGGCCATAAAGTCCTATCCAGTAAGCAGGAGTCCTGTTTAGATATACCTGTTTCACATGAAGCTTACAGAATGATAGAGGGGTTCAGCATAAATGATCTATGTGAGTGTCATCCAGTATCGTCCCTGTTCTTGACAGTTCATCTAAAATATCATTAATTTATCTGGTATTTTATTAAATATTATAATACAATATACTTCTTGATAAAGATATTGAAACTCAGATGAAAAATTACATTTTAAGTGTTCAAAACAAGGCGTTACGGAATAAAATGATTTACGTTTAATTAATCTTTATAATATCATATTATATACTCGCATACTTGGTTCTTGTTGAAAGAATACTAAAACAATAGACATAAAATATTTCAGATGGAATAGAAGCAAAACTAAATTCCGATATTTTATGAATTTTATTCATATAAATGAAGTTTTTTAAAATATACTTTTATTTATTTGCAAGTTATTGTAAAAAATGTTATTTGTTCTTAATATATATTATCGATCATCGAAGATACAAGAAAAAAAATGTTTATGTGTAAAAATATTAACATTTCAACTTTTATAATTTTTGATTAATCGGTAACACCTAAATTTTGAGTAACTGTTTATTCCTATAAAAATATAAAAATACTCGCTGTAATGATCCAAAATTTGATGTCACACCGTACATTTAATGTCAATATTTGATTTTGGATTTTTGATTTATAAAAAATACAAATCTTACTCAACAAAATAATAAACAGGCTAGGTCCATATTAAAACGAGGGCCTTAAAAAATTATATATAAATTTTTGCTTTCATTGCTTATCACAACAAGTCATAGTAGGCTAAAAAATTATATGTCAAAAATTGATGCTTTTTATTTTGAATAAAAAAGCTTATATAGTTTTTTTTTTCGCAAAATGTTAAATTAAAGAGGCAATAAACATATTAGTTACTTTTAAGAACTTTTTTAAGACAAAAGTCAAAGTCGAGTGGCCGGTTTACGACAGATCGACCCAATTATTGCATCCATATTATATTTTTAGACCTATTTACCAGAATCTGCCGGTGGAGCAAGCAAAATCAAAACTTTTGTAAATTCCATACATTTCATGAGTGGTCTAATGTGTGTGAGTAAATTATAGAATAAACTCGAAACAGTTGATAAAAAACAACCACAACAAAAACTACTGCTAAGTAGACAACAATAATAAAAGGCGTCAACGACAGACAGGCTCCAACTAGACGACATAAATACCCCACAACTTACTTACACTTCATTAAACGATAGAAATACACATATGAATTTATTGAACTTGTGTACACATACATGTATGCATTTATGTATAAGTGTGTGAGTAAAGATGTAGTGGATCATTATTATTACTTTGTTTTCGTTTAAGCAAAAAACACAAGTAAAATTGTAAAAAAAAGTCTCAAATGTCATTTAATAACCCGGGTATAATCTACAAAAGACTTTAGTTTAATATATACGTTGACACTTTTGGACACACACATACACACATTATTAATAGCATTATTGTTTGTTGTAAATTAGTTATAAAAAATAATTATTAGTAAGTAATAAATATTGTTTTTTAATTAGATTTTCGCCAGACACTTTATTTTATACTTTTAATTGAGATTGGCTTTATTTACACTTTAGTTTATGGATCTTAAACTTTTTGATAACAATTTAAAACTTAAAATAGTAATTTCATATTTATCAAGTTTTTTGATAAATAATAAAAAAAATATATACATTGAAATTATTGAGAGAAGATTTATTTAACAAAAACCTTTAAATATAAATGGCAGAGGAAACAAGATGGACTTTAAATTTTCGAATAAACCCCGCAGAAAATTTTCGTGTACTCGGGTACTTTACTTTATGTTGCTTACGATTTTGTTTATTTGTATAGACAAATTGACAAGAGTTAAAACTATTTGCTATTTTTTCATTCACGCCTGTTCTTGTACAAACAAAACAACACACACATTTTATTTATTTGAAAATATTTCATTTGAAAGGAATTTTCATTTCAATCAATTGTCATTATCTTTTTTTGTATTTTCAATAATTATTATTTTTGTTATTATTTTAATTTTATTTTTATTGAAATTCTACTTATACACACACAAATAATAGCTGATTATCGCTCTACACATCGTAGAGTTTTTGTAAACTAAATTAAAATAATAAAAACGAAAAATACAATAGAGTACGTGAAAAAAAATTCCAGCCAATACAATAAAACAAATATATATATATATATATATATATATATATATATATATATATATATATATATACAAAAACTGTTTTTTTAATCCGTAAATAAATAATAAATTAAAGTGGAATATCTAGTAGCATTTTTCTATACATTTCCACTTGTAACAGCAAATACTGTTTGCAATACAAGTAGATCTCGTTGAACGCGTTTAGTATATCTGGTAAATTTTTCTACAGCAAATGTTTTAAAAATTACAAAAAAAGGAATTTGGCTAAATAAGAACTATTAGTTTCCTCAGTTGTTATTCTATAAGTAAATATAAATACCAGTTCTTTCATATTGTCTAGATAATTTTTGATTGGACATTTGTTATACATTTAGTATGGCTGATGTTATTGCCTTTGTTTGTTTGTTTGTCTGCTTGTTTGTACTTTGTTTGTACTTATAGATAGATAGATAGATAGACTTACAATTTTGAGGAAACATCTTCCCTATTATCCTTTATAATTCAGATAAAAATGGTAAAGATAGGATCAGGGGGACTTGTATGCCCCATACAAAGAAAATACTAATTATAGAATAACTTAAATACTGTTACAGCAATAATTTTCTCGTCAAGCTCCAAACCTAGAATAAAAATGGGACGGATAGGACCAGGGAAAATGGTACCCCCGTGCAACGCAAATATTAAATATCGTATATCTTAAGAACTTTTATAGTAAGTCTTAAAATTTTTTAGGAATAGCATTCTCAACAACCTCCATGATTTAGAACGAAAATAGCACAGGTAGGATCAGGGGAAATGGTACCTCCATACAAAGCAAGTACTAATTTTCACATATCTAAAGAAGTAATTTAGTGAAAGATTTAAAAAGTTGTAGAAATAATTTTCATATCAAATTTTGAATAGAGCGGATGGGTCGAAAGGTAGTAAATATTAGTTATCGCATCAAAAGGGATAGCAAAGAGCACCGGAATAAGCTAGTTGCTCTATATTTGTGTATTAAACATATTAATGAGTAACAAGACCACAAAGAATATTAAAAAAATCGTTATTTAATACAACTTTAGTCTATTTCAATCCCACTAAAGAGTAGAAGATATTGTTGTCAGATAAACAGACAGAGAAGGAGTCAAAAGAAATGAACATTGAACTTTTAAAGAATAAATAAAACATTTCTGTTGTCATGTGTAATAAATTTTACAATCAATAATAATCACTTATTTTCTGATTGTCATTTTAATATTTTGCATACAAATATTGAGTCCTAAATGAGCAAAATGTTTAAGAATATTAGAAATAGTTTACACATTTAGAGTCTATGTCAATGTCTAGTTCAAATTTCTAGTTATGTCTAGTTATGAATTTCTGTATAAATACGTATTAGACTAGAATTTCTTTAATTAATAGAAATATTTAGTATTCGTTAAATATGTATAAATATCACATCTATTTTTGCCTTAACATTTAAATTGAAAATATGATTTTTTATTTGAATTGTATTTGTTTAATTTTATCAATAAAAAAATCAAATATTTTCACTAGAGATTTTTATAGTTATATTGTAATTTTGTTAAGCTCTTTATTTATATGTGTATTTATATGTGTATTACAATAATAATTTGATTATATTACTTAATTTAAAACTAAATACAAATTATATATTAAAATTATACAAATAAAAAGTTTACACAGTGCAACAAGAAAAAATTGCCTCAATAATTCCAACCCAAAATTAAAGCGTAATAGTAGTTTACCAAAATCCCCAAAGAGTTTTTTTCAAAAATTTTCGGAGCCTTTTTTTTATATGATTGGAAATAAAAATCATTTAAATTATTTATTTCAAATGTTATTATATATTGTTATTGTTTTATAGACTACTAGCATTATTATTTATACTAAATTTTTTCTGGACGTCACTCTTACACAATATTATAACAAAAAACGGACGTAAAAATCGTTTCCGTCATAATATTCTTAAAAAAAATTTCATAAACATTTTGATGACAGTGCACACTGAACAAAAAAATTTTTTTTTTTTTGCAGAAATTCCAAAAGAATAAATTAAGAAATTGTAAAAAATGAATGTATTTTATAAATCGTAACAAATAAAAAAATAATATGTGGCAACGTTGACAGTCTGACAAGGCATTAAAGTTGGAAGTTCAATATTATTTTTAATATTTTTATTGAAATGAAACTAGAATTATATTAGATCTATCCCAATACCAGAAAAATGTATAACAATGTTGTATAATATTAATTGCAGCCTAGGAGATGTATTTTAAGACCTTAATTTTAGATTTTATATAAGTCGTGTATTTGTCGTTATTTCTGAGATTTGTTGTCATATGGGTTGTGTGAAAGTGTTCGCCAAAGTGTATATTTTATGCATCAATTTAGAGAGTGCCAGATTTCTGGCAAACTTTTGCAAACGTCAATTTTCTTTCAATTAAATTTTGGTTAGCCTGCGCGGAAATATCTTGGTTTTCACAAACAAATTTGAGAAAACATTATGCGCTATCCTATTGGAAAGATTCACTAATCAATAAAAATCTAAAAACTTACAAAATAATCAAAATACACACAAAAGCAAGCAAGTAAATATCATATTTAAAAAATATACATATCTGCGGTAGTAAAAGAATGTATTTAAAAGTTTCAGCAAAAATGCTTAATATTTGTTTCAATAAATATTATAGGTAATTTTAGTTAAAATTACTTCGATACAACCTCAGGCACCTCAAATCACTAACAATACATTTTGAATTTATGCCAGAAAAATAGATTTTTGACCAGTGTGCTGAGGTAAAAGAAATATCACAGTAAAAAAGAGGCGTGGCACCCATATAGATTAAAATTTATAATAAACAATATTTTCCTTTCCTTGTGTATGTCAAGTTTTATGTGAATACTCTTAGTAGCATCTAGAAAGCAGCAAAATTGATTTTTGCTGAAAGTGCGCTAAAAACTGGGCGTATTTATATTTTAGACCATAGTTTTCGCAAAAGAAATTCATTTGAACTTAAAAGAAAATTGTTTACAAAAGGTAAGCGTGGCATATTTGTTAATTCTATATCCTATATTTCCTTTTTAAGGATGCATGATATGTGCATATATGTACAAAATATCAGTTAAATCGGTTGAATAATGTGACTACTCATATATTTCATATAATCCTGATATGAAAATTGAGTGTCAAAAGGGAGGTGTATTTAGTAAAAATATTACATAATATCTAAGAGAAGTTTTGTACTCTACAAAACAATAAATACTCATAAAATTTATTTAATTAAATTTTTTTGAAAAACCTTTTGGAGATTTAGTTAACTTGATAGATACTTTCATTTCGGGTTGGAAACATTAAGCAATATTTGATGACCCAAAATTTGTCGCATAGTGTTATTAGAGATTTTTTCTGAATTTATCCAATTGATTTAAAATCCATAAAATCAAATTCATTTATTTTATTTATTTATTATTTATTATTATTTTTTTTTTAATTTACCTTCCGAAAAACAATTAAGAAAGATATAATCTGAATTTACACAAGTTATTAACATATATATCATAAAATCACTGTCAATTTCTTCCCAAGCTTGGTTAATTTTTATTTTTAACTCCGTTGTTGTCATTATGGTTTGGTAAGATCCATGTACCCACACAGATTTTCCACTGGATATAAATCCGGACTGCAAGCTCACCAGTGCAATAGTGGAATACAATGTTCATTAAACCACGATTTATATTGGTTCGAAACATGGATTGCAGCGCTATCCTGTTGGAATATGCAATCTTCATCCATTTTCTCATCCATAAATGAGAGGAGAACATCTTCCAACAGTTCATTATAAATTTCACTGTTCATTTTAATTGAAACAAAACATATTTTTTATTTTCCTGCAGCAGAAAAGGCTGTCCAAACCATAACACTGCCTTCACCGAAATTGCGTTTCGACATAAGAATTTCGTTCGACCTTAAATCATGCCAATAGTAAGAATATGAGTCGGGACCGTCCAAATTGAGTTTCTTTTAATCATTAAAGATTACTTTAATTCACTCATCTGTCCATTTCATGTATTTGCGCCCAAATTTTAAACGATTTTCTCTATGATGCTGTTTTAACATTGGCTTACATTTTGGTTTCTTCCAGGAAGGTCAAGTTTATTTTTTATTTGTGTAGCATTTAATTTATTGCGCGTGGCTTCTTCTTTTATTTTATTGATTTTACTTTTACTTAATTTGTAATTACCTTTTGTTGGTTTCTGCACACCGTATTTCTGCCCTTTCTTAAGAAAGCCTCGAATAACTCCTTCTGAACGGTTAATTTCTCGTCCAATTTCTCTGTTAGAATAGCCTTGATCACGAAAAAATTTAATTTTAACTTTTTCTGGTCTGTAAGAAAAGTTCCTTTGGGCAAGAGTAAGAAAAACTAATTTTGTTTAAAAATTTTTGTCTAACAATATTGCTTCCCCCAGATGTTATTTCATCTAAATACTGAGCATTTTTTGTTGGAATATAATTAGGTTTGGATTAGCTTTAGCATCAGGTGATTTTTAAATTTCTTATCAGATTTAGCATTAACAGTTTTATTTTAGCCAAATGTCTTTCGCTACCCCTTTTGATATGATAATTTTGTATGAGAGCAACTACTCCCACCCCTCTCTCGACATACCAGCTCTATTCATAATTTGATGTGAAAATTATTTATTTATCTAATTTTTCTTTAGATATGCGAAAATTAATATTTGCTTTGTACGGGGGCTGCTACTCCCCTTTTAGCTTCCCGTCTTATTTGCATTTAAGCAATGTAATTTGGTAAGAAAGTGCTCCCCACAAAGTTTGATGGCTCTCACTATATAGTAGCTCTTTAGATATGTAATAATTAATATTTACTTTTTATGGGGGCTAATACTCTCCCGAACCTAACCTCTAAATTTTCATCTGATAATGAGTTATTCAACTACATAAAGTAATGAAAAAAAAAATGATAATAATGACAACACATATTATTATTATTTCCAAAAATAAACAGATTTTTGCTAGGTCTTTATTAAAGAATTGAAAAAATAAACGTAATATACTTACTTTAGAAAAATACAGGTACCCTTAAAATTTAAATAAATATGTATGTGCCTATATATGTAAATTAAAATTGCCTCTAATATTTAATTCTTATGATTTATTAAATTTGCTTTTAAATGTCGTTTGTCTTTATTTAGCAAAAATTGTAAAAATTTAATAATTTTTAAACTGAAACAAAATACAAACATTAACTTCACCCTCTTCTACAAAACCATTAAAAAAATATTCCCTTATCAAAACTAACAAATTATTTTCTTAATGAATGGAAACATTTGCTCTTCTGACAGTATTTTTTATTTTAAATTTTAAATACAGTCATAGTCATATATATATTTACACATTTTTAGATTTTTTGAAAATTTGGAAAAGTAGTCAAATATTTGTGTTGTTATAAAATATTTTGAAATAATTGTATTGTTGTTGTAAAGCCTAAAATGTGTAGAGTAGAGTGTGGTAATTTCTGAAAAAGTCGGGGTAATTATTTCCGATATTAAAAGAAAAATTCCTATGTATTTTTCATTTCAAAACTATTTACACATATTTTTTTTACATCAAAATTATTTACACAGCTTCAAAAATCAAAGCAATTTACGCTTAACATTGCCAAAGATGATTCAAAATCTTGTCAACTTTAATAGGTCACAAAAGTGTAAAAATAGTAGCAGAAATGATGAAAAAGACTATCAAAGCCAAGTTTGGATTTAAATGAATGTTTAAAAATCGACATCGTCATTATGTTTTGGAAAAAGGAATGGGAATAGTTAATGGATGATATAATCCTTAGTTTATGTTCATGTAGAATATAAAAATAATTTAAAGAGAAATTCGAGAGAAAGTAGAAAAAATCTGTCAGAAAAATTTAACATCGCTTAGAATATTTTCAATTCTATTTTTAGAAAGGTTATGGTGTTTGTATTACAAAAGGTGTAATTCAATATTTCCACAATCGTTTTTTTTTTTTTTTTTTTTTTTTGTTTGTAATACAATATGTGATTTCTAACTATTATCTGACAATATTATTATTGATTTTACTTTTGTATTGAATTTCCTATATAATTCAAATAAATCAAATTTTTGTACTTATTTTTTTTTTTTTAATAACGAGTTTTGCTAAAAAAAAAATAATTATAGAACCATTGTATTACACTTCTTCTAATGAGAATATCACAACCTTTCTAAATATCATACTTTCTCGCTGAACAAATAAATAACTACTGAGAATTTTGCAAATATTTTAAATGATTTTAAATGACAGATTTTTGATAATTTCTTTTTCAAATGTTTCTTTTTATTAAAGATTACACGATTTTCTTAACCCTATGCAAACTCTTTTACAAATTTTAAAGATGATGTACCATTTTAAATCTTCATTTAAATCTCACTTAAACTCTAAAACTATGTTTTTATTATTTTAGCCAATATTTTAAAATTTTTGTAACTTATTAAAATTGAGTCCGTATCACAAGATTTTACACTATCTTATAGGCACGATTTAGGACCATCTTTAGCAAAGCCAAGCGTATATAATTGATTTTTCAAGCTGTGTAAATAATTTTGACATGATAAAAATGTGAAAAATAAGGCATATATATGTTTTATGTTTTATTCCAACGAACATTATAGTTGATTGCCCAAATTTAATGCTAATTAAATCTAGACATTTCAGAGATTGTGTTAGTGAAACATTTTTGCAAATAAAGTAGCTTAAAGCAATAAATTTCGTGCTTTTTCAAAAACATATTAAAATTTCTAAAAAGTGTAAATATATATATGACTATGACTGTATATTTATAAAAATTAAATAAATTTTTCTTTAATTCCCCTTCTAAGTATTTAAAAACTCTCACTTTTGTGGTTTTTATTTTAGTTCAAATTTTCTTCCACTCCTGGGTGTTTTTTTTTTTTCTACATTTTTATATACATTTTTCATTATTTTTGCAATATTTTTGTTTGTTTAATGAATGTAAATTACGTTTACATCCGGTACAGATGCAAAATCTACACGAAAGAGGATTCGTTCATTGCAGTTGTTTTACAAAACAACTCTGACATCATCATCAGTGTTTGCTAAATGCGACAGCTTTACTACTTTTACTGAAGCAAGTATTTAACATTAGAAATAATTAAACATTTTTAAAAAAGTTTGGTAGTTTTTCTTCTTTATGTTTTATTATCATTAATTTATCATATAAAAATACACACACATTTATGAATGTACAGTAAGAGAGAATTTGTGGGAATATGTACAAGTATTTCATGATTAAAAAAGTGAAAATGTATCAAATTATTTATGTATGTATTGTATGATGAATATTTATAATGAAATGGAAAATGCATTTTTATTTTGATGTTTTTACTGAATATATTTAAAATAGAGGAAACTTGAAACTAACTTAACATACAAATACATTTTTTAATAAGCATTGAAAATATATAATTTTTATTCAACATCTTTGTTAAGCAGACATACGATGCACTTAGAAAATCAGTAAATAATTAGAATCATAAATAAAGTTATGTCAAATAAACCAAGAAAATCGTCAGAAATATCACTAAATTGCAAATTAAAAATAACAGTAATAACAATAATAATAATAATAAAGAAAACTTGCCATCTATAATGGACTTTTCAATTTTTAACAATTCTTAGAAATTATAGTTTTTTTTTTTTAATTAATTTTAAATTTTCTAGGTATAGTAGTACCGGTGTGCCAGTTAGATGAAAATCTAATATTGCTTTAAAAGTTCATTAAATACACTCCAAAGGAATTCACACAAAAATCCCATTAAACAGTAAGATACTAGATTTACTCTCTTTATTTTCGTACATAATATATATAAAGGATTTGGAACAACAATAGCAATTTAATTTTCAAAGTAATTTTTCCAAAAAATGGAACAACAAAAGTAATATTCATCATTATTATTACATGCATATGAACCGTTTATTTTGAAAGTGGCATAAGTTGCGTTTCTATGAATTTAAAAATATTGGTGACTAATAATATGAGCATGTAATGGTTTTTTATTTCCAAAGGTGTAAAATTTATCAGACCAATCAGCATTATTAACATTTTGTTTCAATAAATGTGTTTCCTAGGACCACTTTCAAAATCACTAACACAAAGTTCCTAGCTTTGATAGAAAATAAAGTCCATGAAATAAGTTTTTCGGGAATGTACATATATTAATACCTTTGTATTTTATAAAAATAGAAATATTTTCAACTTTTATTCGATATTTGATAAAATTTTCTATAAAAATATCATTCATTTGCGTGTGTAGAAGTGATTTGAAATAATGATAATGTAAAGATAGTTTTACTTAGGGAAAACGTATTTGAAAAATGTTTAACCAATTAAGGGTTTTTCCCATTTACAAATCATATATTTTTAAAACTTTTGTCGAAATAAAATCTTGCATAATTATATTGTTTTTTGAATATAAACAATAAATAATTTTTCAATAATAGTACATTCAGACAGAACATTTTAAGTTTTCAAAAGTTTTCGAAATTGCAAAATAAGAAAAGAATATTGAATTATATTTTTATTTGCAGTAAAAGCTATTAAAATATTTATTAAAACTATAATTTTATTGAGTAAATCTTTTTTTATTATTAAAATTTAGTTTTTTATCTTTTCTAAAAATTTTTATTTTTCATTTCTGACACATATTTTTTTTCAATTTCTTTATTTCTTTCTCGTAATAGTTGTAAGAGATTGTGGAACTTAGTGTTGTTTTGGAAATTTAAACGTTTTTAAATTAGTTTTCATTGAAAACTTGTTGCTTTGGAGTTTTCCTTTTGTATGGGAAAACTTGAGTTTTCAATAATGTTTTCGGACAAATACTCTTTTAAAGATTTTTTATGCTCAGTTTGAATATACTATAACATAATTTTTACAACATTTCTAAATAAATATACATTTCAAAAAAGAAACGTATCGTTATAATTATAAACAATTTATATAAATAAATTTGTCATTTCCTCCACGTATAACGATCCAGCTCTCTTAAAATGGGACTTAAGCTACTTTCAAAATAAATAATTTAATGCTCATCAGTTGGCAGATGAATTTTCATCATAGAAAAACTTTTTAATTTTTTTATCAGATAGAAAAAAGTTAAATTATTATAAAATTATTACGAAAAAAATGTAACAACTGCAATGTCTTACTCGATTTTTTTGGTAAATGGACTTATGTCACTTTCAAAATAAACGGCTCATATATACATACATATATATAGTCTACACTCACAATATGAGTCTTACATAAAATTTATTCCAATAAAACAATGACAATAAAATGGAATAATTATTGTTGTTACTTTAATTGTTGTTTATGTTGTTATCAAAACAATACTAAAACAAATTAATAAAACTCCTAATATTGGTATTAAGAAAAAGTATTTTCACACTTACTTACTAGAGTTTCGATTTTCCGTAGTTTTTTTTTCCCCCGGATACGGTCAAGAAAAAATCACTCAAGCTTTGAAAAATTCCAGGGAATTATTATCTCTTATAAAGAAAATTATTTGTTTTATTAATGAAATAATATAAAAGTATAGCGTTATTTCTAAGATTTAAACAATTTTAAATATTTTACACAAATAAAATAAGTACCTTTCGTAATTAATATTAATGACTGTGTCTCAGATTTTTACGTTTATGTGTTTTTGAAATTAAACTTTTTTTTTAAATAAATCCTAATATACGACATATATTTCATTATAAATAGTTTTTCTCGCCGCTTTATTTCAATTTATTCCTCTATCTTACATTATTTTTATAATGTATTTTACGTAGCTAAATATTTAAAATCGTTTCGCAACAATATTTCTGAATAATTTATAGTGTTCAGAAATCTGATGGAAAAAAATCTCATACATGTATGAATACAATAAGAGAGTAGTTTTTTTTAACCCTCAGTTTTATTTTGAAAGTTATAACATTTACATCTACCATATATATAGTTTGGATAAGACATGTTGTTTCAAAAAAAAAAAAAAAATCTCGTGTTTCAAAGAAAAATCTCTCAACTAAGTTATTTTTATTTTTAAGTAGTGAATATTAATATTCATTTCACAAATCTGTAATACAAATTAAAAATCTAAAATTTAAAAATTACAAAAATAAGAAAAAAAAACCTAAATAAATTGTTAAAATCCTAATTCATGCAACATTAACGTTCTTTTCAGGCAACGTTCTAGTTATATTCTCTGCGTAAAATTCTTGCAAGTAACATGCTTCGAGTAACATCAGTCTTTCACTGATATTAGGTGTTAAAAATAGCAAAATTCTTGATGTAGGATTTTAAAACTACGTAAATATTTAATTTCCCATTTTTCAGGAAAAATTTATCTATCTTCCCTGGTTTTCCCGGTAAAAAATATTTTACCGGATCCCGGACTTATAGTTTTCTAAAACCGAAAAGATTAAATTCAATTAAATTCGCTTAAATTGATTTTCAGAATAGCTCCTTATATAGAAGCTATATAAATTTTATTTCGATTCTATTATGTTATAAGCGTTAAAATCCGATTCTGGAAAAATATTCCTCTTTCTTATTTTATGTTTTACACTTGAACTATATCTCCAAATACAATATTTTCAATTCGACTAATACCAGTAAAAAACACTTATTAAAAACGAGCACTTGTGTGAAACGGTGGGAAAGTTCTATGGTAAAAAATATTTTTACTATGATGGGAAAAATTTTGATTTCTGTTGTGTGAAATGAAAGCTTTGTAAAATATTGACAAATTAAAGTTTTATTATAAAAAAAATTAAAAAACAAATGTACAAACAGAAAAACAAAAAAAAAAAAATAATATATATATATATATATATATATAAACGATTGCAAAAACAAAAAATGATTCGTTAAATATTTTATATTTTTAAAATGTCAAAAATTTATATGCATTTATGAAAAGTTTTACTAGCCCTATGTGAATTTTATTCACTTCATTACAGTCAATAATTTAATAGCATTCATACTTCTCTATCGTTTCACACAGGTCCTGAGCAAACATTTTAGAAAATTGCACGTTTATTATCTTTAATTATCAATACGAAATAAAGAAAACATTAGTTTCCTTTATTCACTACGAACAACTGAAGAATATTATGATATTAAAGTAAAATTATTTCTATATGAAAGTAAGTATTCAGAATTTTTTCTTTATTTTTTTGTTACTATTATTATTTTTTTGTTAAATTTAAAACAAAAGTAATTAGAGGAAAAAATATACGGAAGTTTCTTGATATACATAAACACAAGTTTTCCTTGTTTTTTTTTTTTTTTGTAGTTTGCTTCCTTCCATTTTATTTTCAATTTTATTATATTTTCTGTTGAATTTTTTACAAAAAGAAATGTATATTTTTTAAATATTAAAACATATATGAGATAATACCTCTAAGTTACAGAAATACATACTACATAATTCCATATTAAACATATGGATATATGTAGAATAATAATGTATGTATTACTTCAACTGAATACTTTAAAATATTGTTTTTTTTTTTCATTACTGTATCTCATTGCTTAAGCTGTTTGACTGTCTGTATTTATGTATGTATTTGTGTAAGTATATACATACATATTTATATATGTATGTATGTATGTATGTATGTATGTATGTATGTTGTATATATATCTGTCCAAATATCCGTAAATCTATTTAGTTAAATATATGTCTTGTTGGCTGCCTATCTTTATATAATGGCACACTATGCGCTTGCCTTTCATCCTTTTAAACATGTAATATTTATGCATAATCTTTGTTTTGTATCTGACATTTTTAAAGCTTCATATAAAAATAGAAAACAGGAACAAAAATTATAAATACAAAAGGCCCCTGAACTTTAAAGAAACAAAACAAAAAATCATAAAAAAAAATTTACTGCCACTAGAAAAAACTGTAAAGTCAACAGCAAACAGAACAATGTGTTGAAGATAGACACACTTCTTGTCATATGATTAAAAAATATTTGTTAATACTAAAAAGCAAATCATATCGAGCTCTATCCGCGAAAATATCTTAACCGACAATACTTTCGAAATTCCTTTATTGATTAAAATCTATAATTCAGAATCATTTACATACATTTCATCGATCGTCCAATCTAGTACCGTTTCAGAGTTATAATGAAAGCATTTTAATCTTAAGTGCTATTTTTATTTTAAGAACATCATAACTCAAAAAAAAAATGCCATTTACCTCAATAGAAAAAACGTCAAATTATCTTCTCAAACGGCGTCCATACAATTTATGTACACGATATTTTTACAGAAGATAAAGCATGATACAACGTGTATTTCTGTATAATTAACTCAAAAATCTCGTTTTTTGAGTTATGACGTTCTTGAAGTAAATAAGCGATATGTATACTATCACAAAAATGCTTCTCATATGAAGTGATTGTGACGTGTTTGCACTTAAGACATTTTCGCAAAGGAGAGCCGTCCAAATTTTAACACTCACTTCTCAGCCAATTTAGATATACAATAAAGCAAGAGGTAAAGCAGAAAATACAATGCGGGTTTCAATTAAATCAACTCCTAATAATCAGTTAATGTACCACAACATGGACATTGGCTCATATCTCGTGGTTCCACTAGCCAATTTTGATCATTGTAAATTTAATACAAAGAGATAGTTTAGTAGCATTTCTAAAACACTGAACTAACTACCCCTTAGATTACTTAAATAAAATAAAATTATATTCGTTAATGAGATTATAAATTAAAAACAATATGTTATATATATTCTATATTCTCTTTCCCTATTCTAATAATGCTGAGTGTTTTGTGAAATACAAAAATAAAATAAAAACACATTCATATGCACATATTAACGTCTAAAACATCATGTTACCATACTTTACATAAAAATATGTTGTTGGTTGGTTGTTTGTATGGTTTGTTGGCACTAACTTTCCAAGTTCTATGAGTTGATGTTGCTGCTCAAGTGTTTTTGACGCTGTTATTGTTGTTGCTATTGTTTCTTTTTCCTTCTTTTTTTTATATATATGCCCCCATTAACTTCTAAAATTTACTACTTGTATGTAGTATGTAATTGTAGTAAGTTCATGGACTTCCAAATCTCTCGATGTACCACCTTTCTCCTCTTAAAAAGTTTCTTAAAAATTATAAAAACTATTATGAGAATTCTTTATGAAAAAGCAAACAAAAACTTAAGATATTTTGAAAGTTTATCTCACCCACACATTTAAGGTACATCAACAACATTTTATTTATTACAACAATGACGCCGCTTGACTCATTTGGTTTCGGTGTTTTTTTTTTCGGGTTTCTTTAGTAGCAAAATGGTGTTTTTAGCAAACATTTCCTTTTTGTTTGTAAAACAAAGTAACAAAAACTATTCAAATAAAAACCTCTGAATTCAACTGTAGAAAAAGATTAAAAAAAATCGTGACTGTCCTGGAGGTTGGCGAAAACTAAATTCAAACTTAAATAACGGCTTTTGTATCTAAAAACAAAAACTGTAAAAACGAATACTTTTACGGCCAAGAAACAGAAAAAATTCAAGATGAAAAAAAAAATTTGTTTGGATTTTTGTTTCGTATTTTAAGTTGGTTTTTAAGTGTGAAGATTTTAGAGAAACTTTGATATTTTGACAACAAAACGAAGAAATTAAATTTATGATTGAGGTTTTTCTTGCATATATTACAAATTGCTCAGATAATTAAATAGTGTAAAGTTAAAAATTAACATTTAATATGAATAATCTAAAGAAATATTTCCTTTTTTCGAAATTATAGAGAAAGAAGAACAAATATTCACACATAAGTTTTTAAGTATTTAACTTATTTTATTTCTATTCTTTATAAAAAGTAACCTTACTTCAATCTTTAAATCATTGAGTAGGATATTGAGTACAAAAATAATGTATCCACTGATAGTACTATTAATATTTCTGTGGCAAAAGGGAAAAACTGCATAACTGATTTTTATTACTTTTCAGGAAATCGTTTTTCAGGTTTTAAATTGAAATTAAATGTCGTAGGTGTACAATTTTTAATTATCTATCACGTAAATATGTCCACAATTCGTACGAAGAATATTTGGTGTATTTTTCAAACCGATATGTATATTGACTATTGAAAAATATATTAAAAAATTTTCCCTTTATAAAGTAATATTTTAAATAATATATGTGTTGAATATTTTCAATTATGTACTTATACCATTTTAAAAATACTATGAAAATAAAATTTATGCCTTAAAAAATTATATATTTCAAATAAGTATATTAAATTCAATCATATGTTTTAATGTAGGAAATATGAAACAAAAATATCGAGGGCATATATTCAAAACCGTCTATCTCGAAAAACACAACTTTTCAGAAAAAAAACTGTTTATTTCTCTTATTTTGCAAGAATTAAGAAATATATTCTTTTGCAATCCTTATTTAGAACTACTAATAAATCATACATATAATTTGCTTTTTTTAAAATTTTATAATATTGGCAATTTTAAAGAGAGATAGTGGGTTTTGCATTGTAAAAAATACATTTAAATAAATTTAAATAAGCTACTTTATTATTGAAGTAAAAATTACTTATCACTTAAATGAAGAACTATTAGAACAAAAGTTTTAAAATTATGTGGGAATAATTTTTTATTAATTATTTTACAACTGAAATGTTACAGTGAAAGTCTTAGAAATTTTATGGGAATAATTTTCTTGTCAAGTTCCACAATTGAGATGAAAACAGGTAGGATAAGTTTACAAGGGGTAGAAGCCGCCGTACAAAGTGAATATTTTTTATTGTGTATCGAAAGAACTATTCAATCGATTTAAATTTTTTGTTTAGATTCATATTCAGCATGTATAAATTAGTCAGAAATGATATATGTTATGTATATATTATCAATAAATAAAATAATTACTCAGAGAGATAGAGAGTATTGCACTCAAAAATAAAAAATAAAATATTTATTTTGTAAAATAGAGGAATAAACAAAAGTTGATAAATTTGGAAAAACTAGGAATTTTACTATACTATAGATAATATAATGGCATCAACAATGCAATTTAATGAAAACCTGAGATAGAAGGTTTCGAATATAGCCCCGCGTTATGTTAATTTATGAAATTTTTTCATTTCGAGTTAAACTAAAATCAAACGAATTATGTTGCTATGCATGGATAGATTTTTGAAAAAATTTATACAATGTGTAATGAGATACAAAAATTTTTAAAATTAAGAATATGTAAAACGATGTAACTACTATTAATATGTAGTTTATCTTTTGACCACAGATTTATATCTTGAAAAGTAAGAACAAATTCTACATTTCAATAAATCTAAATTACTTAAAGTCCGTAATTTGGAGAAAAAATATTTTAGCTTTAGTAAGATTGCCTCATACCACACATAATTAATTAATGACATTTAAAAAAATAAATATTAAAAATAATATTATTTAAATGAATCCTTAAAATTTTTGTCAATTTTCTCAATGTACAACTGAAAATAATTATCATTTATCATAATAATTTGTACGTCCTGCATAGTTTCTCACATTGATTGTTATTTTCGAAAAATACTTATTTTTATTTATATTCTTACACGGTAAAATAAAATTTAAAAAATTGAATACACTTGGAGTGTAACATAGTGTAGCTTGTAGGTATGGATGAGTAGATTATTATACCATTTTCTAGAATTTGTAGTACACCCACGAAATTGGAAGTTATATACTTCGCGGTTTTAAAAATGTTTATCTCGAATTTCAGTGTTTTAATCGAAACTAGAAAGAAAATATTTTACCCTTTTTAAAAAATTTAAGTTTTTATTCTTTATTTGTGTTTTTTGGATTTTGCAGTAATTTTTGACCAACACTTAATTGCAAAACATATGTTTTTAATATTTTTTCCTAATAATATATTTTTTTAGGAACAAAATGAGCTATCAATTGATAAAATCAGATGAAAATTGTAGAATATATGATTTTTTCAAACTTGTAAAATTCATAAAATCCGATTACTTTTTGTGTATTTGGTTGATGCCATTATTTATGATGCAAAATATGGCAACAATAAAATACGCGTTAAATAACAAGTTCCTATGAGTTTAACAACTTCGAAAAAATCATATGTTTTACAATTCTGATCCGATTTTACTCCTAATAAAATACAGTATTAGGGAAAAATAAGAAAAAATATGCTTTCTTATAAAGTGTGGATCAAACTTCAAAAATTACATATAAAAAAATTTTAAATTTAATTTGCGTCTTTAATATCTTACATAGTTTTGCTATGAATACATATGTTTATATACTTTTTAAAAAGGGTAAGTTCTTTTCTTTCTTATGTCGTTTAAAAACTTAAATTGGTTTACAGATACAAAAAAAAAAATTTAAAGCTGCGAAGTACGAAAAATCTTTTTTTTTTTTACATAACTCCTGATTTTAGGGGAATATCGAAAATTCTAAAAATGGTATAATAATCTACTTATTCTTATCTACAAACTACACTATGTTACGTTCCAATTGTTTTTTCAATGTAGAACCATGTTATTTGTGAGCTTGTACGAGATTGAATTTATGCCAATTTATCTCATGAAAGATTATAATTGAGATACTTTTGAATGAACAATGTTATAACTAAATAAAATAAAAATATATAAAAATAATAATGGTACACAAGGGTCATTTTGTATTAATTAAAAGCATTAATTTCATATTGAATTTAAGTGGATTTCCGTTAAACGTTTCATCTATTAAACTTTTAATGAAAATGTGAAAAACAATTAAAAAAAACAAATAATAAATTAAAGAAAAGAAATTATGGTTTAAATTAAAAATAAAACATTTTGCACATACAAGCTCATTATGTACTAAGTATTTAAGTATAAAAAAAGCTATACGATTTGATGGTGCGTAATACGTTAACATCTATCAGTCACGTACTGTACTATAAAAATTTCCAAAAAATCTTAGCCTTCAATTAAATAAAAAAAAAGAAAAAAATCAAAACGGAAGCAAAAGAAAAGTATATATATATATATATATATATATATATATTGGCACTTTCCATACTAGGTTTAACAGTGCCTATATTTAAATGAGATTAACGTCAGTAACAGCACCTAGAAATGTGCATCAACAATGGAGAGGAATAAACTGTTAAATTAAAGCATTCATCCATACATACGTCCGTCCTGCTTTTCATTCATCCATTGATTGAATATTAAACATGTTTAAACGTTTATGATAAAATATGAAGAAAAACTTTTATTTTTTTAGCAAGTGGAAAAAATATTAAATGGGTTAGATTAATGAAAAAAAAAACAAAATAAATAAAAAATAATAAAAAAATAAAACAAAACTAAATAAAAATGTCAAAAATCACATTATTATAGTTTACCCTGTCAACTGTAAGAAGTTTCACTGAAAATTCTTTAAATATTCTTGATCAGCTTGTCAAGACTGTCACAATGAATTGACCTCAATTAATTAGAATTTTTTTTCAAAATAGCACTTGCGCACAAAACTAATTAAATACTAAACACGTGACTCCAAAATAAAGGAAGTAGGAAATAGTTTGGTGAAAGAAACTTCAAAAATTCTGACACCATCTCTGTTTGAAATATATGTGCCAAAATAAGCCAATTTGTTACTAATGCCTAAAGTATGTAGAAGAGATATGAAATTTCAAAATTAATAATTGAATTAAAAAAATCTTCAAAATTTATTTACATGACTTAAAATCTTCATAATGTTTTCGACAAATGAGGTGACAAAATTTGGATTATTTTATCGTCTCCAGTGCTTAAAGTTTATATCACCACAAATAATTTTCGAAAATTTTAAATCTGCAGTTTCGCTTATTATACATATTTTAAATTTTAAACAGAAGATTTATCCTAAATAAAAATTAGTAAACATAGTATAATAAAGCACTGCTTTATTTTTTAATATATTTAAACATTGCATAAATGTTATGCAATATAAAAAAATAACATAACTTATTTCTTATGTCACGCTATCATCTCTTGTATCTAACATAACCCAAGAAAAACAATCTTAAATCGGAGTTCAACGAGAAACTTAGGCCAATAACAGGTGTGTAGTTAGATACCTGTACTTAAAACGGACTGAATTGATTTTGATGTTTCATGGTCATAAAGCTCTGCTGGAACACACGAAAACACATTCAAAATAACAAAAAAAAAAAAAAAAAGTAAAATAAGTAAAATTATACTTGTATAATGATTTCTATAAAATTTAGTAGGTACTATTTAAGTATATTAAACTGAAAATCATCACCACCATCATTATCGTCGTTGGTCTTAGCATGATTTTGAAAAATGAATCCATATGAAAATAAAATCTTTCTGTTGCACTTTAGCAGCGCAGTACTCCAAAAAAAATAGCACATCCGTTCACAAACAAACTAAACTGAATATGAGGAAATCTGAGAAGATTTCTGCGACGAAGTTGTTGATGATGATGATAATGTTGACTTTGATTTTAATGTGAGAGTATGAGTAAACAAAAAAAAAAAAAAAAAAAAAAAAAAAAAAAAAAACGAAAGAAAGAAGTAAATAAATGTTCATTTATTTTATTATGTGGGAAAATAATCAAAGTACATATGGCAACATGAGGCAAGTAAGAAGAAAAAAAAAAAATAAAATGAAAAAAGAAAAGAAAAATACATTAAAAACCTATAAAAGTGTCAATTTAATGTTGACAAGTGATGGAAACTTGTAACAGAGATTGTGAATGCTCTATATAAATACCATTACAGCAAACAAAAGTGTTCCATAAATGGAATCATTTATTAATGACAAATATTTTATTTTTAATTTAAACTAAACAGAAAAAAATTTTCATCCACAAACAAAAATAATTTACTTCAATTGAAGAGCAACTTGTGGTGATGACGTACGTTTTACTTAAATACAATAAAAATACCTTTCAATGAATATAAAATCAATTGAATTTTTTAATTGAATGTTCTATGCAGATTCCCATTTTTAAATTAATTTAAAACATCAATGAAAAAAAAACATATATTAAAAGTCGTATTCAATTATAATCTGAAAGAAATTAAATATTTAAAAGATTTTTTTTATTTATTATTTTATATATATATATATATATATATATATATATATATATATATATATATATATATATATAAGAATTTCCATGGGTTTTAACTTATGTGTTGTCGTTGATTACGAAAATTACAAAATAATAAATATTGCAATGTGTGTGAAGATAAATTTTAAAATTTATAACCCTAGACGCAAACCATGTTAGTTAATAGAGGTCTGTTAACTCTGTTAGCTCTGTTAAGCATGAATATCTTAAATTCAGGCAACTTTATCAGAATTGGCTTTAAATCATGAATTTGACGATCATTCAAAATTTGGGATTCTGAGTGGGATGAATCCAGATTCTAGGGAAACAAGGCAACGTGGGCGGAAAAAACTTTTTGGAGATGATAGATAAGGTATCCCACTATGTCCACCACTTTCCAGATCCTTTAACAGTGTGAGTTGGAAGGAGTTATAAAAATTTTTCAAAAATTTAAAATTTGGGATTCTGAGTGGTATGAATCCAGATTTCAAGGAATCTAGGCAACATGGGATGCCTTATATATCATCTCCAAAAAGTTTTGTCCGCCCTCGTTGCCTTGTTTCCCTGGAATCTGGATTCATCCCACTTAGGATCCCAATTTTAATTGAGCCAATTCTGATAAAGTTACCTGAATTTAATTTAATTTTTATTGAATATATCAGTTTTTCCATGCTTAACAGAGCTATGTTAACGAGTTAACAGACCTCTGCTAATTAACATGGTTTGCGTATGGGGTTATAGATTTTAAAATTTATCTTCACACACATAATATTGCACAGAGTTTAAGAAAAAATTTGTTCTGAAAAAAGAGAAAAAAAGGCTTGAAATTTGGCAGAACATGTGTGATTGTCAAAATCATTGTTAAAGGTCTAATCGAAAATGTTCCAGGATTTATGTTTCTTTCTCTCAGCGAAGCCAAATTAATCAGAGAGAAACAAATATCAAACAGATTATAAATAATATATTATTAATTAAATGATGTAGAGAATGAAGCCTGGATTACGATAGTCGCCGTAACAGACAACTTTTAAGGAAACCATAAATCTCCGCAATACAATAAAATGTTGAAAGCTTATCATAAAATAAAATGCCACATTTCTTTGATAATATATTTTTTTTACTTGTACTAAATCTTTTCCCCCAAAATATGACACCAATGGCCAGTTAGATTAGAGAGCGATTACTCCAATACATAGCAGTTATTAAGAGACGATATCAAGAAAAGTTAAACCCAGCTGTGTTGCCTGATTATTGCAAACAGAAAAAATTAAAGGAGATCAAAAATAATAGTTTTTAAGCCAAATATACTAATTAAAATTTGTGCGTAAAAATTTTGAAAAATATCATAATTAAAAGTTGCTTTCTCATGAAACTGTGACGTGATGGAAAACTTTTATTTAACTTTATACACTAAACAGCACATCAACATGAATTACGTAAAATTATTTGCGATCAAATTTTGTTGTACCCTTTTGTTGACTTGTGTTGTTTTAGCACAAGGACAAAATCAATTAAAATTGGTTCAATATTTCAAGCAGCCCCCATATAAATGCTTTTCCGAAATCGGATTTTAGTGCTCATAGATCTCTTAAATATATCAATATTTTATAAATGAACATAAAACTGAGTGGAAAATTTTACAAGCTTCGGTTCTCATTTCACAAAAAGAATTAGAGCTTTTGAATTAGTTCCCCCATGAATTTTAAACACAAATTTAGGAACAATCGACAATTTGAAATCTATCGAGACATTTGAAACTAGTATTAACGACATTAGATAAAACGCTACATTCTGTATTTGTAAAATTTTAGAAGCTGGGACATTTAACGAAATAATGTATTTATTAAATTTTGTATGGATAAAAAGTTTTCTTCAATTAATAAAACTAAAAATATGTAATAATATGTCATAATGAACTAAAATATAAAATATATAAACATTGTTTTATTAGATTCAGTATTATACTTATCTTTTACTTCATTAAAAAAGCGAATATTTAATTTCAGTTTTACTTGCTGATAATTAGTGGAAATGTAAAATTTATTTAATTTAAACTGTGCTTAATTACTAATGAATATTGTCATTATATGCATAGATGAATGAATGAATGACATTATTAAAAGCATAATAGAAATGTCGACTAACAAAACGAAACAAAATGTATCAAAAAATATTTATTTGTAATATTATATATACATATATATATATATATATATATATATATTTATGTACCAATATACATATTTATGTATGTATGTATGTATTATAAAATGTGTAATTATAAAAATTAAGGTCACTTAAACACATTCATTTGTATGTAATTTTTTACATTCTTCATACGCCCATCTAAATATTTATGTAAATATGTAGAAACAAATAAATACAATAAACAAAAAAAAAAAAAAAAGTATTTAAAAAGTAATAAAAATAATTGCTTCTCTTGAACAAAGTACAACAAGGATTCAATTTCGTAACATAATATCAATTAATTATATATAATTTATGCAAAGAATACTATTTCATATATATAGGAGTCTAATTATTGACTATTTTATATATTTTATATTTTTTATATTTCAAATTAATGCAGGGGATATGACAAGAATTGCTAAAGTGTAACTGTGCCATATTTAATAGGAATAAAACTAAACTAAAGAGAAGGAAATGCCTCGAGAACATTAAGTGAAACTGCAAAATGGGAATATTTTACCTATATTATTGTTATGATAGATACATCCTATACAGGTTAATTATATAAAATATGTTAAGAATAGAAAATGCATGCCGAGATTTCCCGTCCAGGGATTCCCGTTAAATTTGTTATTTTTTATGTCACGTTTCCGAATTCCGGACGAAATTCCCGGCAGTTTTAAACCACTTAATGGAACAAAAACTTATATATATTTCATTAGCAAATTTGTATGTACAATTCATTAGAATATTAAAAAAGGAAGTAGTGCGTACGACAATCCATTAATTATGCATATAATTTTCAACTGGAAAGATATAGAAAATATTCTTTGTTATGTATGAGAACGTTAATCGGATCTATAGCGTAAAAGGGAGTATTTTATAAACGTACCTACAATTGTAAAAGGAGTCATCATTTTTCGTTGCCAAAACAAATCTTGATTTTTTCACTACCACATTTAAACGATAGCTAAAATAATATACCCATATTTTGTAATTAAAATTTAAAATCGTTCAAATCACCAAATTAAAAATCAACGTCTTTTAGTGAATTTTTAATAATAATAATAATAATAATAATAATTTAAAGAGATTTACGAAACTTGCTCAAAAAATTATTGAATAATTTCAATGACTGATTAAATATTTTGTTATTTAATTTATGATGTCTCTATTTTTCTGTAACATATATGACATTGTTTTATGCTACCTATCTTTTAAATAAGAATAACAGCATTGCTTAATACTGTGTCGAAATCCACAAAACTCTTTCACGTATTGCTATGTCAGTATTTATTCGAGTCGATTAATTAGTTGATTAAGTAATCGATAAAATTTTGTTTTCTCAATACAGTTTCAGAGTAGTGATAATTATAGTTTTTAAGACCGGGAAATTGCAATCCTTAATTATGAATTCAGTGGAATAAATAGTTTCGAAAGATATGCGTTGAAAACATATTTACAAAGGCGTTAACAATTGCTTACAAATGCAGCTTTTTTACGTCTAACTTTACAAACATGTTTTGTTATAAATATATATAACACCTTTAATACTGATTCAATTGGAAAAATTATTTATTTAATGTATCTACTTACTGACTAACATACATCATCATAGGTATTTTTTGTTTTTGTTTATTATTTTCTTATTTTGATATGTACATACCTGAAAAAAAAAAACAGAAAAAATAATAAATTTAAATTCAAATTAATAGAAATTAATATAATTTAATACGTAATAAAGTAACTTCTAAAGGACTTAATAGTCTTTACATAAGGTATCATAGCTATAACGTAAAGTGCCCTGTAAATATATCATAGTTATTCAAAACGTAAAGACGTATGCATTAATTCACTCAACTCTTATGACCGCACATGAAAATTTTGTCCCCTTTATTTTGTGCATCTTTTTTTAGTTCATCTTTAAAACTTATAATTGAATTTTTATTTATTTTTTAATGTTTAATTTTTGATTGTCACAAAAAAACGTAAAAAATTCTATTTTCTACAGAAAATTGAAACGTAACAATACCTTACAGAAAAACCAATCAATTTTGAATTTTTTCATAAATTAAAAAATTACACCCGAAGTAAAACTTTACGACACTTTGAAACTATTTATAAAAATTTTATTAATGAAAGATTCATTGCGAACATACAAAAATAAATATGTTTTTTATAAAATATTTGTAAATTGTTGAGTTGATTTCATTTCAAAGTAGAAAAGTAACAGAAAACATATTATTTTGTTAAAATAAAAACAAAAAATAAACAAAGAAATGTAAATAAATTTATAACAATTATTAAAACACAGCAGGTGAATTCTAAAGAAAAAGGTTTGTGTTCTTGTTGTCGATTTTTTTTCTTTAACATTTCATGACAAAGTATAAAACAACAAATAAATGTACATTACAAAACAGAAAAAAAGTAAATAATCACCAAAATAATTTATTCAATTAAAAGTTGTTTAAATTTGCATCTCTCACCAAGATAATTATATCAATTACTATTAACTCTAATAGTAATGAAATTAATGATTTAAAGAATTAAAAATTTAAATGAGAAATAAAATTTACTTGAATTTTATTATTACTATTTATTTTATTTTTGTTTAAAATATTAATTAAATTTTGATGTAAAATGAAACAACGGTGTTAATTGAAAAATATAAGGTAATATTTTTTTCTGTGAATCTCGAAGAAAAAAAAAAACAAATTCACAAAATATTTTTTATGATATTTTTATTTTCATTTCTGTAATAACAAAAGCCTCCATGTGGCCAAAAATATATTACAATTGCAATTTAATGTATTTATATACAAAATAACTCTACATTATAATTTATTTTATTTTATAGTATGGCATCAATTTATAACTACAATGAACGAATATATATAAACAATGAACAATTCATAGTCCAACGTCAACGATATAATTTTGGGAAGGATTACTATAACACTAAGATCTATTATTAAAATATTCAATTAACTTCCCTCGATAACTTGACGAAGAAAAGCAAAATATTCTTAAGGAAGCCGGCAAGTAATTCCATAACCGTGCAGTCTTTAAAAGAAATTATATTTCTTGGAATAATGATTTGAACATTTCTCGACGAATGAATAAATTGTAAGCGTTGTACTAAAAATGAAGGGGTAGAAGTTTTTATAATTTTGTAAAATGTCAAAAAAAGTTTTCATGATATTCATGTAAAAGTGAAACTAAATTAAGCAATTTAATTTCACTTGGTTGAATTTGTTAAATTTTTTTCTGCACTGAACAATATAAATTTATTGTTTGTTTAGAGAAAAAAATTAAGCAAAAAATATGCAATAATTCAGGTTTTTACATGTCGAATCATTATAACAAATTTTTACATAAATATTAAAAACAAAAAATTCATTTTATTATTTCTGGTTGCTTATAGCTTAAAAGAGACAAAAGTTTCTGACAAAAAGAAAAAAAAAAAACACCAAGAAACATAATATTTGACTTGGGGTTTTAGTAGTGTATGTCGGTAGCTGGACTCGAACTTATTCACTACTCTTTATAATTTTTAGTCAATAATAATTTTTTTAAATATGTCTCCGATAATAACGGCCTTAATTTTTTTTATAAATTTTTTCCGGAAAAATTCAGCAAATAACTAAAGGACTTTTACAAAGGAAAATCATTAAAAGTTCACTAAAAACGCTCTTTCATAAGAACTAGTTACTTCCAAAGTTTTGTTTACTAAAGCTGATGCATTTTAAAATGACGAGAAAATAATATTTACTATATTATAGGCCTTGGGACTAAAATAATCTTAAAATATTCTTAGACTTTAAATTTGCTAAGAAACAAAGTATAAAGTAGTCCGCAACTCTTTTCGTAAAATTTCCCTCTCACATATACAAGTGCAGTGAGTATTGAGACAGAACTAATACAAAGGAAAAACGCAGAAATTTTAATTCTAAATATTACAATTATAAAATAATTTTAATTAATACACTAGCACACAAAATTTTAGAATTTTTTGTAACCACATTATCCCACTAATTTTATTTTAAAAATTTTATATTAAATTTATGACAATTTGTCTTGTTTGTTTTAAAAATTAAAATTAGGTATCGAAACACATTTAAATTTTTGTTACTAACGCATACTTAGAGTTAGGTACCTTTTCACTAACACACTCTTGAAGTTAGGCACTCCTTCCAAAGAGTCGAACTACTTGTATACACTTTGATAAAAAGCTTAACTTTTTAGTAAGCCTGCCTTTTTGAAAAACTTATTCGTTTTTAAGAGCATATTGTACTATTTGTTACTCAATCATTCTAAGCACTTAATATATAACCAACATGTAAACTCACGTTTCAATTATTATTTAATAAACCCAAATACTTTATTCAAACAAATTAGTAACAAGGGTTTGTTAATCTATTTATAGACCATTTCTTAAAGTTTAAATTAATTTTATTTTAAATAAATTCGGCTGTTAAAACAACAAACAATTAAAGCGGTATCTGTGGTATCACAAATCCTTACACACTTTCATAGGTTTGTAAATATTTAACCAGAAAAACTTTCAAATGTGTATGTATGTGTTTAATAACGTATGTATGTATGCGTTAAGGGTATATTAACCACACAAGGAGATCTAATTTACTTTTATGCAAATTAACTCTTGTCACCCATCATTAGAAACCACAATTATTTGATGTAAAGTTTGGCAAAGCAAAACTTTTCTGTCATTTGAAAAATCACTAAACATAAACATAAACTTAAGTACAATGACAGCGACAAAGCAACCCTTATTAAAAGGTCATTCATATATTATAACAATATAAATTTTGACTCACTTCTACAAAAAATAAAGTTAACAGAAAAAAAGGCACAAAAAAGAAGAAAACGCTAACAACAACACGTGTATTAAATTTTGTAAATCTTCTATAATACTCACACTTACTCCGATGTTGTAATTGTCACTCGTTTTTAATGAGCGTGGCTGTCTTAATGCATATTTGCGCGTTTATTTGAGTGTGTTAAATTGTGTTATTTTCAAATAAATAATAATTTTTCATAAAAAATCTAAAAGATCCCCCGGTAATTGAGATGGAAGTGCGAACGACACAAAAAGGGTTTTTAATGTTTATAAACATGTAATTTTTCTCATTTTCCAAATTTATTTCTTTTAGCATTAACGCCAATATCAACAATCACAAAACAAACATTTTAACCATAACAATGAATGCGAAATATGGACATATGGATACCAGCCTTTAAACCCATTTAGTGAAATTCCAACAAATACAAATTCATAGATAATAATCATGTAAATATTTAGTAAAGAGTAGAAGGGAGTGTTTAAAAGCTTAATAGCATTCGTATTGTTAAGAGATTTTAGTAAATACTACAAATTGTCACTTCGAAGAAAAACATTTAACGAGCACATAAAAGGATTAAATGAAAAGGTTATTTTCGTAGCAATAATATTAAAAGACAATCAAGAAAGGCATAGTTGGTCAAGCCCGAACATATGATATCCTACTCCATTGTGTTTGTGCATCAAAATTTGTGGAGGGATCTTATATGGTAATTGCGGATCGATATAACATACATAGACATATATAATATTATGTTATATTGATGCTAACATGTACTTATGGATGATTTTTCGAAGTTGGACTTATTGGAAGCTATAGTAAATTACGTATCGATTATCATAAAAATGGACACTGTAATTTCTGCTTATATAAAATTTATTTGTGTTGAATATTAACGTGATAATAACATATGTATGGAATTTATTCACGTTAAAGAGATTATCGCAAGAGGGTTTTATACGGAAGCTATGGTTGATTATGGATCGACCTTCATGAAATTTGGCACATGTACTTATACTTATATTTGTACTTATTTTGTGTAAGATGTCATTAATATATTGATATATTTAATAATTTTAATAGGCTGTACCAAATATCCTTGTACCAAAATAATTATTTCTGCAAAATTTCATCAAGATATATTTAAAATTTCGATCTGTACTTTGTTTACAAGGTTTAGATGGACAGCCAGGTTGCCAGCCAGTCAGCCAGACGGATACCGATAAATCTACTCAGAATATGATTCTGAACCGATCGGTATACTTAAGTGTGGATCCGTGACCAATTTTTTTGTGCGTTACTAACATCAGCACAAACGCATAATACCCCAAACACCTATGGTGGCATATAAAAAGAGAATTCAAACACTTTATTGAAAATATTTAAAAGAAATGAAAAAGGCTAGTAAGCTAGGCTATGGCTGCTCATACTTTGTCTGTTGAATTTTTAATAAACTAAGGATATTTATTTAATAAGACTTACAAGTATAAAATATTTTCTTGGTAACAAGTTATTTTATAAATGTTTATTCCAGAGTGCGCAACTGAGTTTTGAGAAGATTTATTAAAAGATTTGCTTTTGGTATAAAGTGCTTTATTTGTTAAAAACTAGGGTATTCACTAAAATAATGTTTGTTTCGATTAATCGACATATTGAAATCAAATAACTGTTCGATTAAATTAGAATCTATAATTTTAAATAAAAATTTATTCGAGCAAATTGTGCCGATTAATGGAATAATTCGTTTGAAAAAATAAAAAAATCGCTTTTTAAAGATGTTTCAATTAAAAATCTTTTATTATGTCGCTAAGTGACACCTCAATTTGAAATTATAATAAAAAAGAATTATTCACTAAAAAAAACCGAATATGTATCTAAAATATAAAGCGTAATTGAGGTTATATGTCGTTTTTTAATATGGGTTTGGAGGAGATAAAAAAGATAAAAGAAGGAAATTGAAAAATTTTGGACTTGATTTGGAAAAACATATTCTTGGTTCTACCACAGTGTAAACGATATGTGTTAGTATTAACTTCATATACCAATAGAGTCTAAGCCTGGTTTAGAAGATATGATGAAATTTGTGATATGGAAGGGAAAGAGAAGTAGTAGACTTATACTTTATGTTAAGAATCGCTGAACTTTTTTATCTAAAATAAATCAGATTTTTTTCTGAATTTCGAAATAAATGTTTATTTATCAATGAAATAATTTTGTTATTATATAGAAACATGGATTTATAAAAACACCAGAGAAAAAATAACCTAAAATTTTAATTATATCCCAATAAGCAATTTTGCTAGAATCCAGTGCCAAGCATTGAATTAAACTTGTAGTACACTTGAATTCAACAGCATTCTCCAGTAAAAAGTAAATTAAAAATTTTTAATTTTTTCAATTATATTTCATGTTTAAAACATTTTTATATTTGAATTCATGTAGGATTCCAACAAAATATTGCAGGGCTAGGATTTTTGAAATTTGTGTCCATATTGGGATATTACTTTTGAAACACAATTTAAACATTTCTTGTAAATTAAGTGATCCCAATTAATGTATACATATTTTTATTGTTTTATAAAACATTTATGTTTTATTAAGATTAACTGTTAACATTGATGTTGTTTTCTTTTTTAATAAACATTAAAAACGACTAAAATTTTGAAGGTATAAATTAATCGAATTACTCGAATATTTTAAAAACTTTACACCATTATTCGATTCATTTAAAAACAGCATTTTCGAGTTATTTCATTAATCGAACAATGAAAAAGTCAAGTAAAATGAATACCCTATTAACAACCCAAGTAAAAGTAATTTGGTAAGTGGCCATTAAAAATTGGAAAAAATATAATATTTATAATTCCTTCCTATCAATTTTCCCTTTACTTTAAAGAGTAAATGTTAATCCTAAAAGCAAATATACAGACTTTTAAGAATCGTCGATAACTAAATTATTGTTAATAATGTATTATTTGCGTATTACAATTCATATTAATCATAGATAAATTAAAAATTCATTATACAAAAATTGCGCACGAAAAAAGTTATGCACACTTTAAAGCATATAACTTTATTTTTTACTACGTGTAAAAAATGTATACCATAATCTTGTTTGCATTTGCCGTTACTTTTAGTAGCCTTGTGCTAAATTTTATTGTAATAAGTTTTTATTAAAATGGAAATTGAACAAAACTCACTCAAACGAAAGTATTTAAACTGGCAAGCCATTTGTACGTACGCGTAAAGAAGCAATTCATTAACAACTAATGTCTCCATGTTTCCATAGGAAAAGATTTCTACCTTTTATAAGAAAACTTAAAGTATTCCTATTTTTTTGACCTTATCTACTTATTTGTCATTACAGCAGAAAATCAATTAAGTTGAATTAAACAAATTGTATTTTTCTGTACCAAAAGAGGCCAATCCACCAAACTGTCCAAAATTCCGTTCATTCGAAAAGTACATTTAAAGGTCAATAAAACTAAAAAAACAACAACAACAATAAAGTTTAAAACGAAATGAACACACTCTTGCAAAAAAGTAACTGAAAACTCATTAAGATAAAACAGTCTTTAATAAAAACATAATTTAAAAAATATTCACCCATTGGTTTAATTTTTACAACCAGAATTGTATACACTTATTTTTTTGTACACACTCCTTATTAGATCCTCTATGCTTTGTGCTATAGTCTGAAAATATTCCGCATTCTCTTTTGAAATTGGGATAAGCACTTCAGGAAGCGATTTTTGCATAATTTTTATTATTAAATCACATATTTTTCTAAAATTTTGTTAATCCAACTTATTTCTAAAGATCGGTAAAAGGAGTAAAGATTCTATTAAAGGAGATATTTTGCCTAGTCATTACCAATTTAAAAGTTATCAAAAATATGTACTTAAAGTTTTTAACAATTTAAATGTCACTCATATACATTTGTTATATATGAAATATATAACCCGGTTATTTTTTATTATTCTATTAAATGATTCACTAAATAATCTATAAAATTTTAAAAGTTTTTAAAACTTTCTAAAAAAAAAAAAAATATATATATATATATATATATATATATATACATTTCTACAATGAACATTTAAATAAAAACAGAAAATAAGTTATTTTTGTTTTAAGTCATAAATTCAAGGTGTAAAAGTGACTATAAAACTGGTGATACACAAGAACCACCAATTTGTTGCTAAAGAGGGGGAGAAATTCATTTTTACAGTCAAAATTATAATAGTTTAACATGTTATTGTCCTGTTAAGCAACATACATAAAGCCTATTTGTCATTTAACAAGTATTGCTACTCTTCGTTCAGTTGTACATACATATATAATAAGAAAAAAGTAAATTAAATAAACAGATACAACAACAAGAAAATAAATCATAAACATAAAACTCTTAAAAAAACATAAAACCATAAATGATGAAGAAAATAAAGTAAAATATTAAAATAAAAAATAAAAATAAAATTAAACCCTGGGTAATAATTTGTTTTCTTCCTTTTACACCAAACAAAAAAGAGATATTTTTGGCAGCCAAAAAAGAGGATTTGGAAAAAAAAGGATGACTAACTAAACTCTTTCAATGCTGTAAAATCTTTCTTTTCTTTCGAAATGAACAAGGGTCTGTATACTCTTACTTTCATGTTTTTCAGCATAAGTATAAATGTCTATATAACTGAATGTGTATTTTGATGTTATTTTTATTTTAAAACTTATTAAATAAACTTTTATACATTCGTTAAATGTTTTTTATGCATAATATTATTGGCAAAAAGAAAAAAAAGGAAAAATGTTTCCTTTTTTCTTTCAATTTTGTCTTTGAATTTTTTCTTCTTCATATTTTTATTCTTTTCCATTCGTAATAATTTTTTTTATTTGAAATTGGGCGGACTGACTTGGCTGCTGCTACTGGCTCAAGTTGTATCAAATTATCTTATTATCTTTAGGTAACCACTTGAAACCATTTTAAAGGTTTTTCATTTCATTTATTTTTGTATATTCCTATTCTATTCTGTATTCTATTCTGTATAACTGTATTGCTTTTTCTGAAGGAACTTTTAAGTAATAGAATGACGTAGGGCTGTTGTAGTGGTGTTTTTTTTTCTTTTTTTTTTTCTTTATTTAGTATATTCCCTTAAGTAATATTTGGACCTCTATAAAATGTATAGGTCGTGTATGTATATTGCTTTTTATTATTTCTATATTTTCTAGTTTCTTTATTTGTTGTTATTATAGTTCTTTTTTAGAAAATTATATGGTTTAATTTTATATACAACATTTTTTGTTATAGCTTTTTTTGTTTTTGTAACGGTTATTGTTGCTTCTAGTGTTTGGGAGGAAACAAGCAAAAAAGAAGGAAACTCAAGATTATGAAGCAACATGCTTTTGTTGTTTATAAGTGTATGTATGTATGTATGTATGTATGTATTTTTTTCTATTTTTCCAAAACGATTTATGTTTCAATTTAATGAAAATTTAGATTTAATGAAAATTGTAATTTATACATGTTATAGTATGTATCGTACAAAGAAAACTTTAAACAAGTAAGAAAGGTATAGTCGGTCAAACCCGACCATATTATACCCGACATCATTGTATATGAAGAACAGAATTCGGTGAAAGTAATGCATATGCTTATGCACTTTAAGGTGATTCCCAAAACTGGGCCTTGTATGTGAGCTATGGTCAGTTATGAGCCGATTTTGATAAAATTTGGGACTGTGAATTCTATTAATATAAAACCTATACGTATCAAATATTAACTTGATATTAAAATTTCTAAAGGATTTATGCACGTTAAGTTGTTTTTATGAAGAGGGGTTTATATGGGAGCTATGGTTAATTATGAACCGACCTTCTTGAAATTTGGCAACTAGCCCTCATATATATGTTTCATATACTTACATAAAACTTATGTGTGACGAATATTGTTAAAATATTGCTCTATTTAAGGTATTTATGATCGTTAAACCCCTAATCCGAGAGGATATTTGTGTGGTGGCGATGAAATAATGGACCAATCATAACCAATTTCAGTAGGCTTTTTTCTTGGACTATAAAATACATATGTAAAAATTTTATTAAATTATTTTCAAAATTGCGACCTGTAGTTACAATGACTCAAAAAGTGATTCTAAGTCTATTTGTATACATTAAGGTGAACCTTAGACCAATTAGACAAACGCATAATACCCTCCCCATCTATGATAGTGTAGGGCATTAATAAAGAGGAATAATCAAGAAAAACTAACTGAAAGAGAGGAAACCAATACCACTTCATATTGAAATCATAAATTTTAAATGCCTGTTCGTGGCATGAACATAAAAATAAAAATACTTCACATAGTTACGCCTCTTTTAGTATGAAGATGACGTATGTTTCACCACTACTAACCAAACCAACTCTACTATATTTTGAATAACAAATAAAAAAAGAACTTTATATTAAGTAGCAAAGAAAATCATAAATACACATTTTTTTAATTTAATCCCTGAAACCACTTCAAAGGAATAAAAATCAGAAAATTTACATAATTTCCTTTTTGTGTGGTTTAGGAAATTATTTTTATAGTTCTTAAGTAGGTTTAGCATTTCTTTAAGGTTTTATTTATTTATTTTTTTAAGTGAAAAATACTATAAACTTTAAATACATAATAGGAGCTTAAAATGGCTTTAAAATTGACTTGCAATAAATTTAACATTTGACAAATATTTTATCAAAATTGCGTGACCACTTGTTTTACAAAAAAAAAAAAAAAAAAATTGTTTGCCATTGTTTGATCTTGCAAATGTTTTGTAAAAGAACAATCTTCAAACAACATTCAAAAAAATGTAAGCAGTGATAAATGATAAGTTGAAAATGTTTTCCTGATTAAAAAAAGAAATTGGGAAATATTTTATTTAGTGATTATATCTTTTTTCATTAAATATTTTACTAGTCTGAACATATATTTACAAAACAGGAGTTAATAATTAAAGTTGTCCCCCCTTTTTTTTGTTGAAATTCAGGGTAGTACAGTTCAAATTGTAAAAATGTATTACCTTAAATAACAAAATTTAAACATTCAAATTTGATTCATTTAGAAATGGACAAACAACAGATAACTTGGATAAGAATTTATTTTATTGCCTTAAGATTTTATGAGATACATTCATTGCAAATAGACTTCAATATACTCGTAGTTTTAAGTCTCCAATATTCATAATTTTCTAGACTAAACTAAACTAAAAGTGTAATAAGATAAATTTTAATATCAATAAATCACAAAATTGTTTGCATTAAAAACAAGCTCTTGCAAAATATTATTGTATATTAAATTTAAACCACAAGTAACAATTACATACCACAACTACTTGGAGATTAAATTCGTTTACACCTTGAGAATTAAAATCAGATTATTACTTACTCAAGTTTATAAAAATTAAAACTGCATCAAACGAATAACAACGCAACACCCCAACAAAATAATGATAAAAAAATTTAACTCAGTATTACACAATTTCATTTTATTGCATTAAAAAATGAATTTGCTTTTTTATTTTTTCCCAGAGATTTGCTTAAATTAAAACCACAAATTTACTGCTCCAACTCCAACAACAAATAATTTTTTGTTTCCTTTTGTATACAACACTTAATCACAATGACCTACATAATTATAAAATTATTCTTATTTTACTTTATTCATTTCAGTTTTCTGCTTCTTTTTTATATTTAAAACACGAGTACGAATATAAATTTTTGATTAAATAATTTTATAGTTTAAATTTTCGTGCTGCACCAGCTGAAAATTAATGCATTTTTTCGAAAGAAAGGAAAAAAAGAAAATCAAGCAAAAAAAAAAAAAAAGAATAAAGTTCGTGTTTTTTACGTGTTGTTTTTCTTTCGAAACAAAATGTATGCAAATCATAATGATTAATTGTAAATTAAGTAAGTATGTAACTTTATATATGCTTGAAAATATTTTACAAATTGCAATACCAATACACGCTTGTAAACTAAAATCTCACCAAACACAAAATAAAACAACCAAAATATGATAAAAAAAAGTGTTTTATGGGCTCCTAAATGGACCTAAAATCTGTAAATATGCCCTTAAAATAAAAATATGCTCTTAAATTTCTACCGGAAATTTAAATTATCTACTTTTCTTGATAAAAATAGCTTAATTTTTATTAGCAATTCTTAAAAAATATTTTCCTTATGTACTTAAAAAGATTCAAAATGTACATTAGGCAAATAATTCTATTGAATGCAAAATAAGCAATATTTTTTCCTTAAACGCGAAATATGAAAAATTATGCTCTTAAGTAAAAAATATGTTAATATATACTATTTAAATTGTCAAAATATGCTCAAAAATAAGGATTTTCTATGAAGATATGACAAAATATGCTGCTAAGGACAAAATAAATATAACAAATCAATACCAAAATTCTTAAAAATGTCTTAAACTAATAAATAACTAACAGTTGGATCACTTGAAGCCCAGGAAATAATATGAATTTGGTTCCCTTGGTTATTACTCTTAAAGCTCATACATCTGAGAAAGTTTGTTTTTTAATCATTTTCAAAATACATATGTATGTCTAAAGTTATGTGTTTGTTGGGTTATTTAGTAAAATTTTTAACATTTAAAATAAATGTTGTATAGAACGTTCTGACACACTTTTCTAGCTTTCTTGCTCAAATGAATTTTTTTTAACATTTTGCTTCACAATTCTTATTTAAGTTTTGATTTTTCTTTTTTTTTTAATTTAAATTTGAATGAATTACACTTAATCAGGGACGGAAATGCATACGACAAAAGATGTAATATAAATCACATTATTTATACACACTCAGAAGCAGATATTTGTATAATTTTTTTAAGAATTTTATACATAATAAAGTAAAATGACATTGTAAATAAAATATACTTGAAATTAAAAATGTTTATAAAATCATATGTGGGTCATCACATACTAAATGCAAGGTCGTATTTCTAAGTTCAGGGATCAAGGTCGTATTTCTAAGTTCAGAGATCACATAATGTTTATTAGAAAACTTCCTTTGCTTTGTTAATTGAGATATCAAATTATTTCAAATGTGACATCAAATTCTATTTACTCTCTTTAGGTTTTTTTAAATACCTTCACTATCCTTTCTAAAAAATTTAAACTTTCTATGAAAAAAAGCTTAAACGACTTTCATTACTAATCCTTGCATCTCTTCTTTTGGAAGTTAAGTAAGAGATGTATGTACAATCGCTAACTGCTAAAATTAATAATTTTTATATAGGTCGATTGATTTAGGAGTAGCAAGAATTTGTCCCCAATGACATGCTGTGTAAAATGGAAACAATTTAGCGATGTGATGGAGAGCCCTGCAAAATAAAGTATTTTAGAAGGACTCTTTAGCATTTCTTTTTCCCGTTAAAAAACTGACTAAACTAAATTTTACGATTTCTTGGTGTTAAATTTAAATTATATTTATTATTGAGTAAAATTCAGTATAAGCATAAATTAAATTGTTATTAGTAGGTATGACACAATCTTTTTACATAATGCAATATCGTGTATATGGGCATTTTTTCAAACTCGTTTCAAAAAAATTTGAATTTTTTCTTAATGGCACATGGATTTAATGAAACACAAATCTGCTCGCGTGAATGACTTTTAATGAATGGCGTTAGGGTTATGGAAGTTTAAGGTAAAAAATTATAAAAAATTGCTAAAATTATATTTTCTACAACATTTAAAAAATTACCACACGTATATAATCCACATAAATATTTCTAAAATACAAATTTAAAGTGATACGATATTGTTGATGACACCGAAGATAATTGCGATCATAGTGATTTCTTAATATTTGATAATGGTATTAAAAATGGTACTAATGGCTAAGAAACGACCCTTTATGTTATGGTAGCTAAAATCAAGGTTGGAAACCGATACCGATACCAATTAAATGCTGTTTAAAATTGATTACCATAATTTATACCGATGCCGAAATTATTGTTTTTCAAAAATACCTGTATTCAAATACCGTATATATACCGATATTTTAAAAAGATAATTTTCTATATAATATGGCATTGTAAAAATAATTTCTTAAATTATTCGCTTGAGGAAATAAAAAGATGAAATTATTTTCATATATGTATTTATTGAGTTATATTTTATAAAATGCCCTAAACCTAGTGGGAAAAACTAAAAGACAGCACTACTAAAATATTTTTGGTTTATGAGATAACGACCTTTAATTTTGATCTTTTTAAATAATTCTTACACATAAGTTTTAACAATATAGTCTTAAATACCATTAGTTTTAATTTTATTTATTATTTATGTTGGAAATAGTCAGGTATCGTCTCACAATAACAGCGATATATATATATATATATATATATATATATATATATATATATATATATATATATATATATTACTTTTTAAACAGCGATATATTATATTTTTTGGATCAAAAGTCTTAGTGCGAGCACAAAAAATTTATTATTTAAAATATGTGGCGTTTTAATTTATGACAATCTTTCAATAATTTATCATGTTTCTATTCCTACATCAATTAATTAGTGTTAAAATAAATTAAAGGTTCTTTGTTAACTGTTTGATATTTGCTTCTATGAATATTCTCTAATTAATTTTGCTTTCTCTGAGAGAACGAAACATTTCCTTCAGAAAGTTACAACTTAGGTCATATTTGATCAAGGATTTAAGAATTAATTTGACGATCATAAATTTTTCGCCTGAGCGTCTTTAAAAATTTAATGAAATTTAAAATTTTCTGCTCTTATTTGGACATATTGTGGTACGCTAAAAATGAAATTTTGAATCCTTTTCAACCTTAGAAACAATTAGCGGGTAACTGCGGTAATGGGAAAAAGGGACCTAAATACTTTGTTTTTGGAGCACTATTCCTTTCTACATAATTTCTCGCCTTTAATTGACACATTTGCTCTAACTCTTACCTAAATAGTTATTTAGCCTAAAAACTCTTTGGAGAAGAAGGTTGTGAAGATAAATGCGTCAGTTAAGTACGTCCCACACAAATGTTAATTACGCACCACACGCTGTAATTTGATTTATTAAAATGAACAAAATTATTTTTTAATAAAAAAAAACTATATCAAAATAAAATTTTAAATAAAAAAATCAAAATATATTTATAAAACATATTAAAATATAAAATTGTAAAAAAAATCAAATATGTCACTCTATACATAAAATTTCTTTGAACAAAAATCGAAAATTTTAAGTGGTCCTAATGCCCATAAGGAGCAGATATGAATCGGGTAAGCGGAAGAGTGGAAGTAGCCTAGGACTAGTAGATTCCAGAAATGTATGTTCTATGTCCAGATTCCATCTGTGATCAGAGATATATAATTTTGAAAAATGTGTTTTTTCACTATGGTCATATGGAAAAATTTTGAATTTTCAAGTGGACACAGGTAGCAGACATGAATCTGTTGAGCGCAGGCGCCGGTCCACGGGGGGGAAAAGGGAAATCTGCCCCCTAAAATTAATTTTTCCACTAAGAAAATTAAACACGAATAAAAATTTACAGCAGGAAAACGAAAAAAATATAAAAATTATTTTGAAAAATTTGTTTCTCATAAATAGCAACAGAATAATTAATTTATCTTTAATATTGTCTGTCCAAAAATTTGCATCGTCTTTCGAAAATTTTTGAGTAAATCAATTGGTTTAAAAAACTGGCACTTGTTAAATAAAAAATGTATCAAATGCACATTTTTAAGAATTTTAATTTAACTTTTTTTTTAAATATCTACATAACATAATTATGAATTTTTGTAAAATGTTGAATTCTTCTAATAGTAAATAATTTTGTAATTTCATTCACTTTTCCTAGTTTTCCGAAATTCTAAATTTCCAAATTTCGTTAAACTTAAGTTTAAATTTTACTTGACCATACAAGTTAAGGAAAAATATTAGTTTATTTTATAAATCAAAATCTATCTAAAACTTTTTACAAAAAGCGCTTAAGTAAAAGGTTTTCCGTAAATTTTTGCATACAAAATATAATATTTATACTAGATGTTATTAAATTATAGATAAAGACAATTTTGCGTATTTGGAAACAATTTTATTTTGAAGCTAAATAAAAATATTATTTGCATATAAATTGTCTACGACAAATTTTTAAAAATTGTAATTTTTCATGTAAACTCTTAAAATAAGGTTATTTGAAAATGTGCCTAATTTTGTAACTAAAAATCATTACAAATTTTGAATTATGCTCAAAAAAAAAATCATTTTTTTTTTTTGGTAAGTTCTTAGATAAATACTGTTATGGTTTTGTTAATTTGTTCTTTTTAAGATTTTTTGGAAACTAGAAGAATCCAGCTTGTCATTCAAATACATTTGTATATGTTTTGTCAAATATTGAAAGAAAATTTTTAAACAACAATAAAAAAAATTAAATTTTTCAAGTATTAAGTTCTATTTTTAAAGACTTTTTTTGTAAGCATAACAAGAGTTATTTATTGTCTTTTAAATTGGACAAAAATTTAGAACTTGTTCGATTTTTACTTATTTTTTATTTTTACTTAAATTTGTATACGTTTTATTTTTGCCTCAAGTATGTTTCAAATAAAGCATAAAGTGATTTGCTTAAAAATATATGAAAAATTATTTGATAAAGTTTCGAAATTTTTAAATAATTGTTTGAGTATTTAAACAATTTGAAAGATTTACGTCTCATTTTATTGTAAATGAAATAGTACTTAAAATTTGATATCTTTAGTATTATTTTGAAATAGAAAAGCAAATTTAATTAAAAAATAATAAATTATTTCTTTTTTGTAGTAAATATAAAATATTTAAATATAGTTTAAAACCTAAATTTTTTATTTTTTTATTTAATTAAATTCAAAATTGTCTTAAAATTTGAGCAGCTTCGAGATCTTTAGTGCATTAACTATCATTAAAACGTTTTTTTTTTTGCGAAATATTTCAAAATTTACAGGGTATTTCGAATTTTGTTGTTTCTCTTACAAATTTTTACTTTTTAGAAGTAATGAAAAGTAAAGGAGCCAAGCCATTGTTACTGAAATCGAATTAAATAAATAAAACAAAATAAAATAAAATAAAATATTTATTTTATTTTTGTAAAAAAATGTAGATTTTCAGTATTGTTCCCTTTATCAGATTAGTACCAAAGTTTTGCATCAGTAAATTCTTGATATTAAGGGACATAATTTGACCTATTTAAGTAAAATTGATAATCTAAGTATCAAAACCTACATAGCTCAACCTTTCGTGTTTTTCAGGTCATGCATTTTTATTAATTTCATTGAAATGCATTTATTTATTTGAAATACTTTAGAGGCTAACAATTAAATAAAAATACACATATTCAATATTCCCCGAAATTTATGAACCATAGATTTATAAAAATTTTTGTAGTTTTTTTTTCAAAAACTAAAAAGGAATAATGAAGTAAAATATGAACTTTTTTGGTAATACACAAAAAAAATATATAGTTCAAAAGTTATTATAAAAATATATATGTATAAAATTTTATCGCCACTTATGAACTTCAATTTCTAGCTGTCTTGAACATAATTTCGAATTTTTCAAAAGAAAAAAATTATATATCTCTGATCACAGATGGACTCTGGACATAGAACATACATTTCTGGAATCTAGTAGTCCTAGGCTACTTCGACTCTTCCGCTTACCCGATTCATGTCTGCTCCTTATGTCCCCACTGGAGCCACTAGAAAATTCCACATTTTTCCATATGACCATAGTGAAAAAACACATTTTTCAAAATTATATATCTCTGATCACAGATGGAATCTGGACGTAGAACATACATTTCTGGAATCTAGTAGTCCTAGGCTACTTCCACTCTTCCGCTTACCCGATTCATGTCTGCTCCTTATGGCCATTAGGACCACTTAAAATTTTCGATTTTTGTTCAAAGAAATTTTATGTCTAGAATGATATATTTAAATTTTTTTTTTAAATTTTATATTTTAATATGTTTTATAAATATATTTTGATTTTTATATTTAAAATTTAATTTTGATATAGTTTTTTTTATTAAAAAATAATTTTGTTAATTTTAACAATTCACAGCGTGTGGAGCGTATTTAACATTTGTGTGTGACCTATTTAACTGACGTATTTATCTTCACAACCTTTTGGGGAAGCACATTTTCTTTACTAATTTTTTCATGATTGGAATGAGCATTCCTACGATATCCGCAATGCATTTTCCATATTTTTTGTAGTATTAACTTCTAATATTACCAGAAAATATAAAAATATATTTTTTGCTTTTTTATACTATACTAATCTGTTTTGTTTTTGCTTTTTCTGCTACTTCACTGATTTTTGTGCACTTGTGCAATTTTTGGAATAAGATTAGCTTTTATTGAAAAACGTTTACAAATTTATTTCAACGATTTTTGTCTGTGTTTAAAATCTGTGGTAAACACAAATTTGTCCAACTTTTTAAGTTTACTGTTGGTAGTATTTGTCTTTAAAAAATCGAGTTTAATATTCGGAAATACTTTAACATTTTATTTCCATAAAATAAGTATTTGTAAAAATTTTATGTAAAAAACACGTCATTGAAACTGATGCAGTGTTTCAAATAAGCCCAATTATACTGAAGGAAATTTGAATCCGCTTCATCGGTATTCTCAAAAGAAGAAAATTCATATTTAACATCATGACGTGCCAGGGAGCTCTCACGTATATAAAATACAAATTAAAAGAAGTTCGGTAAGTTTTATATTATTTTGACCGATTTTTTACTGAGCGGATGTACTTATTGTAAATATAATTTCACATTAAATATAAAAAAATGCTAATATAATGTACGAAACATTTTAAGTCGATTTTAAGGAGTTATAAAATGTTTGCAAATTGATATTTTATTACGCTATAATGATTCTAAAATATTATTTTGAAATCTTTTTTGATCACGCGATACTTTAGCTTCATTGAAAATACAACGTGTTTCATTTCTATTTATCGTTGCTTGATTGTAGAAGGGCCAAGTTCGTCAGTTTGGGTGTGGTAAATTGACCAAATCAAGTAATAGTAATCGGTAAACAGAATAAGTAAAAAAGATCATTCCACTAATTATCCTATTCAGTTAAAAAAAATCGTAATCATTATAACTTAGTTTGTCGTATTATATGTGTGCGATAGATAGCTTCATCGCAGAAGACACTGTTTTAATTGACCCATTACCATGAAATGATCTTGTGTCTTAGTTAAATATATATATATATATATATATATATATATATATATATATATATATACAGATCAATATTTCCGTGACTTTTCTAACTTCCCTCGTAGTTATATTAAATGCAACCTGTACCACCTGTTAACAGAATACTGTCAAATTTTGAGCAAGTGTAGTCACTTACTGAATTTCGAGTGCTAATTAAACATTATTTTTTGCGAAAAGAAACCGTCAATCAAACCAAGGAAAAGCTCGATAAATACTATTGGGACTCTGCACCATCGATTTCAATGGTAAAAAAGTGATTTATTGACTTTCGTTGTGGTCGCACAAGTACAAATGACGCTGAACGTTCTGGGCGGCCAATTGAGGTCAGTACACCCGAAAATGTCAAAAAATCCACGATATGATGTTGGCCGACCAAAGGGTAAAAGTGAGTGAGATTGTTGATGCCATAGGCATTTCATATGGCAGGGTGGTTTGGATTTTAAATCAACAGCTGGGTTTAAGAAAATTGTCTGAAAGATGGGTCCTTCGTTTGCTCTCAATTGACCGTAAAAGTAAACGTGTGACAACTTCAAAGAATTGTTTGAAGTTGTTTAACCGCAATCCGAATGAGTTTTTGTGGCGTTTTGTAACTGTGGATGAAAGATGGATCCATTACTGTACTCCGGAGGTAAGTTTGTCGGCCAATAAGGTGATGGCAACAGTTTTTTGGGATGCACGCGGGATACTCCACATCGATTACCTTCAAAATGGAAAAAAAATAAGCGGCGAATATTATGCCAACATATTAGACCGATTTAATGAGGATTTAAAAGAAAACGACCCAATATGGCCAAGAAAAAAGATTTTTTTTCATCAAGATAATGCACGGGTGCACACGTGTGCAGTCTCAATGGCAAAATTCTATGAATTGGGCTACGAATTGGTACCTCATTCGCCATATTAGGATTTAGCCCCTAGTGACTACTTCCTATTTCGAAACCTAAAGAAATGGCTCGGTGGAAAGAGATTCAGCTCCACCAATGAAATTATTGATCAAACAAGTGCCTATTTTAAGGACCTCGAAAAATCCTATTTTTTGGAAGGGATACAAAAACTGGAGAAACGTTGGACTAAGTGTATTGAGTTAAAAGGAGATTATGTTGAAAAATAAATTTTTGTTTTGCAAAAAAAAAACTGTGTTGCATTCACACGGACTTATTTATCCGCCTTCGTATATATATATATATATATATACAATTTTCTAATGGCAAAAAATTTTAAATTTTGAAAATTTTAGTTTTGGTTTGGTTTCACTTGTCCACAATAAAATTTAACACTAGTCAACGAGACATTGATTGAGTACAAGTTGACCTATTTTGACAAGTGTTTGTAGTTTATATTAGAGGAATTGGACACGTATGCTAAAATCCGCGATTACAGGAATTAAAAGGGAGAAAAAACTTGTTATTTTCAAACATTCTTTTTTTATCTTTTGACTTTAAGTGCTTGCCGGTACCACATGGAATCATTTCAGATCTTGAATTTTTGTTGTTTTACTCCACGAGATATTGTTAACATAATTGCATTAAAAGTTAATTTAAAAAATCTAAATTAAAGAAATATTTCAGGTTTCTTAAAGGCAAACATAAAAAGAGAATTCGCCTCATAATTAGCCCATAAAATGTGGGAAATTATATCAAAGAATTTATATGTATGTGTGATTATTTGATTACAAGTGACAACAAATTACATTTAATTAAGTTTAAACAACCAAACAACAAAACTTTTTTGCATATTTCAAGTTTTTTTTTACTAGCAAAAATAATATTGAATAGTTAATAGTCTTTTTTTCTAGTTTTATAACATTAAACTCTTTTAATTAGTTTTTATTAGAATTTTTAAGTGTTTCGCATTAAACGAATGTCAACTAAAAGCCAAAGGGATTTAGTGGCTGTTGTTGTTTATACAGATATAAATGAAAATTAAGTATAAAATTTGTACTAAATTATATTAATTATTCATAGCATAAATTTTATTTCATTACAAAATACTAAAAACAAAAGTAGTATAATTCAAACCAACAATTGAAAATAAAACAACATCTGTTAAATGTCTCATCGTCTCTATTAGCATTTTTTATAGCAAATCTGTATAAAACAGGTAGTTGTTATAAATGTTTTTCCTTTTCTTTTCTATAACAAGGTGAGTGTTTAGTACATGTTGTATTTAACAAAAAATTGTTGTAGTTGTACTGAATAAATTTACTCTGACATACATATCTTTCTGTTATACATTGTGCAAATATCGATAATATATTAACACATTGATATCTGTATTGATATGATATTGTAACTTACACATACACGAATGTATTTATGAGAGTATATTTCGGAACATTATTAACATTGCATTAAGAAGAAGGCAATTCATTTATATACTTGAGAAATAATATAATATGGCTTTAATTTCTCCCTGAGGACTCAAGGTAATTTTCAAATAATAATTAATATTTCCCAAAATAAATAAATTCAGTAATTAGTTAAAGCACTTAAGTAAACGAATATCTCAATAAATATTTAATAAAATTTATTATTTAAAAATTGTTTTTGAAAGAAAATGATGCAATTTTTTCAAAATCTCTTAAAAGATATATTATTCTGAATAAAATGGAATACTTAAAGGATTCAAGAATATATCGTTGCGTCGAAAATTTATTTAATAGACTTTCACTTTTAATATATTTTTAAATATTTGGATCAGTTTCAAAGTTATTAAAAGGATTAACATGTAATTTTGAAGGCCTTTCATAAAAAATAATAATAATAATAATAATAATAATAATCGTTCGCTCTCCTGAAAAGTTATTCAAAACCACATAGGACTTTTCGTCAGCGCACATAAGATGTGCTCTAAAATAATATATATGATTATCTATTTTATAGTCATCATAGTAGAGTTTCAGGTGCTCAATATTTTGAAACTAACTCTAAATATTTGCCAAGTCGAATAAGTTTTGCAATTCGTATATGATTTTAAAAAGTCGTCGTATTCAGAACAAAAAAGTATAATATATCTGTAAATATGCTTTCAAAGAAAACTTTATGGAAATCGAAATTAAATTTTAATAAAGCTAGAAAAAATAAGAATCTATAGATTCTTTTACAAAAAAATACGATTTTTGGATTCAGAATCTATTGCATCTAAGTGGCTTATCTAGAAAAAAATATATGCCGTATTAATGCGCACTTGAAGAACTTCCATAATATTGACTGCCTTAAAATTGCTTCCATTGTTGAGTATAGTATTCAGATGAATATATTTCACAAATATTAACAAATTGCTTTTCCAAAATTTATCATAACAAAATCATGTTTAAAACATTGGTATTTTGAATGATTAAACAGGATAACTGAAAATAACTGGTCTAAAGATATATATATTTTCTGAAAATTTATTCAAATGACTTTGAACCAAATTCTGTTATTATATTTTCCAAAATATTGTTAATGTAAGCGAAGCCAGCAAGGACATATGTAGTACATTAATATCTACTGTTCCACAGACAAAACATTTTAAGCTATTTAAGCTTAACTTGAGTGGAACTAGTCATTAGCGCTCTTTCTGAAATGTCATATATTTACTAAAAACATGAAACAATTTAAATTTCTTTAGTCCTCAAATGTCATTTGTAAATATTTCTCCTACTGTCATCCTATAGAGTCATGATTCAACATTCATATTATAATGACAGGAAACACCTGACTTCTGTGTCTAAGAGATACAATCATCTCGTTGTAATGCTTCAGCTAAAAGTCAAGACCCTGACAGTTTTATTGTTATTATTGTTATTGTTGTTATTATTATTATTATTGTTAATATTATTATTATTATTATTATTATTATTATTTTAATAAAATAATCAATTATTAATATGGTCGACATTTAACACCAAACCAAACCCAAGAGAGATTTAAAATAAACCAAATATAAATTAAATTAAATGACGTTGTACCTTTTTTAGTTTTTTTTTTTTTTAATTTGTCCTCTCCATGGTCAAAAGTTTTGAAAACATATCTAAAATACTTGATGTGTTATAAATATATACATGTATTTTGCTCTTCTAATACACATGAAGTTGTGATATGTGTTTACATATTTCAATTACTACATGCAATGTGTCATTGTAACAACTTTCGAGTATAAATTCACAAAAATGTTTTGTGTATAAATATTCAAGTAAATGCAGGTGTTGACTACATATAGATTATGTATATACACTAAAATGAGTGCATGTTTTTCATTGATTTTTTTTTTTTTTTTTTTTTTTTGTTTTCTTTAGTTTGTTTTCTCTCAAAAACTTTTTAAAGAAACTAACATTATGACTTTGCAACTTTTGTCTTTATTGTCGGTTTTATTTTTTCTTTTTTTACAATTTTCTGTTAATTTTACAAACTAATTTAAGATGAATATGTAACTTAATTACTTGAGTAATGGAAAAAAAATTATTTTTGCTAGAAAAATTAAAAAAACTGAACGAAACCCTTTAAGCTTTAATTTAAAAAAATATTTTAAAGTCTGTATAATAAAATTTTAAATTAACTAAGATTTTATAAAATTAATTTTGTTTCGTTAAAATTTTATTATTTTTAATATATACCGGTAGATTTTAGTTTAATATTTTATTTAAATAAAGTTCTAACTTTTTAATTAAAAACTAATTTTTGTTTAAACCCAGTAAAAACTGCAAACAAAAAAGTTTACATTTGGTTGAATTCCATAATTTAGTTTTTGCATTATAAACAGAATAGCAAAAAATGAACTGCATTAACTACAAGTTTATTGTATTTTTCAAATACATGTTTTAATACTTAGAAATTTAGCACGATACAAAGCAAAAATCGTTAACTGTATCTGGAACCACTAATTACTAAAACATACACTTGCAAATATTAGCATTAAAGTAAACAAAAGAAGGTCGAATATAATTTGACCATAATTAAGAAGAAATTACCAAAAAGAAGTGTAAAGGTCATTGGATTTACATTCAAGATAAATTTGTAAAAAAAATACATTTTGTTCTAAATACTCTTATGTAACAAACAACTTCAAACCATTTCTGTTCCTTCAAATATGAATTTTTATAATATTCGGCATACTCATACCCTATGGCATCATTTGAATATAACATTTTTTATTATTTATTTTTTTTTTTTTAAGTTAAAAAACATCAAAAAATTGTATAACTAATTTTAAATACCAATATCTCTATAGATTTTAATGATTTAAATTACATACAGAAGAATATAACCTCTGCAAACATAATTTAAAAATAATATTACCAATGAAAAATGCATTCATAACGCAATGTTTAATAAGAAATTGCAATATACATTATTCTGGGACAAAAATGGTCCACTAATTTAAAAACAATTGTAAAAAATATTCTACAGAAATTTTCACATAATAATAATAATAATAATATATATTATATAACTATATGTAATATATAATATATATATATATATAACTATATATAATATATATAGTTTATTTTATAATTAATTTTAATCATAACATTTCTATTACTCCTTCTTACTAATGTACTGTGCACTATGTAATAAACATATTTGTCTTAACTATTAAGAAAAAATATTTAAAACCAAAAATTAGAAATTTCTTACAAATGGATCTCAAAATTGCATTCTTGCATCTTTATCATAAACATAATTTTTGAATTTTGCTATTTAGAATATTTATTGTAATAAACTTTGTATCGGTTTTTAATTCAATAAAATCCAGATTATAGTTAAAGAGTTATGAAAACTTAAAATTACATATTATTTAATGAAAATAACCGAAAAAATTAAAAAAAAATAAAAGTATTATGAAAAACTAAGCATTTGTATGAGAAACTGGTAATCTTTTTTATAAAAAAATATTTTTTAGTAAAGATATTACTTTTAAACATATTTAAAGAAAATTAAAATTGAAGGGGTAAAAATTTTTCAAAAATACATTGCAAAACCACATTAACATTACGAGTGCATTTTTAAATAAACAATTTACCTTCGAATTATTTACTTTTAAGAGGTCTCAGTTCGCCTTCATTAGATTCTTGAATCATTAAAATCCTTCAACACCTTAAAGATATGTTAATATTTAAAGTTGTGAACTTTGTCGGATTTTTTAACTTTTATAAAAATTAAAAGTGTGAAAGTGAAAGTTTTTTTTTTAATAATGAGAAAGACTAAACTAAACAATGAGAAAGACTAAATGTAAATAAAATTCGATGAACCTCCGTCAAAAAATTGGCATTTTTTATAAATCTCTCGTGGAATGAAAGATATATGCAACAAAATTATGGTTAACCTTAATATTTTTTTGTTTTTTATAATATTTACTTTACAAAAAATATAGTTTTACGAAATTATATTCATATTTAAGGATTAACAAAAACAAAAACTTTTAAAGTGCTTTAACTTTGTCTATTAGCGAAAACGGGAATAAAACACTGTATTTTACATATAAAAGTGTGCACAACAATAACAACATATTAAAATTGAACAGTATTTATTGATGCAATTAAATTGTTAATTTTTGTCGCTAGAACAGTTTTCATTAAAATTTTTTGACTACACACTACTTTGAACTACATTAATTTCGAAGCCGCATAAAAGATCTTTCATAGGGTTTTACGCCTAATAATTAGGCAATTGTAACTTTTCAAATCATTCACAATTTTAAAATATATTTCGCAATTTACAATTGCTAAAACATAGAATTAAAGAAGACATTTCTCTATGTATGTTGAACTTTTTGTGCTTCTTAACAACCTTAAAAGTATGAACATTTTGTTAGAAATTTTTAAGAAAATCAAATAGTTTTTTTTTTTTTTTTTTTAGCTAGAATTCAAGTACAGACATAATTACGTCTTGTCTTTAACCAAAAGCATTTTTGGAATATTGAGTTTTAAAATTTACACCTCGACATTTCGTCGCGGTGTCGGACGTCACGTATTCGGTCAGAGTAGATATGATGAAATATTGTTTCAAATTAAAAAAAAAGTACTTTCTTTTTTTTAATATAGTCAATTCTATTGTGTTTAGGTAAAAATCTATCTATTTATATAAAAATAAGAAAATGTTTCTGATATAAAAACAGGAATAAAAAACTATACCTATGTTAAATATGTTTCTCGGTGAGCAGTGCTAAATTGCGTGGTCTGTAACTTCATGAAATGTTTTTAATGGATTCTTAATGGACTATATATTAAATATTACAGATTGTATTTATTCAGGAAAATTAATTATTGTAGCACGTTGCCATATTATTTTTACTCATAACTAAATGTAGTTTTTAGCTGAAGTCAATTAACATACACTGAAAATGCATCATTTTTGAAATTGTGCTTCCAAAATAAATTTATAGACCTTAAATAGACAATATTTTATAACTTTAAGTGTCCAACTGGATTACTTTACCCTTTTTATTTCAAAAAATCTTAAAAACCATAATTTTTAATAAAAAAAAACTGTTAATTAAAAGAAAAATTAACAAAGAGAAATAAAAATAGTGCTGTATTCAGATATTTTTACTATAAAACTGCCATTAACTTAAGAAAAATCCCAACAAATTTTAAAAATTTAACACGTTTTTAACAGTTGCCGATTTTGTTGCTTTTTGTTTTGCACACAATTATGGATATAGACCATACAGTTTTTTTACATTTTTCTAAGAAGAAACATATTTACATCTTTTAATGTACAAACTTTAGTTAATACTCAAATTTGCAAATTTAATACTTTGAAAAATTTATCAGCTTTAGGGTAACCCTTATTTTGTTGCAAATTTATACAAAATTTTGCTAATAAAAATATTAGCATAACTGATTTTACGTTTTTTTTTTTTTTTTTTTTTTGTACTTTAATCTGTATTAATATGAACAAATCCTTGTAGAAATTCATTTTCGTGCACAACTTGAGGGAGGTCACATATGACACATAAAATACGAATGTAAATTTGTTTTTGGCAAAATAAAAATGAACAAAATCCATGTACTATAGAATATATCCCTAAATTGTTGAAAAAAAGTAAACAACACTCACAGTTTAAATGGATCCCTAAAGACTCGATCAGTTTCAAAATGCAAAACAAAAATGTTTATTTAAAACACAAACAAAGTTATTTACACACAGAAAACGTTTTGACTACTGAATTTCTTGCCAATCAAAGGTTTTACTTTCCACAACCAAAGTTTGTAATAAATATTTCTCACAAAATTTGAAATAGTGTGAACATAGATTTTCTAGTTCCATTAGATCGTGCTTCTATATATATATATACTAAATAATACTGATATAAATTGATTTCCGAATACACATATTTTTATTGTCTTTTAAAATTTTCGGAAATGGACTATTAGCTTTTTTCTTTAATCCTTTAGGGTGTATCTTTACAAGTATTATTAACTATAAGTTTAATGAATTCTATATATGTACCTTACCCCAGAAGTAATCGTAGCATATTTCAAATGTTTAATAAATCCCTTTATTTTTTTCTTAACCACATGTTGACATTAATAACACTGTGTGACAAAATGGAAAATGTAAGATATACTTTGGAAAAGACCTAGTGTGTGCTGTAGTTCTAGTTGGTCGGTGTTATCAATGGATATTTTTAAAATACCAACGGCTGATCAAAAAATGTGTGTTTTTTAGTTTCATAATAAGAACAATTATCGAATTTCGAAAATTAAATTAAGAAAACTTTAACTTTATCTTCTGATATCTTCTGATTTTTTAGCTAATTGCATTTGTAAACGATTGACAATAAAACCGAACCAAACCAAGTTTTTTCGTATCAGTAACTGGACCTGCTTACATTATTGTTTTTTTCTTTTTCTTTTGAAAAAAATGAGGCAATTAACATTAAATTGCTTATGATCGAAATACTTTGTTTTGATGAGTTTCTTAGCTCAAAATTTAAAATATTTTATTTTTATGCTTATTTTCGATATTTCCGTTTTCTAAAGAACCATTTAGTGACAAATATACCTACTTCTGACAATACTGGGTTGAGTAATTAACTTTGTAATTTTTGGGTTTTTCGATATATTCTCACAATCTAAATTTATCGATAAAAAAAAACGATTTTTTACTACTCGACTGAATAAAAAAATTATTTAAATTAATTTTTTACCAATTTTCATTTTTTTTTTATCGATTTATGATAGAAGAGAAATCACGCTTTCTAAATATATGTACATTTTATATAACACACGAACTTTTGCAGAAATATTTTTTTAATTTTCACTGCATTTTTTCTACTATTTTTTACAAAACCCTATCTTTTTGTAAATTTATATTAAATTTGCATTATGAAGCGAACAATTTAAACCCTTTTTTCTTAAAATAGAGAACTTATTTTTAAATAAATGTCTTAGGCATTTATAAGATAATAGATTTTAAAATAATTTTAAAACAATTTGATTATTTTAATACCCTTCACCACCATAGGTGGTTGGAGTATAATGCGTCTATGCTGATATTTGTAACGCACAGCAAAAATATTCCAACACCCATCTGAAAGTATACCAATCGACTCAGAATTACTTTTTGAGTCGATTTAACTATGTCCGTCTGTCCGTCTAGCTGGTTGTATGTTCATGTAAATTTTGTACACAAAATACAAGTCGCAATTTTAAAGATAATTTAATGAAATTTGGAACATATGGTTATGATTGGTCCATTATTTCACCTAGCCCTCATACAAATGTTCCCCCGGAACTTATAAGTGCCATATTTATTTTAAAACTTATTAGTGCCATATTTATATATCAATATAATACTTGCAACATATAATTTTAATATAAGTAGAAATCATAGTATTAAATTTCATAAGAATCGGTCCATAAATGGCCATAGGTCCCATAATGGACTCATTTTCAAAAATCTCGGAAATTGTTTTGAGGCACAAACGCAATGGTGTAGGGTCGTCTGAGCAAGTTAAAAATATTTTAACTTTATCAATTCTTACTTAGAAATTCAAGATAAATTTACACAAAAAAAGGGCTTCATATAAAAGAATAGAAAAAAACTTGAAAAAAATTATAAAAAAAGAAAATTGCAGATATTTTTTACAATATTTCAACAAATGTTTATATAATACAAGCAAATTTATGTACTAGATTATGTATTAGCTAGATTACTCTTCTATCTAAAACCGTTAAAAAATTCAAAATTTATAAAAAAAAAATTAAATTAATTTTAAATATTAAAAAAAAATCGTTTTTTATATTTTCACTGTTACACTGTGTAACTTTTAAATAAGTAGTTATTTTGTAAAAACAAATTCGTTTCATTATTACATCAGTTTGTTGGTAAAAACAAAAAGCAAAACAAGTAAAAACTCTGTACATGACATTTTTAAATGCAAATTAATGAAATGGGGAAATAAACACAGAAATCATAAGCATGATCAAAAAAAAAGAATCTAAAAAACAATAACAAATCATAAAGTTTTATTCTAAAATATAAAATTTTGCTTTTGGGGTTTTCCATATACTATATATATTAAAATATAACGATTCATAATAACGAAAACTAATCAAAAATTTACCAAAAATTTTAAGTCCGTCCTTCCGTAAATTTATTTTTATTGTTGTTTTAATTTAAAGGAAAAATTATTTCTGTTTCTGTGTGTGTGTGTATGTGTGTGTGTAGCGGAAAACCCTTAAATCTGAGGAAAAATAATGTGCTATGTGGTCAACAAAAACTAATTAAAAATAAAACAAAATAAAATAAATAATGTGAATTTACTATAAACAAAACTAACTAATATTATAAACAAAAAACTTTAAGTAGAGAAAAGTTCACAAAATTGTGTATTTGATGTTTTTCTTTTATTTTTGATGTTTTTTAAATTTCAATTGTTGGTCATTTACTTGAATGGGCATCATTATTATTTGGATGAATGACTTTTTTTACATTTATTTTTATTGTTTTTTGGTTATATCTGATGGGTTTTATATGCACATGAATTCGTACTACAAAAACTACATATAAAAACATTTACTTGTTTGTTTTCTTAGCCAGAAAAAATTATAAGGCCTTTACTTTTAAGGTGCTATTACACTTACTGATCAACTGATATTTAAACGGCCATAATCTAATAATATAATCTTAAATGGTCACTAACATTTTGAAAATAATGAAAATCTAATGTAATAATAATTCAAATTCAAAAAATTAAATGGAAATAATTATGCAGTTTCGGAAAGCTGGTCCGATTTAAATGAAATTATACATAGTAATAGTAGAGGTATAGATGAGATTAAGTATTGAGACTGGGCTCTATAGGCTTATCCAGGGCGGGTCTAGAGAGTCCCAAGGTTGGGCACATGGGGTTTGAACATTTTTTAAAACTATCCTGATTCGTTATATCTGAGGACTCTGCTAGTCGAGATCCACAGAAATATCGTCGTAAAAATATCTTATTTCTTATAATTTACGAGATATTGGGCTTCAAATATTACAAAGTACCAAGTTACGTTGGTGATATTTTTTCCCTATAGTTGCTCCAAATTTCACCCGATTTTTTTTTTTATTTTTTCTTTTTTTATTTTAAGAAATTTGAAAAAAATATTTACGGAGTAAAAATTTATATTTGAACTTTGGAAAAAGTTTATTTTTTTGCTAAAAAAGTTTTCACATTATTTTCCTGTTATATAAAATTTTTGTTAAGATATATATAGTATATAGTATTTATATTTTTCTAAACGATAACTAAATACAAAATATTTCAAAGCAAAAAAAAAATAATAATAGTAATAATAAAAATAAGAAAACTGGTTTCCACGAGTACCAGGATCCTCCGGACTAGACCAACTTTTTCCATAAATTTATTTAAATTTCATTTCTCAAATCGCAAACTTGTAATCAAGAAAATTTAATATTTTTTATAAGTCCTGATATGTATTTAATTTTTGGTAATACAAATTTTTCCCCCAAATCGGGTGGAAAGGTGTAGAAAAGGAGTAAAAAATACCATTTTTAAAAATTCTTGAAATTTTTTTGGAATTGCAATGTTTAGGAAAGTTTGTTTTGCTTTAATATATATATAGAAATATTTACAATGGGAAAATTCATTGAAGACTTTTTGCAAAAAGATACCGAAAAAGGATTGATTCGATATTTTGTGCATGTTATGCATTTTTAATTATGCAATCAACTTTTTGTTAGCGGATATTTTTAAATTAAATTTTACACTTGAGTAGACCTTTTGATGCTTAATTTCAAGCCTTTTTCACTTTTTTTTGATTTATCAACAGAAATCCCTTTTTAGTTTTTGAAATACAAACAAAAATTTTTATGAATCTATGGTTCGTAAATTTCAGGGATATAGATTTTATTAATTTAAGTTGTGTTTTCATTTAATTATTATCCTCTAAAGCATTTCAAACAAATTAATGCATTTCAAAGAAGTTAATTAAAATGCATGACCTGAGAAACATGAAAGGTTAAGCTATGGGGATTTAGATACGTAGAATATCAATTTTACTTAAATAGATCTAATTATATCCTTTAATATCAAAAACTTTCCGATGCAAAAAATTTAAATTAATCTGATAAAGGGAGTCGTACCGATAAAAGATATTTTTTTTTACTTAAAAAAATGAAAAAACAACAAAACTGTCAAACGTGAAAAACTAACAAATTTTCAAAAATTCGAAATACCCTGTAAATTTTGAGGTATTTCAAAAAAACTTTTGGTGATAGCTAGTGAACTAGATATCTCGTAGTTACCTAGACTTTAAGTCAATTTAGATTTAATTAAATAAAGAAAACAAAAGAACGTAGCTTTTAAACTTTATTTAAATCATTTAAATACTCAAAAAATTATTTAAAAATTTCAAAACTTTATCAAATTATTTTTAATACATTTTTAAGCACATCACTTTATACCTAATTTGAAACATACTTGGGGAAAAAATAAAACGTATAAAAAGTTTAAGTAAATCATTCCATATATAAAGAAAATAAATCTTATTATACTTACAAAAAAGTCTTTAAAAATATTATTATATTATCATATAACTTATATGTATAGAACAGAATTTATTTATGTACATTAAATATGTAACTAAGAGGCCCTTTTGAAGGCATTTTGTATTGCCCCAAAATGTTATCTGCAACTACTGTGTGAATACAAATACTGACAAAACATTGGCAACAAAACAAAATACAAGTAGTAGTTAGTTACAATTGTCTGTGGCAAAAAATCGCCAGTAACTTTTATGTAAAACATCAGCAGCAGTAATAGTTATAGCAGCAACAACATCTACATACGTTAATACATACAACAAAAACGGTAGATATGTATGTACATAAAAAAATTATGGTTATTTCAATGGTTGTTTTAGATGGATGGCTGGTTGGTTGGTTTGTTTGTTAGATTGATGGTCATGATACAATTATGCCATTATTCATTTTGGTTTAAAAGAAGATGAACAAACAACCAAGAAAAAAAATTGGAGAAAGCCTCTTGTTGAAATGAATTGTTTATATTTAGTTATGTTTTTCTTTTGTCTTTTTATGTATTTATTATTTCGAGGTAATTTTGCTTTTTTAATATTTTTTTTTAAGTTGCGGCTTTTTATGTAAAAGGTCATCATATAAATGGGATCTCGTCTTGGTCTTCTTGGCCTTCTGTAGCTTTAACGTTTCAAACAAAAATTTTGTGGTTCATGATCATAATAATGTTTTTGTGTATGTATGTATTTCTGTTTAAGAAAATCATTTGGTCGATAAGAGTTTGTGTTTCTTTGTTGAAATGTTGTGAGAAAATTAGAGAAAGCTTTTTGAAAGTTTACGGACTTTAAAAAATTATACACTTGAAAACTAAAACAACAATAACATCAGCATAAATAACAAATTTATAAATGAACCCAGTAAGATTCAAAATCTAAACAACAATAAAATGTTTTCCTTTTGTTTACCTGTTTGACTGTCTGTATTTTTGTCTAATTCCATGTAGAAAAGAATTTAAAAGTTTTCTTTTTGTTTTTTCTTTAAACAAAAGTTTAAAACAGGTTAAACATACGGGTATACTCTTAACAAAATGAATAAAGAATGGAATTTGATTTAAATTAATACATTTCTAATTGAAACTGAAGAAATCAAAAATTATAATTCCACTACAGACCACGCACTATTAACTTTTTTCTATATTGATTTTGTAATCGAGGACCACCTTCCTGCATCCGCTTCTTGATCAAGTTCGATTGAAGAAATATGGCGCGTCCGCCTGTGACAATTTTTTCCACAAATTCCCTAATCTGATCTGATGACATTTTAGTTAGCACAGGTATTGAATAAAAAATATTTGTACAATTCTTTATTCAAAAACTTTTCAGTATTAACCGATTTCTACACCCACCATCCAAAAAGATGGTTGTATATTGAGTTTATCATTGTGTTTGTAACATATCGAAATATTCATCTAACTCCCAACCGGGTCCTAAGGCATTCTAGCTATATCGGTCCACAATAGGGGTCTTTCTTTTTATCTAAGGTTTGTTATTTACAAAATTATAACATATATATATATATATATATATATATATATATATATATATATACAATAACACAGTTGTTTATGAACCGAATTGAATGATTGAAAAGACTGAATTTTTTGAAAAATATTGGCGAAAGAGCGATGTCCGTAGCTTATATAAGAGCGTCAAAAGGTCAAAAAATTAATTTTGACTGACATCTCGGTTACTAATGGGACGAGTTCATTTCTTCAGCACAAACATTCAAAAAAAAGTTGGAAACAGTTTTTACTGAATTTCAATAGCAAAGTTCTTAAAAGAATTACTGATCTTTTGATATATAAGTATCATATATCTAAGTTATCAGGATGCTTCATAAAAGATATTTAAACGAAAAAGCTTCAATGGACATATCTCTGCCATTCGATTTTGCTGGATTTCAATAGTAAATTTTTTAGAAGCTGCACCTATCTCTTGATATATATGTGATGCATCTAAGTTATCAGGGAGCTTCATAAATTTCAAATCAACCGACACACTGACAGACGGATGCAGAAAATATAAACGTTTTTGGTCTCAGACGAAAATTGTTGAAATTGCGAATGAAATAAGAAACTTATATTTACCCTTGACACTTTTGGTGAAGGGTATAAAAATTAATAGTATAACAAAATTTTTGAAAAGTTTCACAAGAAACAAAGATACAATTTACCTTTTTTCATTTTCTCTAATTTGGAAAAAAGAAAAATGAACAAATGAAGAAATTAAGGTGCGAGTAAGTTTCAAAAATGGCTTGTTTACTCTTAAAGATTTTCCTGACTTGATAAGTGTTTCTTCTCTAAATTATGTTAAAGTATTCCTCGGATAATAAATGGAAAGTAAATTGGAAATATATATATATATATTTTTTTTTTCTTTTTTATTTTGTTTCTTATAGCCATTCTTCCTCCCCCTCCCCCCCCCCCCCCAAAAAAAAACAGAAACAGAAAAACAAATAACAGCCAGAAAAGTGGATGTAATTTTGATACATTTGTCAATTTATGGTTTTGTTTTTCATTTCCATAAACAAATAATTCTCAACAATTCCCACGCTTAACATGGAGGAGTCCTCTTACATTTTATCCACACTTTTAATATGAAGTAAACAAATTTTTTTAGATGGGAATATTTTATATACGAGTACATATACTATATTATCTAACTTTCTGTCTTCTTACATTTTATTTATGCATATAATCATTACATTTGAAACATTTGTTTAAATGCATTAATGGGTGTACTTTGTTTCAATTCTACTTAGATATTTATGGCGTTTCATTTATAAAAAAATTTGTTTTATATCTACCATCACCTCATTAAAACTTAAACTCCAAATCTAAGTTACACAGATATACTTTAAAATCCTTAAAGACTGTTTAAATGTAAATAAGTATGTATTGGAATAAGAAAGAAATTTTTCTTTATTTTTTGCTTTAAAATATCTTCTTCTCTTAATGTTGTCATTATTTATTTTTTCATTTTATTTCAAACAACAATTTATGTTTGTTTATTTGTTTGTTTCTCTTTATTAACTAAGTTTTTTTTTAGATTTCATTTGTTTTAAATAAACTCACACTTTAGATATTTTTACACACTATTCTTTCTTATACTTCATGCGTGTAATATTTGTTTATTTACGAGTATTAAGTGCAGTGAAACATGATTTTAAATGTACATTTTAAAATTATTTCATTCCATTTGTACGTGTAGCATTCATAGCGTAAGTGCCACAAAGTTTAATTTTGATGCTTTAAATATGTTTCTAAATTAATATTTCAAATATTTAGTAGAAATCTTTCTTTATATATTTGCTCTCTCTCAGTTGTTTCAAAATTTAAATATAAATTCTTGCCTCCTTACGTAGTATATATGTAAATTGCATTTAAAAATAAAGTGAGTAGCATTTCGTTTAAACTCTACTATTTTCAGGAATAAAAATTTTTTATTTTAATTTTTAATCCAATGGCATGTTAGATTTCAATTATATGTAATTCTCGTAAGTTTTATAAATCCAAAACAATTTTACTTCACTGTATCATTAATTAAAGAAAAGTTAATTTCAATCATATTTAGTTCTTAGGAAATAAATATCATTTTTCGTTTTAGTGCAAGAGAAACTACAACAATAAACTTTTTGAAATTTATTATTGAAGTTGTGCAGCCAGTAAAATAGTTGATAACTTATTTTTTAGAATTAAAGCCATTATACATAAATACTTATCAGTAAAAACTTTACGCTTGATGCGCCATAAATCTGTAATTATTTCCACTAGTACAATTGGAAAGTGAGAGAAGCGGGAGGAAAATTTAAGTAAAATGTCTATAAAATAATACATATATTTTGGATACACTTGAGTAAAACTAAGAATAAAAAAATTAGATTGCTAAGTTTTATCGAATATAATGTATTTTTCACCTTAGCCTGCACTAAGATTAAAAAACAGATTTCAGCTCAAAAATTATATTTATCCGATTTTTTCGGTTATGAAGTAGGTAATATTCTAATTGATACAAAAAATATTTATAAACTAAAAATTATTGAAAGATAAGTTTTAATAAAACAAGTGGTCAAAAGACTTGCAATTCTGAAGGGAAAATACAAACAAAAAAATATAAATATAAAAAGATATAAATATGTTTAGTATTTGGTTACACAACCAAGAGTCTTTATCACTTCTGAACACTTCCGCTCGTAATAAAATTCCACTGTCTCTTCAATTACATGAAAAGTAAATATTCATTTCGAAATGCTCTATAGAATTGAAAATTACTTTAATGAGGAAAGTTGAAATATCATCTCGGTTCCGAATGTTTTGACCACTACTGAATATGTTTAGATGTGTTTCTATGAAGAATAGATACAAATTTTAACTAGTATATGATTAAATATTCCATTTCCAAATACATAATTTAAAATAATTTAAAAAGAAAAAAATATTAATCAGCTACATTTTTCATTTACAACATAATTTAGCTATTAATATCTGCTTGGCATTAAAAATACTAAATTTTTTCTCTCTAATTTGTCATTTTAAATTTCACCTAAATACGTAATGAAAAGGTACAATAAATTTTTAATCGAAAAGAACTTTTATCTCAAAATAACTTAAATAGCTTTCTTCTTCGGAATTCAGTATTTACAAAGGAAAACTATGTTGTCTCATTGAAATGAAATTCAAATTAGAATTTCATATTTTAAATTTCTAATTGCAAGTATATGCAATGACTTTTAGTTGTCAATAATTCGAATACAAAAATGTATGCTGGATAATTAAAACTTGTCAATTCAATTTAAGTTTTTTTTTTTTAATTGTACGTATCTGAATTACAAAATAAACTTAGTTGTCATTTAATAACTATGTAATTTAACTAAGCAGAAATTTGTCGTCTTTCTTTACGTTTTATTCATTCATTCATTCACTCATTGCAGACAGTAATGCAAATACACACTTCAAGCACTTTTATTTTCATTAATACAACTCATGATTATGATAAATATGAAAGTTGGTGAAAAATAGCCAAAATTTTCTTGTTTATTGAACAAATATTCTATAATATTAAAAAGTTTTGCTTACTAGAGTTGACATATCTTAATCCCTAAAATAAATAATAATTATTAGAATGAATTCTATCGAAACCGTTAAACTACACACACCTTCGTAGATTTTAAAACCGTTTCAATTTCATTTCAACTCACGAAATAATGATTCTTTCGCAAAAAAAAAAAAAAATAAACTGAATAAAAATGACGGAAGAAGTTGTAAAAAAAAAAAAATAAAAGCGAAATGAAAATGTTAAAATGATTTAATTTAAAAAGATACGAGAACTCATATCGTACGAAATGATCACAGAATTGAAAAAGAAACAGCCACAAACAGAAGCAGAAGCTGAAGTACAAAAAAATATTGTATTCGTATGTTCATTAAAATATAATATTAACTTGTACATTTCTAAATTTCTACAACATATGAATAAGAGAGTTCATGTTATAGACAGGGTTCCCATATATTTTTCGAGTCTTATCCCCAAATAGCAAAATTTCATCCCCAAAAATCCCAAAGTAATTTCATCCCACAAATTCCCACTAAAATAATACCTTTATTTTTGGGATTAGTATAAACTATATTATAAACTACATTATCTTTTTTTTTACTTCAATTTATTTCCTTGGTAGATATGCAGGTTTGGGTAGGTAAATTTACCTAAATAGTCAATATTGAAAAAGAAAATATCCTATAGGTTTAAAAAAATGAGATTCTATGGAAATCGTTTTAACATTTTTATATATATAAACTTTTTAGGTGAATAACATACGTCATTTTTATTGTTAATGAAAATATCGAAGATTAACAGCCGTATAAAAAATAATAATAATAATAATAGTTTGTATTTAAAGCACATACTAGTTAATACAAAATTTAGTTCTTAAAGTCGTTATTAAGAAAATCGCATTCAAAAAGTTTTTTACAGTTTACATTAAATAATAAATTATTTTTTTTTTTTTGTATGCGCAACCCTCTCAGTTTCTTTCTCATTTTTATTGTCAATGTTGTGAATAGTTGGAATAAATTATTCCTTGACTGTTTTATTCCATTATTATTTTTAATATTTTTGATGATAAATAAGTTTTTTTTTTAATTTGAAGAAAATCATTATTTATCTTATGTAAATATACTTGTTTATAAGTGACATACTTTTATTTATTTATTTATTCGAATATTCTATGGTAAAATCAACATCACTTTTTCATATTTTTTATTTATTTTTTTACATTATTTTTGTTGGGATTTATTTTTCTGTTAAAATGCATAATTTTTATCCTGGATTTGATATATTAGATTAATTATACCTTAAACTAAGACGTGTACATATTAATGTGTTATTTGAATGTACGAGCAAACAATGAATATGTTGAACATATGCAATTTGGCGAACATTGGGCTGACATTGGGCAGCCGAAATGTTGGTATTTTAATCAAAACTCCCCAAAAAAAAAAATTTTTTTTCTGTTTCTATTCATGATTTTAAAAATATAGTTAAAAATAGTTTAAAATATGTAGTTTAAAAACAATTATAGAAAATAAAATAAATAAATTAAATACGTTTTTAAATAGCTATATTTTCACATTTTTTAATTTCGGAACGAATCTTAACATCTGGACATTTAAACATGAGACGTTTTTGTCATAAATTTACGAATAAATCCAAAAAGTTATCTATTTATTTGTTTATTTATTTTTTCTTTTTTTTTTCTTGAAAATATAACAGTAATAATCTTAAAGTAGCTATAAAGCAGGGTCGAACTTACTATAAAATATTTAAAATTAACAATGGTTTACCAAAATTATACTAAGTGAATCATTGTTTTTTGTTAAAACTTTAAGGAATTTTGTTTAACACTAGTTAGTAAAGCTAACTAGTGTTTTTTATTGAATATGGCTGTAAATAAGTTTTTATAATAGTATGATAAATCACATTCCATATCTTCAATTATTTGTGATCCACTTTATTAAAATTTTTAACAACTAATTATAATAAAAAATTATTGAAGACTTCTAAATTCTTGATTATTATTGCATAACAGAGTATAGAGTATATCAATTGTTCAAATATTACCCTCTCAGCCAATCCGTACAATAATCATCTTGTTGCAGAAATTGGAACTAAATTTTTAACTTTATGGTATCATATTCAGTATAACAGTTATTTTTTATTGTCTTTATTGCACTTTGATTGTTGAGTCAATAAATAAGTTTATCTTACTAAAAATTCATATTCGGCAGAATATTATGTACCATTATTTTTTTAAAGTTTTCTTAAGTTAAAAAGAAAAATTATAGAAATAAAATAAAAATTCCCAAAAAATTTCAAAAAAATCCCTAAAACCTGAAATTCATCGCCAAACCAAATTTTTATCCCCATTTTCCAAAAGAAATCCCCTAATCTGATAACACTGGTTATAGAATTCTACAAACTCATACAATCTTCTGCACAAATAATAGATAAAATTAAAAGTATAAAAAAGCCGACATGTTGAAGATTCGAATAACGAATATACTCTGTCTGGTTCACAGTAATGAAATGAACGGATAAATGTTCTATTGATATGTGTGATTCTAAAGATGATATTATACAGATACTGGCACACAGTTTACAAAAAGAATATGTATGTATATTTAATATGTTTGTTATTTAGATGAAACAACAATTACAATTTCATATTATTTTATTGATGTTGTTGTTTTGTTTTCATATATTCATTCGTACATTTAACCATTTGTATGCATGCACCCTAGATGAAATAACTTGTACATATATACATACATACATACATCATACATGCATCTGAATATACATATATACATACATACATACATATATTTAGAAATTTTTACATTTATTTCGTACTATGATTGGTGAAGGGTAAAAGTCTCGGCTAACTATTGAGCCAACTAAACATTATGGAATTATGAAGACTTTTTTGGACTCCTTTTAAAATGACGGCTGAATTTCTACCAGATAAATAATCTGTTACAACAACATCACAATTATCCAAATTCTGAATATAAAAACAAGTATGTAGGAAAGTTAACTTAATGAAATTTCAATAGAAATGTAACAAAGGTACATTGAGTCGAACTTCTCCAATCTATTGCACCCACCCAATTTTATTCTGTTAAACAACAATTTATATTATTTCCATTATAAAAACTAAAGAAAGCGTAAACATTTTGTAAAAGACCAAATAACAAAAAAAAAAATAATAATAATAATAAAAAATACAATATCTAACATAAAAAAATTAAAAGAATTGAATAATAAAAACAACAAAAACAGGCAAATATTCCAAGAGGTTTGATAAGATCAAACATACAAGGAATTTTAAAAAATTTAAAAATTTTGAGTAAAATCATTTTCAAAATATTTTTTCTTTTTACACTAACGTCGATTAGTTCTTTTTGCAACCAATATTAATGGATGCAAATGGTGTTTGTGTTAATCATTTTTATCAGTGCGCGCAAAAAACAATGAGCTTTTATAGAACTTCTATGGTGCTATCACCACATGTCAAAACAATTACAGCATCTTTAATATTTATCAAAATACACTGAAAACAAAAATTTTTAGTTTTATTTTTCCACGATTTCGTAAATAGCAAAAAAAAAATGCTATTGGCTTAAAATTTCAAAAAATTATGGGTAATAATAGACATTTTGGGATAGTTTGCAAAGATTTACTTATAAAAAAATTAAAATCGCGCTTTTTGTGAGGTATATTATTTTGTTGTAATGTTTAAATGACTATATTTTCACTTAAATTTTTCAGGAAACTATTCCAAAATATCTCTATTATTAGCCATAATTTTTTGAAATTTTAAGGCAATAGCATTTTTTTGCTATTTACGAAATCAAAAAATAAAATTAAAAATTTTTGTTTTCAGCTATAATTGTTTTGACATGTGCTGATAGCACCATAGAAGTTTCATAAAATCGCATAGTTTTGGTTTTGATTTTTTTTTTTTTTTTTTAAGTTTCAACTCTCTTTCTCTCTCTATCTTTTTAAACCTCCACAACTTTTGCGCGCACTGATAAAAATGATTAACGCGAACACCATTTGTTTCATAAATATTGGCTACAAAAAGAACAAATCGACTTTAGTGTCAGAAGAAAAAATATTTTGAAAATAGTTTTACTAAAAATTTTAAAAACTTTTGATGTAAATTGCGAGTGCAAAGGTAAAAAAATTCTCGAAAGTTTCAACTCTGTTTTTTTATATTTTTTAATTTTGTATGCCTGTAGTTCCGTGAGGTTTTACGTGAATGACCTAAAATTTTGAATTTCTTAGTTATTTTGTAAGGTAAAAAAAAATCAGTCAATATGTTTTCTATGTTTCAAAGACTTTCAAAATTCTTTGATATTCTTCATATGCATTGTAGTGTTTAAAAAAATCCCCATTCGGCATTAAACAAATTACCAACACCCACCCCTAATGCCCAAAGAAAAAAAAGCAGTTTCTTCATGTAAGTAGGAAAAAACACCCTGCCGGCAGGCTAAAGCTTATTTTCTATTAAGTAAAAGTAAGAATTTAAGGAAATAATAAAAATACAAAATAACATAGAAAAGAATCTTTAAGAAAACAAAAAAAGTTTTTATAGAATTTTATGGATTTCTAAATAGGGTGGGTGGTGGAAGAGTGAGTAAGAGTGGGCGATGGTTATGGTGGTAATAAAGCCTTAAAAAGAAATTCTAAAACACAAAGCAAAACTACCCCTTCCTGCTGCAATTGAAAGAAATTAAGCGGAATTCCAAACAGCCCCTGTATTGGCGAAAAAAAAAATTTACAATTATGTCAAAGTACAGAATAGACAGGACAGACAGATTGAGAGACAAACAGATAAACAGTCAAAACGACATGCTAACTTCTATCCAATTGAATTGAATACACACATTGAATGTATGCATGAATGTGTGTATTCAATTTACACTTATAACAGCAAGGACGATTTAAACCACTTTACTACAAACAATCCTGTCGAATATATGTAGCACATGGGGAAGTTTTAACTGTCTATGTGCTTGAAAGCATGCCGTCAATACGACACCATTGTCACGCATACATTGACGTGTATACTTATACTAAACATACAGATACACACTCATTCCCCAATATGCTTTAATATGTATGTTATTGAATGGGAAATAAGCATGAAAATGCATTGAGTGTCCTCGCTGTCATTGTCATTCTTATATGTTCTCATAGTCATCGCCATCATAATCATTGTATCGTCGTTTTCATCATCAACATAGAATTATACAATTTCTTTTTGTATTCACACACCAAATTTACACCAAATATATATATTTTTTTTTTGGACTTGATTAGCAATTACGAAAAAATTAAAAATAAAGATAAGAAATAAAATAAAAAAGAGCATATTTTTATGCTTAATCAATGATCCTGTTGAGAACATTCTTTTCTGGGCGTAAACAAAGTATCAGGTGTGTTTTTATTAAAAAATAATCATCAACAAAACACTCTAAAAAACCAGTAAGGAAAAACGCGTTTGTTTCGTATAATTTTCGTATTTATACCAAAAGCATAATAAACCATAAATGCCAACTGATATTACATATAATTACGGAGAGAAATAGAGCAGCTAAGCCAACCACAACAACAGTATAAACAATAAAAACAACAATAACAGATATTTTTAATAAATACAACACAAAGCTCTAATACATATACAAACACCACCAAAACACAATACTTAATTTCCATATTTTGGTTTTATTTAAGTAGTTACGATTTTCATTTCAGTATTTTCAATATAAACACATAAACTCCTAGATTTACATATACACTCGCATAGATGCAAACACATATGTACACTTATATGCCTATGTATACATATAAAGCATATGATATAAAACATATTTGACTTGTATTCGGAATATGATAAAAGCACTTTGGGGCCGCATTCTTAAATGCATACAAATTTGACTATAATACTTTGTTCGCCAACATGTAGAGTTTGATGGTCTATAAATGATAGAAAAAAAATTAAAACGCATAATTATTTTTTGTTATTATTTCATATTCCAGTAGTATTACAAACAGCTAAATAAAATTTAACCCTAAAATGTACATTGCATTTAAATTGTTAACCTAATTTGCCAAATATCCGAGTTCTGGTAACGATGCCGAACGGGGTTGAATTTTATGAATACCGGGATTGTAATAAAGCTACAGTTCATCATGCATATTGTACTAAATTATCTCTTATGGCTTATTGAAAATTGAATTGTTAATTTTGGCCGTGACAGTTTTGAGTTTTTAGTGTATAACGTTTTAAATAAAAATTATAAATAATAATTATAAAAATTTAAAAAAATATAGTAAAATTCTTGAAAATAACAAAAAATTCTTAGTCAAAAATTTGTAATAGATCTCAAAAATCGTTATTTTTTTTTGTCAAAAACAAAGTCACTTTATTTACTTCTTTAAAAAAATTTATTAAAAAATTTAAATTTTCCTTGACATTTTCTGAAAGACTAGACCTCAAGGTCTGAGTGGAATTTCATAAAATTTGAAACGTACATCCCACACCAATTTTTGCACAAACGTTAAAATTTCGAATATGTAAAAAAATTGATTGTTGATTTCGGATCTCTTCCAAACCAAATTGGATAGAACAACATTTTCTTAAAGTTTTTGCAAAAAGTTGTGACATCCCACAAATTTCCAAGTTTACATGTTTGCTTTCATAAATCTTAAATTTCATCATATGTGACAGGTGGGCTCCAAAGTAGGCTTCCAAGTTTACATTCGAGATTCCAATAAAATTTGAATCATAATATCCAGTCTATACTAATCAAATTGGCCATATTATATAAAAATGTTGTAAATTTTGAATTTCACTTTATATGGAACGTAGGCGTCAAGTGGGTGAACCGCACCTTTGTTTACTTTTTTTGTTCAATTTAATATAAATTTAAAATATATAGGCTCATATTAAACAAATTTCTCAAATATGACATGACTTTTATATAAATTTTTAATTTCACCAAAGTGGATGATCACGCCCAATTTTTGTTTCAGACTTTACATTTATCTCTGAATTCTTCTGGCTTGTATTACTTTGAAGATGGTTAGGTCCACACTGAGAACTTTTTTTCGGTTGATCATCAATCCGATTTCATTTATATTTGGAAAATGATTTACTCGACTAAAGGGAAGTCGATGTGTTAAATTTAATTTGTTTGTTTGTTTGTTGCAGATATATCGACAGAAAATTGTAATTCAGAACTATGGCACGGATACTGGTATTTTATGGTTTTTGGCCATAATTTGTTGGTTTTTGAACCGATTTCCCTAGGTGGTCCATCCTGATCCCTATCTTTGTTTTAACAAATACACATATGGTAAATCTTGTGGTAATACTATTTTGAACAAATGGGTTGCAGATCTGAACTCACAAGACTTAAAACTAATAGAGATCAAAATTTTAGCATTATAGGTTTCATTTTATAATCATGATTGTTGTTAGAAATTCAAAAACTTAGCAAAAGAGCTTAAAATTACTCAACTTTTTTTCAATCTTCTACACTTTTTGTTCGCGCGTTTATACTTAGATCATCATTTGTACTTAGATAAGATCATTCGATCTTATATAAACTAATCGGACTCTGCGGATTAATCTGTCAAAACACATTTTGCTAAGGCACATGGCATGGAATTTTATCATAATTGGCATAATTAGTAGATGCTTGTAATACTTAACGGAAATGTAGACGCACATCAAAAAATTTCGAAAGGATAAAAATATTACGAACTAAAAAAAATTATATGTGTAAAACAATAATCACAATATTAAATAGCACTTCTTTATATGATAAACTTAAATAAAATATATTTTCGTATAATATATTAAGAAATAACTTTGACGCGAAACCAATTTTTCGCAATCGCAAATTTTAGCAAAGACAATTTTGCTCGAATACTCTAAAATATGTTACACCAATACAATAAGACATTTAATTTATCATAACTTTTATTTGAATAACTCAGTAGGTTTTGATATTGCGTATAATTTTTACCAGAATTATACATAAACTTCTAGTTAGTAAAAATTGTTTATGTTCAACTTAAAACTGTTATAACTTCCCTCTCTGCACGAAATGATTTACATGAACTGATTTTACATGCATTCGAGTCACTTTATATTTATATAAATGGATTTTAATGTACCATCAAAAACAATTTTTTTAGACCTAAAATCAATTTATTGGGTCTTAGACGAATACTTCGATATTTTACACACGGAATGACAAATCCCATATTTTTTGATTCTGGGAAGAAAAATAATTGCGCTTAATTCTTCTATCTCATAGCTCACATCCCAGCTAGAACGATACCTAAAAAACTTCATATATTAGAACCATTTATAAAAATAAACAGATTCGTTGATTTGTGTAACTTTTATTCACCGAGCGAAAGTTTCGCACATCGAAGTGTTTAGATATATATTCCAAAGATTGATAATAAAATTAAAAAATAAAAAGATAATTTTACCTGATTATCGCTTAATGTTATAAGTTGTTAGAAGTATAAGGGGGTTTGAATGAAATCCACTATAGATTTACCTAAAAATAGAAAAAAAGATACAAATTAATTTAGTTAGTCAAGTGATTCAAATGCTTTTCCATTTAATGAAAGAAAAAGTGTAGAATATTATTTATTTGGTTGACGAAGCCTATTGAAATTGGTTGTGATCGGTCCATTTTTTCTCCTAGCCCCCATACAAATGTCCCCTCGGAACAGAGTTTAAACATTAAAAATTGCATTAAAAATAAGAATATTTCAATAAAATTTGATGCAAAAAAGTTCTGTACAAGTATCAATCTTTAACCAAATTTTATGAATATCGGTCCACAATTGACCATAGCTCCCATATAAATCCCTCTTTCGGAAATCACTTTAACGTGTATAAATCCCATACGAATGTCAATATCAAATTAATATTCGACACAAATAAGTTTTATGTAAGTAGAAAAAACATTGCCAAATTTTATGAGAATCCATAATTTACGAGTACCATTGCTCCCATATAAACCCACTTCCAGGAATCGCCCTAAAGTGCATAAAATCATCTAGATGTTAGTATCAACGCATTGTTCTGTATTTGTGTATTTTATTTTACATTTAGTAAAATTGGCTACAGGTGTAACATAAGTCCCTTCTCGAATTTTTAAGTTCGTACACAAGGTTGTAGGGTATCATATAGTCGGTTTTAATCGACTATATCTTTCTTTCTCGTTTTATTTATTTATTTATTTATTATTATTATTATTATTATTATTATTATTTTTTGTTTTTCATTTGATCATGACCAGTATAATTTTGGTATTGTTCAATTGTGGGTGATAATGTTGGTTATTTATGTTTTTTTTTTTGTGTTTTCTCTAAGAGACCTACTCTTACTTTTCCTACTTCTTTTTGATTCTGTTATTTTTTAAGATTGTAAACAAAATCAACTTTTGTTAGACCTTTGTTCTGTTGGAGTAAGCAAATTTTTTTTATTGATGTTTTTAAAAATTTTTAAGAGTTAAGGAAATTACACAAGTATTTATCTTATTATCTTCTTTTGGTTTGGGTTAGTATATTTATGGAATTATTTACTTAGCTAATTATATGTGATTAAATATAATTTCATGCTTTAATCGTTCAAAGTACTTATTTAGCAGAAAAAAAGCACATAAACACATAGACAAAAACCAAAACGAAATATTTCAACCAAGTTTAATTTGTGGTGGGTAAAATGTCAGAGGAAAAAATAATATAGTAAGTTTTTCGTTTCCATATTAAGAGAAATTTTGGTCATTTCAAGTGTTTTTAAATGAAATTTATAACTTCCGGCTAAAAGTAACAGAAATATTCACCAGACATTATTATCTTTTATCAAAGCCAGGTAAATTTATTTAAGTATCTTAAATTTAATTTTAAAGATGTTAACTTCCGTTTTTCTTCATTCTGACTTATATGTACTTTTAAGTTTTTTTAATAAATGAGCATTAAAAATACTGAATTTGTGTTCTGGACAAGATAAAATCGCTAAGAAATAAGCCAAACTACTATTATAAGGAAATCTTGATGGTGTTGTATATGATAAATATTTTGTACTTAGTAACGAATGTTTTTACTAATTACATACATAAAACGTTAATGTAAACGAGTGCTTACATAAATAGTAGTTTACTTTGAACCTTAAACTGTTTTCTTTTTTCTTTTATAAAATCCTCTTAATATCTGTAAATCAGTGTTATTGTACAAATTAAAGTAAGTAGAACTTGCAAATCTCTCACAAAAAATATATCCAGCAATTTTTAAAAATACACTCTCTTGTTAAGTACATTGAATCATAGCAAAGAATAAAATAAATACAAACTCTTAAGTACTGAACAAAATGTATTCTTATAAATATTTTTAGATAAAGAAAATTAAAAGAATTGTCTTCTTTTGTCAGCGAAAATCATTATATTTTTTTTCTTCCTATTTTCTAAAAAACATCAGCTGTAGTAGCAAAGTCCTTACATGAAAAAATGCTAGATGAAATCATTTATTATTATTGTTGTTGTTGTTTTGTATAAGCTCTAATGTGTCTGAAGTCTAGACTGCAGAATCATCTAATGCACTTTGCCACTCGGGTTAAAGTGTGTGCAAAAGAAATCTGACAACACACAATCTCAACAAACCGAAATAATAATAACATTTCACTTCATGGAATGACTGTCAAGTGATTGTTGTCCTCCCACTCCAAACAACGGACACCCACCACCCTTAAAATTTATTTCGCTGTAACAGCAACATCAAACAAGTACGAAATTTCATTATATCCAACATTTTGTTGAGAAAACAAAATTAATTTTAGTTTTGTATTTTTTATCAAGTAGATTTTTGTCAAAAACTACTTGCAGCATAAATAGACAGACAGACAGACAGACAGACTGACTAACATTTCAAATCCAATCAAGTGAAAAGAAACTGAAAGTGAACATAATTTTTTTCCGTATATATTTTTCTCGAGAACATTTAAGAAAAACGTTCTTTTATTTGTAAAATTAAATGATTTTACTCGTATTTCAAAATGTCAATCATTATTGTTAAGATAAATTCGTGTACATTATAAATTATATTCAAAACATTAAATTATAAATCTATGAAACAATAAAATAAAATAATTTGCGACAATTCTAAATATTCGGTACATTTTTAATTTAATTCCTTTTCTTTTTTTATAAAACTACCAGAAAAATATATATTTTGTATAGTAAGTGATTTACAGAAAAGTGTAATTCATTAAAATATTTAATTATTTAAATGTTTGAAATATATAAACAAATGGATTCGAAGATAAAAATTCTTAACCAGATAATTTCAAAAATTTTATTGTTTTATTATATTTATAAAGAAGAATAAAAAAAATATGTAAGAAATATGTTTATTGAATTTATTATTTCCGACAGTTTTATTGATTAAACATTATTGCTTCATTATTAATATTTTTTTTTAATTTTTTTATTTAATTTGTATGAATTTTTACATTTCAAAAAACATTTAAACAAACGTATTTTTTTCCACTTTAAGTTAATAGGTCTCCGAAGAATATTACAAACATATCTTTGACACAATTTTGTTAATATTATGGACACTATTGGCTTTTTTATATATATTTATGTTTATTTGTTTTTGTGAGTGTATTTATCTATAAATCTGCAATCTGTTATCAATCAAAAATGTAATTTTGAATGTGTTAAAAAACATAGATTGCATATAAAATAAAAAGTCTTTTTTACTTTTTTTATATAATAATTTATTTTATTGTTTAACATTTATACTCGTAGAGATTTACATAAATAATATAAATAATATATATGTATGTGTATGTATGTATGTTTATATACATATATTTTATATTTTTATATTTTTCAATATTGTAAATTACTTTATTTTATTTATGATCAATTAAAATAAAAAGTAAGCAAAATAAACAACATAGGGGGAGTTAAAGAGTGAGGGAAAGTTTTTATTTAAATACCTGCATATATTCTCAAAGTTTCAGTTATATATATATATTGATGTAATCATTAACATTTTTACTTATTCAGTCAGTCTGTCTGTCTGTATATCTATGTATATGTCTGTCATCTCTACATACATTTTCATTTATACATATTTTATTCATTTATTCACTTACATACACTACTATTTTATATTCATATACCCTGAACAGTGGAGCCAAACGAAAAAGTAATTCAGTTTGAATATACTATTTAAATCCTGGGATCATTACTTACGTTTGATATTTCTCAGTTCCAAAATATTAAGTGGAAAGCAAATCTGATGATCAAAGTTACGAAAAATGTGATATATTCTCTGTGTTAGTTAAGGATTTATTTATTTAAACAATTTTAATAATTTTATTTAAGCATATTTTAAGAAAATGTTGCCATATTTTTACTCCTTGTTTTAAAACATATTTTGATCCTTTAACGGTATATGTTTATTATGGTTTATTTTATATTCAAGGTACGTTTAGATTACTAAAATATTTGGCATATCCACTAAACGAAATATATATTAATGGCTTTTATTAATTAGGAAAATATACACTTAGTAGAAATTTAAAACTAACATTATTAGCCTGTTTCTCTATGTCGATCGAACGTTTTCTTTCACTTTCTAAGCGAACTAAAAACTATTTGGGTTTCTCTAACACACTTCCATGCGAAAAGTAACTCGAGCGACCAAATACAAAGGTGGCATGGAATGTCATGATGTGGAAAATGTGAACAAGGGTCAACACTATCTAAAACTAAAAGTAGAATTCGTGAATTGAGTTTGTGAGATTTAAAAAAAATCAAAATCAATAATTCAACATATATGTTCTATGGATAACTTTTGTTATTTGTTTAACTCAATTCAGGAATTCCGTTTTTTTAAATAATACAAATGCTTGACTACATTTTAAATATGGTGGCACTCCATGTCACCTCTCCATTTGGCCACTTGGATAAATGTTGAATATTTGATTTTTCAAAATTTGTTAAAAATTTCACAAACTCAATTCAGAAATTCCGCTTTTATTTTTAGGTAGTAATGACTCTTGTTCACATTTCCCATATGGTAGTGTTCCATGCCACCTCTTCCCTTGGCCACTTGAACAAAAATACCCCATAGGACTCATGTATGTTGAATATTTGATTTTTCAAAATTTGTTAAAAATCTCACTAACTCATTTCAGGAATTCTGCTTTTATTCTTATACAGTATTTTTTATTTTGATTATTTTATTTGCATTTCATCACGGTTGTATTTATGTTCAAACAATTTATTAGTATTTTTAATACTTTTGAGAAAAATATTTTATAAAAAAAAAAAAACAGTTGGCATTGCTCTGAGAACAAAATACAACAAAACAATATGAAAAGGCGTAACTCCATGCGAATGAAAGTTAATGAAATAGAGAAACCAAAAATAATTTGAATTCGTTCGACATGCTTTCGTTTGCTTAGACTAGCAACATCAAATAAAGTCAATTTTTTTTCCAAAATAAGCGGTTACACATTTTTGAATAAATAGTTGCTAAATGTGAACATAGCTTTAGGAATTATTTTGTTATTAAACGTTTCTTAAGTATGGGCTCACATTTCTACTTTTTGGTTTTACTGTCTTTTATTTTCTTAATTTAACTGCTTAATTATCCAGCAAAAAAGTAAGGAAAAAATTGTAATAAAATCATCAAAATTAGGAACCTGCACTACTTCAAATTCTGGTTGAAAAACCTATAAATTTAACATTAGCGTGTCACTGAAGGGATGTAATTTATTTTTGACAACTTGGATGTTATTTTTTTAACTAGTATTATTACTTACATTATCTTCGTATTTTGTATTTGAGGGAAAATGACTCCTACAAAGTGAAAAAAAAATTCATTAAAAGATGATTTTATTGCGCTTGTTATTAAATACACACAACTGAGAATTATTATAATTTTCCATTAAAAGTTTTGTTTTTTGAATAACAACAAAATAAAGAGAAGAAAATTGAAATAAGCGAAAGAAATATGTTTTATTTAAGATATTTGTCCGTTTAAATTATTTAATTAAATTCAAAGTTGTTAAAAATAACTGCAAAAGCTGAAAATATTCATTAGCTATTTTTGATGTGATTAAGATGTCTTTTGTAAAGAATGACTTTCATTATTTTTGGCTGGGTATTTTCATATCTATAATATTTGATTTTTTTTTTTTTTGTTTTTTTTTTTTTTGATAAAAATTTTTAATTCTCTCAACTAAAATTACATCAGAAAAATCAGTATTTTTAGATCATATCTAGCGTGCATTCAGTATTTTGATATTTATTTGTTCTAAAGCCAAGGATTGCTGAAATAGAATTTATTAACCATCTTTAATGTGCGCAAAACACTTATTTTAGCAGATTTTTTTTGCCATTTTAATATTTTTCGCACTATACATTATACATCTACAAGTGTATGTTTGCTTGTAATTGTATGTTTATTACCATATGCATGGAAAAGTGACAGTAAAATGAGTTGTCGAATTTTACTGGTTTTCTCTGAAAAATTTAAAACCTTTATAAATATTTATTATCTCATTTAATAACTTTTAACATTTTTGTCAATCGATTTGTTGAACATAAACTAACAAACAAACATACATTCATATATATATATATATAGATATAGATATATATATATATATATATATATATATATTTATATTTATATATATATATATATATATATATATATACATATATACATAGAATTTTTCGCATATCATATATGTATGTCTGTATGATATGAGAAAAAATTGGTCACATATTTTAGTTGCACATATTAAAAACATTTTAATGTTTTCTTTGTAATTCAAACTTGTTTATTATGATAAAATATATTATAACAAGAGCAATAATAACAAAAAAGCATAATAATCAAACACAATATTTGAATTTTTTTATTTCTTGTTTGTAAGATGTGTTTTAAATTATACAAAGTCACGCCTTTAATGCGAACACTGAATTTTCTTCAAGCGAATCTTTTTAATACTAATATAAAATTTCTATGCTTGGCAGATTGCTTTAAAAAAGACAATTCTTTAGCTTTCATAACTAAATAAGTAGCTGAATTAAGCTATTTTTTGTTTTTTTTTTTTTTTTTTTTTCTTATTTACTTTTCACAGGGTTTATTTTGTTCTTGGATTTGGCTTTAATAAATTTCCCCAAGCCTTTGTCATGTAGCATTTTTTTTTATTATTTTATTATTATTATTTTTTTTTTTTTGTGTTATTATGGCACTTGTCTATATGTCATTTACTCTCTCTTCCAGGCAGCAATAGCAGCCATTTAGTCTATGACACTCACATACGAGTTGAACAACGTTTTGGATTATAATGTTGAAAAAATATCAATAAAGGATTTGATAGATTTTATTATATTGTATTTTTTTTCGTTTCCAGTTCTTTCCTTTATGTGTGAATGATACTCGAGCTCGTCAACTACATTGTAAATCCAATTTGATATGGTTTTCAAATAATATATTATTTTTCATCATTGTTTGTTTTATATTTTATTCATTTTGTTATTGTTTGAAAAAATATTTCTCATTGTTTTTTAGCTCTGATCTTTTATTGAATGTGTGTATTTTGTTGGTTCTACTTTCGGTTTCGTGCTTTTCCACACAATTCAATGGAGAAGATAATCAATCGTCGTCATTATCATCTTCATCTGTCTCTTTGTAATTTTAAGAATTGTGACTAACATTTTGTCTGATTTTTTTGTTTTTTTTTTTTTCTTTTTTTGCTTATAACTTTCTTGGCTATAAAAATATGGTGGCTAAAATATAAAGTCATCCATTGCAGTGTTTGACTTTGCCTCCGCCTTTATTTGTAAGATATTTTTATCTTTCAACGATTTATATTTTAAGATATGAAGGTTACTTGATCTAATGATTTTTGAAACTTTACTTAACTTATGTTAAGCCATTTTTCTTTGTGTATATTTATTCTTTTTTCTTTTATTCGTTTCCATTTCCTTGACACTGAGTAACGATTTACACATACAAATGTCGAACAATAAACGATTTTTATCACTCAAGTCATAAAGCATTATTACAAAAAAAAAAAGAACATCAGAAATAAAATTTATTAAGTTGTGTTTTGAAGTTAAGTGGAAAAAAAAAACAAAAAAAGGAAGAAACATTTTACATAGGATCCTATGTAGGGATTATAAAACATTTTTCGTTTGTTTAGGCAAATAAAAATTTTACGACCAAAAACACACATATTATGAATATATGTACACACATATTATTTATTGTACACACACTCGTAAATTCATTGAATATTTTTCTGATATTTAAAATGTTTTTTATTTTTGCTGTTTTTAATCAGCAAATCAGGTAAGTGACACACGTATTTAATTAGGCTTGTTGGTGACAACTCAAATTGGAATTTTATTGAAAATTGCATTAAAGATAATGAATATGAATTACAATTTGGCCTCACAGTACAAATAATTTTAATTCAATTGTGACAAAATTTAGCTAGAATATGATAAATAATTTTTATTTATAATTAATTCATGTTAGTACTTAATAATTTATTCAGTGGTAATTAAAAAAAGCCCTCATGCGAAATTAAATATAAAAAGAAAATCAGAAAATTAAAAACAATTCTAATAATTGTATTATTAACCATAAACTATTTAAAGTGTAATACAGCAAGATTTCAATTTTTAAAACTAAAAATCTATTTAATGCAATACCGCTTGTAAAATTGGTATTTTTAATTTATTTTCAACAAATATACATAAGGGCCATATTGTATGGAGGAAAAATTAAGTCTCGATATTCACAACTAAAATGATGAAAGCTTACTTCAATCAAATATACTGTTTCTCAAAATTTTCTTCCTGGATTTATTCTTTCGCGAACCAGATCAAAATATAAAAAAATAATTTTATTCGGTTCTTCTGAATTTTTTCTATATTTCTTTGAAGGGAACAGTATAAAATTTTGGTATCATATGGAAGACTTTTGAGATGTACAATTAATTTCAAGGTATTTTACAAGAAAAAAATAATAATAATAAATAAACAAAAAAATTATATTTAAACCTTTTACATAAAAATATTTGAAGAAGTAAGTTCAAAATTATAAATAAATTAAAACTGTTTTGCATTCGGGCTTTAGTTGATTGAATAATTGTAGAAAAAAGAAGAAAAGTTTTATTGCACACTCGGCAGAATGGAATGCATTTTCTAGTTAGCCACGACTCTTTACCGACCCATCATTTTGTTCATCATCTATTTCTAAAAAACTATAAAAAAATGCAACAAAAATTACAAGCTAATTAATAAATTAAAGCTTTACACAATTATACTGAAATGACTTTTCGAATTTTTTTATTTTTTTTTTTAATTTTTTCGGAATCCATTTTTCTTGATATTTAACAAATTAATATTTTCTATATAATCGAAACAAGAATAGCATTGGTTTCAAAATATGCGTATTTTCACAAGATCTCCAAATCTCTATATCACTTTACACTATTATTTATTTACAAAGCAAAAATGTAAGTTTAGATAACATGTCAAAAATTTTGTATTTATTTTTTAAATTTCAGCTTTTTTACTAAAATATTAGCTTAGTATTGTAAATAAAGCATAAAGTGTTATACACCAATAGAAATATATCAAAAGGGGTGGGAAAAAGGTTTCGAAATATTCGGAAAAAATTTAATTAGTTAAAATTTTAAAAAACAAAAAAAAAACATTTCAGTATAACAGCATGGACTTTGTATTATTTGTATTAGCTAATTACTTCAAAATAATTTAATAAAGGGTGATTCAAGTAGAGATACTTTTTTCAATAGCCTTTTTTGACAGATTACGTGTGAGTCGTGTCATGCTGTCATGTTATTTTTGTTTAATATTGTTTGGCATTTCATAATAATATAAAATTTAGAGTGAAAATTATAAAATTTCCGATATAATCCTTGTATATATATATATATTGTTCTTTCGAAGAAATATGAAAAAAAATCCAAAAAAACTGGAAATATTACCTTTTTATCTCTTGATCCAGGTTGCGTAAGGATAACGAAATGAAACAAATTTTAAGAAACGGTGCCTTAAAATGAACTAATCTTTCATGTAAAAACTTTCGTTTTGGGGCCTCCCCCCCCCCCTCTATATCACATATATAGCTGTAAGGTTTTGTAATTAAATTTTAAAAAATCAAAGTTTTCCCCTAACAACAAATTAAAAATCACCTACGAATCTTGAAAAAAGCACTAGGAAAAAACAAACAAGCAAAATAAAAAAACTAATGGGTCTTAGATGGGTCTAAAATATTATAATAAATCAGATCCCTATAGAAATGTTATGCATTTTCAAAAATCACAATATGACAAGAATCAGCAGTGAGCGTTAATAAGATTACCAGCAATAAAATTACAAATGACAAAGTAATATTCTAATCTAATCTAATATTTCCAATATGTTACGTGTGCTTCCACTTTTCATAGGGTTCATGGTTTTACACAATTGTAATTTGATTAAGTTCACACCCAAATGTAAGTTCCACAAATCAAAAACACAAGAATGTCATTCATATAAAACAATTTATAAATTTTTCTTTTCTTATTTATGAATTAGAAAACAATAAAACATACAAATCCCATTTTTAGTTATTCACATAAATACTTCATGTTTCCTTAAATAAAAACAAATTTAAAGACACACGTAGACATTTATTCATCAAATAGAATTTTATAATCAAAATTACTGGGAATTTAACTTACAGTCATTGTTATGTCCATTAATCTTAACAAAATATTTTGGTCGATTTCAAATCTAATGCAAGAGTATTTATCAAATCCAACAAATAGTAGACACACAAAAATGATTTACCAAAAAAAAAAAAAAAAAAATAGGCATAAAAACTTGCAGAGAAATGGCAGGAAATTTTGTCAATCTACATACGGGAAATGACCTGTACTTTATAATCACTGTATTTGTCTGTCTGCCTGTTTGTTTGCTTTAATGTCACAAGCTATAGGGTATAAAACCAGACTTATTTATCCACCTAAATCGAAGTGATTTAAGGATACACATATGTATGTGTATTTGCACACACACACATAAAAGCATATATATTTATGTCAGTTGGCTTGTTTGTTTTTCTATGTCAAGGTTTAGAAGTACCCAGCAGTTCTAAAGTTGCCAATTGAACTTTAGCACTAGATATACAACTACTTAGATGATTCACTGCCCAGCGGTTCTAAAGGTGTCAATTTGATATATAACTACATAGACGATTCACTAGTTACTTTTGATAGTACAAGTGGTTGCTAAATGATCACCTTCTGCACTACATTTCACTAACGAACTAAGTAATAGAGAATGGTTAATGTTTTAATTAGAAAATATAATATCATACAAGAAACTGCCACTTCTCTGTTTACATGTAATCTATAGAATTTTAAAAAGTATCAATTCAAAAATTTTCTCTCGTATTATATTTAAATTTGTTACTACCATTTCTTTTGGTAATTTCACTATTGAAATATAGTGCTTCAGAAATTCACAATAATGTATGCGAATTCGTTAAAACTATTAATTTAGTGAATTCACTATTAAAATGTAATGAAGTTAGTGGCCAATCGGTAAAAAATTATAAAATTTTCCTAAAAAAATAAACTTTATTATATACGAATTTATTATAACTATTGTATTAGTGAATAAACAATCTTCAGAAATTCAAAAATTACCTACATATCAATATGTCTAAAATACAAATTAAAAGTGCTACAACTTGGTTGTTATAAACGAAGATAATAGCGGTCATAGTGATTTTTTTTAGCATTTCATTAAACAAATTTCAGCAAAGTATTCTTAGAGATTTTTCGCTTTTTAATTTTATAAAATTCGTTGATATGTTTTTAATATCCGACAACCATCTTTTTTTTTAATTATATAAATGGGCAAGAAATGACCGTTTATGTTATTGTAGTTAAAAATCAAAAATTTTTAAGAATTTTAAAAATTCCATTTTAATTCCGATATCGAATATAAATGCACATACAGTATGTCAAGTTATTGTTTTTACAATAAACAAAAAATGATTATTTCAACTTTATTCGCAAATGTTTTATAACATTGCATTTTTTTTTACATTTTGTTTTATGTATTTTCTTTAACGAGTTTTACCAAAAAAATATTTTTTTATGATTATAATTACGAAAGTACAACAACAAAAAAAAAACATATCCTTTAATCTACCTGTCAAGAAATTGTTTTTACATATGGGGTTTTATTGCTATTTGAAACAATTCTTTGGAATTTTTTAATATATTTATAGTCATCAAATCTTCAGTGGGCTGTTTATAATCACGTATTACACGAATATGCGTTCTAGTCTATAATATATATATATATATATATATATATAAATTATATATCAAGTATGTCAAGCGAAAGTAATGTAAAGGATAAAGCAGTGGAGAAGAATCACTCTTATTGGGACAAAATGTTGAAAAAGTATTGGTATTCGGCGCGAATTTATATTTTGTGGGAATGCTAAAATTATGTTGTGGTTTTATTGAATTCAGGCAGAGTATGACGGAAATCTTCAAAAACAGCAACAATATTTGAAGTAGTGAATGGTATGAAAATTTAATAATCGATTTTCGATTTTTCGATCAACCATTTTAATTTCGATTTTTATGGTAGATTAATCGAACCACATACCCGATTGTTTAATCAATTATTATTTGTAAAATGAATAGAAAAATGAATTAAAATTAAATCATATTATGTCATAAAGGACTATTAGACGTTTAAATATGCATATCTGCCGATATGTTTAACAAAAAAAACCAGACAGTATACTCTTTGAAATAAACATTTTGGCGGTGAATACAATAGTCGTATGACTGTTGGAACAAACGGTCATGCCATAATCAAGGTGCAGAAATCGATTTACCAGTAACTAATTTAAAGGTTTTGAAAGCTCGTTTAATAAAAGGTTCTAATAAATCTGAGTTTATGAAGGACAAGGAGCCAAAACTAAGAGATATTACAAGACCATAATGAACTAAAACACCGTAATATTGGTGAAATATATAAAATTACAATTGACTATTACTTAATTTATACGTAATTCTTATTTTCCAATAAAAATAACTTCAGATTAACGACACTATTTAGAAATAAGGTGTAAAATTTTACCACTTTTCTAGCGTTATTAAGTCATAAAAATAAAAAAAAAATTATTAAAAATATTGAGAAAAAAGAAAAACTGGAAAAAAATATTAAAGAAAAATTTATTGAAAAAAGAAAAATTGTATTGACAAATTTTTGCTGGAAATCAAATCACTACTATATAATTGTTATTTTTCCAATCTGCTATAAGCGTATAAACTGTGAATTTAATATTTAAAAAAACTTCATTTGCAAAAAAAGAACTACGTATATGCCAAGTATATGAAATTCAATAATTAATTTATTTGATAAAAAGATTCCCCAAGCAGTTAAACATGCCAATTTTAAATCCCAAAATTTTGTGATTTTCTTTAGCCGTTTTATAAACATAAAAAGAATTTCTTGACACAAATCTTTATATGTTATCTTTCTTTGTGTTGTATATTAATAAATATATTAGTTAACATATTCCTATTAAAAATATTATATGAGCTGAAAATTATATACTTTTTTTAACGCCATACTTTTCCTTCAATGTAAAAATAATTTCTTGACATACTGTATATATAACCTACACAAAGGTATACAAAATACAAATTAGAGGAGGATCATACGTTTCATAATAGTGAACATAATTGGGACCATTAATCTGTTTTAACCCACCTTTAAAATATCGAGTATAAAACAAAGATTTTTGAAAATTTTTTAATTGTTTTAATTCGCTGATGTAAAAAAATTTTTAATTTAAATTTAAATTAAAAAAAAAATATGGTGTTAATAAATAAAAAGTTGCATATATTATATTATATAACTATAAAACAAATTTTTCAATGAAAACAATACACACCCAAAAATGTTAAAAGTTGTATTAAATTCAAACGCGTAATTATTTTTGAGTGCCACTTGATTCTGATATCAGCTATAATAACAACTACAGATTGGTATACATTTTCCCCGTTTAAATTGGCGATTGAGTGTGCCTCAACGATTTATGAAATATTAAAAACGCCGCGATTTCAGGTCGTGAATACTTTTTATGCAATTTTTTTGATGAAACCTATTTTTCGCTTAACTAAAACAGAATAGATGTACTTATTATAAATATAATTTCACATAAAATGTAAAAAATACTAATATAAAGTACGCAAAGTTTTAGATCGGTTTTAGAGTTATAACATTTTTGCAAATTAATAATTTATCGCGATTTTAAAATGTAATTTGGAAACCTTTTTTGATCAAGTTTGGTCACTTCCTATAGCGTTGCTATTCAGGGCACATTAACGAGATGTATCTCAAACTATTCATAGTTACAAGAGCAATAAATCTCCATTCCTTATTTTGCAATACGGGGCAAATTTTCTAATCGAAAAACTGCGAAAAATAAAAATTTTGAAAATTTTGGTTTCAACACTTGTCCACAATATAATTCAACACTGGTGAACGACAGGCTGATTGAACAGAAGTTGTCATATTTCTACAAGTGTTTGTATTTTAGATTAGAGAAATTGCATATGCAAAAATCCGCGATTACAGCAATCAAAAGAGAGAAAAAAAACTTGTTTTTTTCAAACACTTTTTTTGGATTTTTAAATTTGAGTGTTGCCGCTACCACATTACACCGCCAAGTATTATTAACATAATTGCATCAAAACTTATTATAAAAAACCAGAATTTAAAACAAGTTAGAGCGCTATATTCTACATTTTTTTCCAAATTACAAAAATGTAAACACAAAATTAAACTATCATAGCAAGCGTTGCTTCCTTAAAAAAAAAACAACAACAACACTAATAGCTTCTGGAGACTACTAAATTTATATACAAGTTAAGAACCAAAATATTTAAATACTTCAGGTCATTGCACGTTAAAGCTTACCTAAGCAAATTAGCAACAAAGGAATAAACTTATGTTGCAATACTTTTAAACATAATTGGAATATTTGCTGACATTGCGTCTGGATGAAGTTTATTGAAAATATTATTTTAAGTAAAAATAAAAATAAGTATCAGTTCAATTGTAACTCGCGATTAATAATAATTAAAAAAACGCTTCAGACAGTAGTCTGAAGCAATTAAAAAAAAAGCACTGGAGTTAAACTAAACGTAAATCGTCTTACAAGTTTAGCACGTCGTTCCACGGTTTCCAAAAATAGTGAGATTATCGTAGTTTCCAAAGGATAGTTTTCAGTACAGGTGTAAAACTAAACGTAAGTCGTCCTGCAAGTTCAGCACGCCGCTCCGCGATTTCTTAGTATAGTGATTAGAAGGCCCCTAGTAACTGGATCAATCAGACGAAAATCCCACGGGATTCAATAAAAAAATAATATTCGAGGCTGCGATTCCTACGAGACCCTCCAGTTTCATAGTAATAATAAAAAAAGAAAATAATAAATAATAACAATAACACTACTTGTTAAAGTGTCAAACCCAAATAATTTAATTAGGCCATCTGTAGTGAACGTACAGGTGAATTACGCACCATTTAATATGAGGGACTTAGAAATGAAAATTAGGAGAATGATCTCTGAGACAATACAAGAACAAGTTAGAAATCCTGACAATGCTAGAAATCATTTCAGTTGTAACTCGCGATTAATAAACATTTAAAAAAACGCTTCAGACTACTGTCTGAAGCAATTAAAAAAACTAAAATAAAAATTTGGTTTAATTTACATGTTTGTATGTATATACATGCTTATCAGTGTTGCCAGAAGGTGAGAAAAAAGACGCTAAATTGTACTTTAAAGAAGGTCATAAAAGGTTAAATGTCCCAATAAATAAGGCCAGAAAGAAATTAACATTTTTTTCATTTGATTTAAATATTTTTGTTTTGATCAGCATTACCGTTGGGCGACTTTAGTCGCCAATTGTTCCTTTTTCAACGACCTGGCCACATTTTTGGCCCCTTTTTAAAATGGAACTAAATGGCGACTTTTTCAGATTATGTGTTAAATGACGAAAAGCTATTTCGTTTGAAATATCTCGGCCCATTATATGTTAATTCCAACGAAAAAATTAATTATTTTGAGATTGTTTCACAATGTAGTAAAAAAAACTCCAGAAAATTTATAAATGAATTGAAAATGTTAGAAACTGAAGATAATGATAGAGTATATAAACATATATATAAAACATCTAATTCCGAATCTTTTTGGTCAGTATTGGGAAAATTAAAAAACAGATTCCATAATTTAATTTATATTTTACTTTGTCTCATAACAGAGCAAGTGGTACGTCTTTTTTCTAAATTATCACTAATGAAAAATAAATTGTTTACGAATTAATCTTTAAAAGTAATAAAAATCAATATAAATAAATCATTTTGTTATTAGTAAAATTTAATTTATTAGTTTTTCTTAAAATGTAACATATTTTGTTTCTATAAAACCAAAAAAAATTGAAGGAGTTTTTTAGGTATTTAGGCCTCTTTTTTTCAAAAAAATCTATTTTTTTCGAAAGATTTTTTTATAAATAACATTTACAAAAAATTTTCGACGGTAAAGCTGGTTCTGATTAGTTCTTGAGATTTTTTTAAAGATATTATAAATTTATAAATAAAACATGCAACGGCTGCAGCAAAATTACCCAAATATATTTCGTATGAGAAATGACCACATATTTTGAAGCAACTTTTCATAATTTTTTAACTATAATTCCTTTTTTATTAAGCATTTCCAAATCTTTCTGTTTTTTTCATATATATCCTAGTATTTCCGACCGATTTTATTAGTTTTTCTCTTAACTAATTAAAGAACAAAATTATTTATTGAATAAAAAGAATTTGAAGTCGATATCTTTACCGAGTCCAAAAATAAACGATTTTGAATTTGAAAATTGCAAAAAGACGACTTTTTGTGTTTTTTTAACCGAAAAAGTGTCTACATTCTTTTTTATCTTTAGCAACATATAATAATTTTGCACTTTTCTGAAAGGTAACTTCACAGAGATGACTTTAAGATAAAAAACATACCCAATAACTCAATTGGTCATGGTACATACCCTCCCGAATTCGACCCATATTATATGAAAGTTTTAATTTTAGACCATATTTTCTCAAATCCCAAAGCACGTATCGACAAGCGGAATATATCTTAAGAATCCCCAATATGTTGTTAAAAGTTTTAAATCAAAATCTACGGGACTTCGGAAAAATGTGGATTCTATAGCCAAAAATGTAAAAAATCCCATTTTTGGGAATTTTGATTAGTTTATTTGGGAATTCCGGAAAACCCTACCCCCTATTGAAATTTGGTTAACGCGCTTTTATTTATATTAATAAGATCCACATTTCCTGCAAATTTCATTAAGATATCTTTATAAAGAAATATGTTATTACAATTAAAAAATTTGTATTTTCTCCAAAAACCCCAAATTGGGCTTTTTGTTTGGTTTATTTCTAAATAGCGAAAGAAATTTAAGCTTATCCCTTAGCATATATAATTTCCGATCTTTTGCAAAAAGATTCAAGTCAATATCATGCCTCATTTCAGAAATATGGCCCTTTAAACTTTTATATTTACAATTTATTATATATATGACTATATTTTTACAAACTTGCAACTTTTGCTCTTAGTTTTGCGTGAATAATTACTTAGAAAATTATGAATATTTCTGTATACTTTTACTAATATCTATACACAAAATATTTTTATAAAAATAATTAATAAATATTTTTTATTTTTAATAGGGTTTCCACATTTCCCAAATTTAACTAAATCTTTATCCTTTTCTAAGCATTCATATATTTCTATTAATGAATTTAAAATAACAAAACAAACCAAAAATGTCTCTTTTAACTTAATCAATATTATTATTTTTGGTATTTATCATCTTCCTTAATAAATATTCTATTTCTAATACGATTTTTTATTACTTATTTACATTAAATTTATGTAGACAATTTTATGGATCTTATTAATATAAATAAAAGCGAGTTAACCAAATTTCAATCAGGGGTAGGGTTTTCCTGAGTTCCCAAAAATGGGATTTTTAACATTTTTGGCTATAGAATCCACATTTTTTCGAAGTCCCACAGATTTTGATTTAAAACTTTTAACAACATATTGGGGATTCTTAAGATATATTCCGCTTGTCCATTCGAGCTTTGGGATTTGAGAAAATATGGTCTAAAATCAAAACTTTCATATAAAATGGGTCGAATTCGGGAGAGTATGTACCATGACCAATTGAGTTATTGGGTTTGTTTTTTATCTTAAGGTCATCTCTGTGAAGTTACCTTTCAGAAAAGTGCAAAATTATACGTTGCTAAAGAAAATTTTATTTTAGATAAAAAAAAGAGTGTAGATACTTTTTTCGGCTAAAAAAAAAACACAGAAAGTCGTATTTTTTGCAATTTTCAAATTCAAAATCGTTTATTTTTAGACTCGGTAAAGATATATATGATACTAGGATATATATGAAAAAAACTGGACCAAGAACATGCAAAATTATGGTGCTTAAAAATTCAAACGCAAATAACTCGAAAACTATAAGAGATAAATGGGACATGTAAGCATGTTTTTTATAGGTCTTATCAAGGCCTACAACAATATGTGAATATAAAAATCGGACGAGAAACAAAAATTTTGCAAGCGATTAAAAATTTTTTATGTCAGAGGTACCTAACTTTGAGCCCCCATAGCTCCGCCCCTGGGTGGATTGTTGTGCCCCCTTCCAAACATAACGTTGTACACTCCTCTGCTACGCCTATACCAAATTTCATGAAAATCCAATCGACCGATCAGAAGTTACAGGTTTATTTCCAAAAAATTTCGGTTCTGCCCCACTGTGCAATGTGAATAATAATATATGTTTGGTATAAGGTGAGATGAATATCATTTTTAAAAGAATTAGAATGTAATGATATTACTATTTTAGGGATAAACTACAAAAATGCTTTCATTTCTCGACGAGAACTCCATAATATAAATATAAATAAATATGAAGAAAAAATAAAGCATTTGAGAATGGAATTAATCAAATGCTTCAAACCTGTGGATTTGACAAACTTAATAAAAATATTTCATAATTTTTGCACAGATTATAAATCTTGGTTTAATAAAGCAAAAAGAACAGAAGTAGTGTTCTTCTCAAATAATGCAAGTAAGCTTTAATATCGTTTATTCCATATCTAAAGAAAGAAACTCCAAAACTTTCTACACGTGGTAGAAATGAAATATCATTTGAAGAATATATGGAAAATACAAGCATCGGAGATACTTAAGGAAATTGCATAGTCTCCGACAAGAGCAAGAAAATATAAAAAAATGCGTGAATAATGTAACACGGCAGTTAACTGCTGCAGATTGAATTTATAAAAGAAACCTCAAGTACTTCAAACTTCGAAAAAGAACGGGTAGAAAACGAAATAAATAAGATTTTCTATATTACAGAGAACACTATGCTCGCAAATGTAATCGTAAAAAAATGTAATAAAGATATTTTCAACAGATTTCTTCTTAGCTCGGATCCATTAATTACCAACAAGAGCGAAAATGATAAGAAAATAATGCTGGATATACTACAGAAGGAGAAGATGAAGAAGAATTTCATGAAAATGAATATGGAGATACGAGTATTGTCTGTGGAGATTAAGTAAATGATAAAGAATATTTAATCGTTCGATACACTGTGTGTTGTTGAAATACTAACATTTTAGCCATTTTAAAGCAATTTTAAGAATCAAACTAGAAGCAAAAATGAAAATTTTGAAGCTAAAATAAATATAAAAAGCCGTTTTGATCGATATCTCAGTTACTAATGAACCCAGTTTTTCAGTTCTTCCGTAAAAATATTCCAAAAAAAGAAAAGAAAAATAAAAAGTTTTCCGTGCAAAAACGAAGTCGCTAAGTTATAAAGGGGCTTTGAAAAGTCGAAAACAAAGCTATAGCCTGCCTAGCCCGACCATTGAGCTATGGTCAATTATGGACCGATCCTCATATGTACTTTATATATTTAAAATGATTTTGGGAAATGGGCCTTGTATGGGAGCAATTGTTAATTATGGACTGATATAGTTTGGAATACTGATTGAAGCTTGATAAATCTTATTTGTATGGGGCTATGAGGCTTCGTCGTTATGCCAAAATTATTGTATGTGTGAATAAAATGATTCTGAATCGATTGGTATATATAAAAGATATTTTTATGCATTACAAACATCAGAACAAACACATTATACCCCAATCTACTAAAGACTACTAAAATGATTTTTAATAATGTTAAATATTTTTGTTAATAATGTTTATAAATTAATATTATGATTATTTACTTATTTTAGTCTTATTTCATACCTAATCATTAACTTTTAAAAATATTTTTTATAAATTTAGCTAAATCATAAACATATAAGTATATATGCCGACCAATGTATATCGAATAAATATTAATAGTTTTTTCTTGAAAAAAATATACTTTTTTTTAGTTAAAAAAAAGATATTTTGTTTTATTTTTCTTTAATAAAAATTAAAGCCCTGCAAACTATGTATGTCTTATAAGACTCCGCAAGCGACTTGTTATTTTTGAAGTGCTTTAAATCAGTGTGTAAGAGGAGAAATAAATACTGTTCTGCAGGAACTTAAAACCATATACATAAATACTCATTGTGATGTTAAACTTTATGAGGAAATGCTGTATGTATTGTGATAGCGACTCAATAAGACATGAGAGTGCGATCGCTCACATAATATAAAACATTTGACCACTTTTTTGCTTCAATAGGGGAAAAAATTTGTTTTCTTTGCATGTTTTTATATGAACAACATATGTATGTGTGGGTGTGTGCGTTGATAACTGTATAAGTGATAATATTTTCGTAAGCAAGATAGTCATTTAAAAGAATTATTTATAATATTATTATGATTTATTATCAAAATAATTAATAAATATTAATACGGTTACTAATTTTTATACATATTGAAGAAAAATTATAAAATAAATGTATAATTTTTATTATTAAACAGATTTTATTAAATATAAATATTTAGGTCTTTTAAATTATTTTTTGAGAGTTATTATCATACACGAATTTTTTGTATTACATATTACTTAAATTAAACATTTATAAAATATATAATATATAATATATAACATATAATATATAATATATAATATATAATATATAATATATAATATATAATATATAATATATAATATATAATATATAATATATAATATATAATATATAATATATAATATATAATATATAATATATAATATATAATATATAATATATAATATATAATATATAATATATAATATATAACATATAACATATAATATATAATATATAATATATAATATTTATAAAAATAAAATTATTTAAAACTAAATTTAAAAAATGGAAGGTATTAAGTGAAAATACTTGTCACATACTTCTTAATTGTGTAAGTAACTGAAAGTTTCTAATTTTAAATAACTTTTGAATTTTTGTATTTCGGCTTAAGTTCATTGAATAATTGTTAAAGAATACATTGTAAAAGTTTTATTGGACACTCGGCATAATGTAATACATTTTCTGGTCCACCACGACCGTCATCAGCAATCTTCAGCGTCCCACCGTGGTGTTTTCTATAAACGTCATCTATTTAACTTACAACTTTTCGGGAAATGGAATCCGTAACTTTTATTTTCCCTATATGTTATTAAGTAAGACGAATGGTTTACGATAAAGTTTTTTATAATTATTTTGTATTCTCCTTTTTCAATTATTATTGTTTATGTGCTTAATTAAAGCTACCAGTTAGGCAGTAATTAAATTAAGCAATGTATAATTGTTATTGTTTAGCTACTTATTAGGTAGCAATGAACAATGTTGTTGTTGTTATTTGATTTGTTCCTTCTGTTTGTTTTCTATTTTTAGAAAAACTTAACAGTGTAGTCAAGATGTGTGTGAAGATAAATATGCGAGTTAAATATGTTTTTGACGTAACGACTTACGTCATGATATATGTGATGACGTAACGACATATTTAAATATGGCATATTTAAATATGACATATTTAAATATGACTATTTGGTACTAAAAAAAAAAAAAAGAAACCGAATTTTGACAAAATTTAATGAAATTAAAAGCTAATAAATTTATAATAATATAATATAATAATAAAAATTTTTAAATTTTTATTCTGAGAAAATATTCCAAAATTCAAGTTTGTGAACGTAAAACTTCTCATAGGTTCGTCGACACTGAAAATAATGAATAATGGAATCAAGGTTAAATACTATTCTTGAATATAACCAGATTTCCTGAATTGTATATGTGATTTTTTTAAAGTTTCAACTTTGCGAATATACTGTCCGTGGACATAAGCAGGATTCCTGAATTGTATTTGTGATTTTTTTAAAAAATTTTCAAAATGTAAACTTTGCCAATATAGAGCCTATCAGAGGTCTGTCAAGAATTTTGACCACAGTGGCTAAATGGCGCGTTGGCATGCATTCCCGCCATATAGAGAATTGAGCCAAGGACGAGTACTATCCGTGGGTATAAGCAGAATTCCTGAATTGTATTTTAGAATTTTTGAAAAAATTTTCAAAATGTCAACTTTGCCAATATAGAGTATATCAGAGGTCTGTCAAGGTTTTTGACCACTGTGGCCAAACGGCGAGCTGGCATGCATAACCTCTATATGCAGAATGGAGCCAACGATGAGTACTATCAGTGGATATAAGCGGAATTCCTGAATTGTATTTGTGAATTTTTTAAAAAAATTTAAAAATGTCAACTTTTTCTAATATAGAGTCTATCAGAGGTCTGTCAAGGATTTTAACCACTGTGACCAAACGCCGAGTTGGCATGCATAACCACTATATGCAGAATGGAGCCAACGACGAGTACTATCAGTGGATATAAGCGGAATTCCTGAATTGTATTTGTGAATTTTTTAAAAAAAATTTCAAAATGTCAACTTTGTCAATATAGAGTATATTAGAAGTCTGTCAATTATTTTGCCCACTGTGGCCAAACGGCGAGTTGGCATGCATAACCACTATATGCAGAGTGGAGCCAAGGACGAGTACTGTCCGTGGATATAAGCAGAATTCCTGAATTGTATTTGTGAATTTTTTAAAAAATTTTCAAAGTGTCAACTTTGCCAATATAGAGTATATTAGAAGTCTGTCAAGGATTTTGCCCACTGTGGCCAAACGGCAAGTTAGCATGCATAACCACTATATGCAGAGTGGAGCCAAGGATAAGTACTATCCGCGGATATAAGCGGAATTCCTGAATTGTATTTGTGAATTTTTTAAAAAATTTTAAAAATGTCAACTTTTTCTAATATAGAGTCTATCAGAGGTCTGTCAAGGATTTTGACCACTGTGACCAAACGCGGAGTTGGCATGCATAACCACTATATGCAAAATGGAGCCAACGATGAGTACTATCCGTGGATATAAGCAGAATTCCTGAATTGTATTTGTGAATTTTTTTAAAAATTTTCAAAATGTCAACTTTGCCAATATAGAGTCTATCAGAGGTCTGTCAAGGATTTTGCCCACTGTGGCTAAATGGCGCGTTGGCATGTATAACCACTATATGCAGAATGGAGCCAAGGATGAGTACTATCCGTGGAAATAAGCAGAATTCCTGAATTGTATTTGTGAATTTGTTAAAAAATTTTCAAAGTGTCAACTTTGTCAATATAGAGTCTATCAGAGGTCTGTCAAGGATTTTGACCACTGTGGCCAAACGCCGAGTTGGCGTGCATAATCACTATATGCAGAATGGAGCCAACGATGAGTACTATCAGTGGATATAAGCGGAATTCCTGAATTGTATTTGTGAATTTTTTAAAAAAATTTAAAAATGTCAACTTTGTCAATATAGAGTCTATCAGAGGTCTGTCAAGGATTTTGACCACTGTGGCCAAACGACGAGTTGGCATGCATAACCACTATATGCAGAGTGGAGTCAAGGATGAGTAGTATCCGCGGATATAAGCAGAATTCCTGAATTGTATTTGTGAATTTTTTAAAAAATTTTCAAAATGTCAACTTTGCCAATATAGAGTCTATCAGAAGTCTGTCAAGGATTTTGACCACTGTGGCCAAATGACGAGTTGGCATGCATAACCACTATATGCAGAGTGGAGTCAAGGATGAGTACTATCCGCGGATATAAGCAGAATTCCTGAATTGTATTTGTGAATTTTTGAAAAAATTTTCAAAATATCAACTTTGTCAATATAGAGTCTATCAGAGGTCTGTCAAGGATTTTGACCACTGTGGCCAAACGACGAGTTGGCATGCATAACCACTATATGCAGAGTTGAGTCAAGGATGAGTACTGTCCGTGGATATAAGCAGAATTCCTGAGTTGTATTTGTGAATTTTTTAAAAAATTTTCAAAATGTCAACTTTGTCAATATAGAGTATATTAGAAGTCTGTCAAGGATTTTGCCCACTGTGGCCAAACGGCGAGTTGGCATGCATAACCACTATATGCAGAGTGGAGTCAAGGATGAGTACTGTCCGTGGATATAAGCAGAATTCCTGAATTGTATTTGTGAATTTTTTTAAAAATTTTCAAAATGTCAACTTTGCCAATATAGAGTATATTAGAAGTCTGTCAAGGATTTTGCCCACTGTGGCCAAACGGCGAGTTGGCATGCATAACCTCTATATGCAGAATGGAGCCAACGATGAGTACTATCAGTGGATATAAGCGGAATTCCTGAATTGTATTTGTGAATTTTTTAAAAAAATTTAAAAATGTCAACTTTTTCTAATATAGAGTCTATCAGAGGTCTGTCAAGGATTTTAACCACTGTGACCAAACGCCGAGTTGGCATGCATAACCACTATATGCAGAATGGAGCCAACGATGAGTACTATCAGTGGATATAAGCGGAATTCCTGAATTGTATTTGTGAATTTTTTAAAAAAAATTTCAAAATGTCAACTTTGTCAATATAGAGTCTATCAGAGGTCTGTCAAGGATTTTGACCACTGTGGCCAAACGGCGAGTTGGCATGCATAACCACTATATGCAGAGTGGAGTCAAGGATGAGTACTATCCGCGGATATAAGCAGAATTCCTGAATTGTATTTGTGAATTTTTGAAAAAATTTTCAAAATGTCAACTTTGTCAATATAGAGTCTATCAGAGGTCTGTCAAGGATTTTGACCACTGTGGCCAAACGACGAGTTGGCATGCATAACCACTATATGCAGAGTGGAGTCAAGGATGAGTACTGTCCGTGGATATAAGCAGAATTCCTGAATTGTATTTGTGAATTTTTTAAAAAATTTTCAAAATGTCAACTTTGTCAATATAGAGTATATTAGAAGTCTGTCAAGGATTTTGCCCACTGTGGCCAAACGGCGAGTTGGCATGCATAACCACTATATGCAGAGTGGAGTCAAGGATGAGTACTGTCCGTGGATATAAGCAGAATTCCTGAATTGTATTTGTGAATTTTTTTAAAAATTTTCAAAATGTCAACTTTGCCAATATAGAGTATATTAGAAGTCTGTCAAGGATTTTGCCCACTGTGGCCAAACGGCGAGTTGGCATGCATAACCTCTATATGCAGAATGGAGCCAACGATGAGTACTATCAGTGGATATAAGCGGAATTCCTGAATTGTATTTGTGAATTTTTTAAAAAAATTTAAAAATGTCAACTTTTTCTAATATAGAGTCTATCAGAGGTCTGTCAAGGATTTTAACCACTGTGACCAAACGCCGAGTTGGCATGCATAACCACTATATGCAGAATGGAGCCAACGATGAGTACTATCAGTGGATATAAGCGGAATTCCTGAATTGTATTTGTGAATTTTTTAAAAAAAATTTCAAAATGTCAACTTTGTCAATATAGAGTCTATCAGAGGTCTGTCAAGGATTTTGACCACTGTGGCCAAACGACGAGTTGGCATGCATAACCACTATATGCAGAGTGGAGTCAAGGATGAGTACTGTCCGTGGATATAAGCAGAATTCCTGAATTGTATTTGTGAATTTTTTAAAAAATTTTCAAAATGTCAACTTTGTCAATATAGAGTATATTAGAAGTCTGTCAAGGATTTTGCCCACTGTGGCCAAACGGCGAGTTGGCATGCATAACCACTATATGCAGAGTGGAGCCAAGGATGAGTACTGTCCGTGGATATAAGCAGAATTCCTGAATTGTATTTGTGAATTTTTTAAAAAATTTTGAAAATGTCAACTTTGTCAATATAGAGTATATCAGAGGTCTGTCAAGGATTTTGACCACTGTGGCCAAACGGCGAGCTGGCATGCATAACCACTATATGCAGGGTGGAGTCAAGGATGAGTACTGTTCGTGGATATAAGCAGAATTCCTGAATTGTATTTGTGAATTTTTTTAAAAATTTTCAAAATGTCAACTTTGCCAATATAGAGTCTATCAGAGGTCTGTCAAGGATTTTGCCCACTGTGGCTAAACGGCGAGTTGGCATGCATAACCACTATATGCAGAGTGGAGCCAAGGATGAGTACTGTCCGTGGATATAAGCAGAATTCCTGAATTGTATTTGTGAATTTTTTAAAAAATTTTCAAAATGTCAACTTTGCCAATATAGAGTCTATTAGAGGTCTGTCAAGGATTTTGACCACTGTAGCCAAACGGCGAGTTGGCATGCATAACCACCATATGCAGAGTGGAGCCAAGGATGAGTACTGTCCGTGGATATAAGCAGAATTCCTGAATTGTATTTGTGATTTTTTTTAAAAATTTTCAAAATGCCAACTTTGCCAATATAGAGTCTATCAGAGGTCTGTCAAGGATTTTGCCCACTGTGGCCAAACGGCGAGTTGTCATGCATAACCACTATATGCAGAATGGAGCCAACGATGAGTACTAACCGTGGATATAAGCAGAATTCCTGAATTGTATTTGTGAATTTTTTAAAAAATATTCAAAATGTCAACTTTGCCAATATAGAGTCTATCAGAGGTCTGTCAAGGATTTTGCCCACTGTGGCCAAACGGCGAGTTGGCATGCATAACCACTATATGCAGAGTGGAGCCAAGGATGAATACTGTCCGTGGATATAAGCAGAATTCCTGAATTGTATTTGTGAATTTTTTAAAAAATTTTCAAAATGTCAACTTTGCCAATATAGAGTCTATCAGAGGTCTGTCAAGGATTTTGCCCACTGTGGCCAAACGGCGAGTTGGCATGCATAACCACTATATGCAGAGTGGAGCCAAGGATGAGTACTATCAGTGGATATAAGCGGAATTCCTGAATTGTATTTGTGAATTTTTTAAAAAAATTTAAAAATGTCAACTTTTTCTAATATAGAGTCTATCAGAGGTCTGTCAAGGATTTTAACCACTGTGACCAAACGCCGAGTTGGCATGCATAACCACTATATGCAGAATGGAGCCAACGATGAGTACTATCAGTGGATATAAGCGGAATTCCTGAATTGTATTTGTGAATTTTTTAAAAAAAATTTCAAAGTGTCAACTTTGCCAATATAGAGTCTATCAGAGGTCTGTCAAGGATTTTGCCCACTGTGGCTAAATGGCGCGTTGGCATGCATAACCACTATATGCAGAATGGAGCCAAGGATAAGTACTATCCGCGGATATAAGCGGAATTCCTGAATTGTATTTGTGAATTTTTTAAAAAATTTTAAAAATGTCAACTTTTTCTAATATAGAGTCTATCAGAGGTCTGTCAAGGATTTTGACCACTGTGACCAAACGCCGAGTTGGCATGCATAAGCACTATATGCAAAATGGAGCCAACGATGAGTACTATCCGTGGATATAAGCAGAATTCCTGAATTGTATTTGTGAATTTTTTAAAAAATTTTCAAAGTGTCAACTTTGCCAATATAGAGTCTATCAGAGGTCTGTCAAGGATTTTGACCACTGTGACCAAACGCCGAGTTGGCATGCATAACCACTATATGCAAAATGGAGCCAACGGTGAGTACTATCCGTGGATATAAGCAGAATTCCTGAATTGTATTTGTGAATTTTTTAAAAAATTTTCAAAGTGTCAACTTTGCCAATATAGAGTCTATCAGAGGTCTGTCAAGGATTTTGCCCACTGTGGCCAAACGGCGAGTTGGCATGCATAACCACTATATGCAGAGTGGAGCCAAGGATGAGTACTGTCCGTGGATATAAGCAGAATTCCTGAATTGTATTTGTGAATTTTTTAAAAAATTTTCAAAGTGTCAACTTTGCCAATATAGAGTCTATCAGAGGTCTGTCAAGGATTTTGCCCACTGTGGCCAAACGGCGAGTTGGCATGCATAACCACTATATGCAGAGTGGAGCCAAGGATGAGTACTGTCCGTGGATATAAGCAGAATTCCTGAATTGTATTTGTGAATTTTTTAAAAAATTTTCAAAATGTCAACTTTGTCAATATAGAGTATATCAGAGGTCTGTCAAGGTTTTTGACCACTGTGGCCAAACGGCGAGCTGGCATGCATAACCACTATATGCAGAGTGGAGTCAAGGATGAGTACTGTCCGTGGATATAAGCAGAATTCCTGAATTGTATTTGTGAATTTTTTAAAAAATTTTCAAAATGTCAACTTTGTCAATATAGAGTATATTAGAAGTCTGTCAAGGATTTTGCCCACTGTGGCCAAACGGCGAGTTGGCATGCATAACCACTATATGCAGAGTGGAGCCAAGGATGAGTACTGTCCGTGGATATAAGCAGAATTCCTGAATTGTATTTGTGAATTTTTTAAAAAATTTTGAAAATGTCAACTTTGTCAATATAGAGTATATCAGAGGTCTGTCAAGGATTTTGACCACTGTGGCCAAACGGCGAGCTGGCATGCATAACCACTATATGCAGAGTGGAGTCAAGGATGAGTACTGTTCGTGGATATAAGCAGAATTCCTGAATTGTATTTGTGAATTTTTTTAAAAATTTTCAAAATGTCAACTTTGCCAATATAGAGTCTATCAGAGGTCTGTCAAGGATTTTGCCCACTGTGGCTAAACGGCGAGTTGGCATGCATAACCACTATATGCAGAGTGGAGCCAAGGATGAGTACTGTCCGTGGATATAAGCAGAATTCCTGAATTGTATTTGTGAATTTTTTAAAAAATTTTCAAAATGTCAACTTTGCCAATATAGAGTCTATCAGAGGTCTGTCAAGGATTTTGCCCACTGTGGCCAAACGGCGAGTTGGCATGCATAACCACTATATGCAGAGTGGAGCCAAGGATGAGTACTGTCCGTGGATATAAGCAGAATTCCTGAATTGTATTTGTGATTTTTTTTAAAAATTTTCAAAATGCCAACTTTGCCAATATAGAGTCTATTAGAGGTCTGTCAAGGATTTTGACCACTGTAGCCAAACGGCGAGTTGGCATGCATAACCACCATATGCAGAGTGGAGCCAAGGATGAGTACTGTCCGTGGATATAAGCAGAATTCCTGAATTGTATTTGTGATTTTTTTTAAAAATTTTCAAAATGCCAACTTTGCCAATATAGAGTCTATCAGAGGTCTGTCAAGGATTTTGCCCACTGTGGCCAAACGGCGAGTTGTCATGCATAACCACTATATGCAGAATGGAGCCAACGATGAGTACTAACCGTGGATATAAGCAGAATTCCTGAATTGTATTTGTGAATTTTTTAAAAAATATTCAAAATGTCAACTTTGCCAATATAGAGTCTATCAGAGGTCTGTCAAGGATTTTGCCCACTGTGGCCAAACGGCGAGTTGGCATGCATAACCACTATATGCAGAGTGGAGCCAAGGATGAATACTGTCCGTGGATATAAGCAGAATTCCTGAATTGTATTTGTGAATTTTTTAAAAAATTTTCAAAATGTCAACTTTGCCAATATAGAGTCTATCAGAGGTCTGTCAAGGATTTTGCCCACTGTGGCCAAACGGCGAGTTGGCATGCATAACCACTATATGCAGAGTGGAGCCAAGGATGAGTACTATCAGTGGATATAAGCGGAATTCCTGAATTGTATTTGTGAATTTTTTAAAAAAATTTAAAAATGTCAACTTTTTCTAATATAGAGTCTATCAGAGGTCTGTCAAGGATTTTAACCACTGTGACCAAACGCCGAGTTGGCATGCATAACCACTATATGCAGAATGGAGCCAACGATGAGTACTATCAGTGGATATAAGCGGAATTCCTGAATTGTATTTGTGAATTTTTTAAAAAAAATTTCAAAGTGTCAACTTTGCCAATATAGAGTCTATCAGAGGTCTGTCAAGGATTTTGCCCACTGTGGCTAAATGGCGCGTTGGCATGCATAACCACTATATGCAGAATGGAGCCAAGGATAAGTACTATCCGCGGATATAAGCGGAATTCCTGAATTGTATTTGTGAATTTTTTAAAAAATTTTAAAAATGTCAACTTTTTCTAATATAGAGTCTATCAGAGGTCTGTCAAGGATTTTGACCACTGTGACCAAACGCCGAGTTGGCATGCATAAGCACTATATGCAAAATGGAGCCAACGATGAGTACTATCCGTGGATATAAGCAGAATTCCTGAATTGTATTTGTGAATTTTTTAAAAAATTTTCAAAGTGTCAACTTTGCCAATATAGAGTCTATCAGAGGTCTGTCAAGGATTTTGACCACTGTGACCAAACGCCGAGTTGGCATGCATAACCACTATATGCAAAATGGAGCCAACGGTGAGTACTATCCGTGGATATAAGCAGAATTCCTGAATTGTATTTGTGAATTTTTTAAAAAATTTTCAAAGTGTCAACTTTGCCAATATAGAGTCTATCAGAGGTCTGTCAAGGATTTTGCCCACTGTGGCCAAACGGCGAGTTGGCATGCATAACCACTATATGCAGAGTGGAGCCAAGGATGAGTACTGTCCGTGGATATAAGCAGAATTCCTGAATTGTATTTGTGAATTTTTTAAAAAATTTTCAAAGTGTCAACTTTGCCAATATAGAGTCTATCAGAGGTCTGTCAAGGATTTTGCCCACTGTGGCCAAACGGCGAGTTGGCATGCATAACCACTATATGCAGAGTGGAGCCAAGGATGAGTACTGTCCGTGGATATAAGCAGAATTCCTGAATTGTATTTGTGAATTTTTTAAAAAATTTTCAAAATGTCAACTTTGTCAATATAGAGTATATCAGAGGTCTGTCAAGGTTTTTGACCACTGTGGCCAAACGGCGAGCTGGCATGCATAACCACTATATGCAGAGTGGAGTCAAGGATGAGTACTGTCCGTGGATATAAGCAGAATTCCTGAATTGTATTTGTGAATTTTTTAAAAAATTTTCAAAATGTCAACTTTGCCAATATAGAGTCTATCAGAGGTCTGTCAAGGATTTTGCCCACTGTGGCTAAACGGCGAGTTGGCATGCATAACCACTATATGCAGAGTGGAGCCAAGGATGAGTACTGTCCGCGGATATAAGCAGAATTCCTGAATTGTATTTGTGATTTTTTTTAAAAATTTTCAAAATGCCAACTTTGCCAATATAGAGTCTATCAGAGGTCTGTCAAGGATTTTCACCACTGTAGCCAAACGGCGAGTTGGCATGCATAACCACTATATGCAGAGTGGAGCCAAGGATGAGTACTGTCCGTGGATATAAGCAGAATTCCTGAATTGTATTTGTGAATTTTTTAAAAAATTTTCAAAATGTCAACTTTGCGACTACTTTTTGACCAAAATGCGTTTTATTTCTTGTGATTTTTTGCTATAAACAGCAACTAGTTTATATTTTTTGATGCTGTGGTTGCATGTAACACATGCATATTCGTACAAATAATTATCATACATGAGTGATGGAAAGGAGTTGTGTGTACTAGTTTTTTAGGGGTTTGTTTTTTCATAAATAAATGTTCGAAAAGACAATAAAACACAAAATCCATTTACAATTAGACAACATTATTAGTACACACAGAAATAAAATACAATTATAAGAAACTCAATATTGAATATTGAATGTCACTAATTCGAATCTTCAAGTCCCCACTAAAGCGTTACTCAAAAGGAACTATCTCTTCGTGGCACATTTCTTACCGGACGGTGTTACTAAGCAGATCAGAATTTGTAACGCTTTAGTAAATTTTGTACGTCACATATTAAGATTTACTATAACGCAGTAAAAAGTGTATAATAAAAAAATCCTAATTCAAATTTTCCAATCCCCACTAAAGAGTTACTCAAAAGATGCTATCTCTAACTATATCAGAATTCGATAGTAAAAGCGATACATATAAACTTCCCGGTGTGCCGATGTAGTTAAACTTTCGACAGAAAATATTTGCAGAATTTTAAAACTATTTTGCATAAAATTTTTAAAATAATAATGCCAGTAATACTTACATTTTAAATTCAAATTAACATAAAAAAATAAATAAATTAAAAAAGAATACTAACAAATATTTTAAGTACAAAATTAGAAAAGAATATTTGTTTCTTTCAAATTTAATAAAGTAGGTACATATATATAATAAAATAAGAAAAATTATTAAATCTAATTTATTTTTTAAATAACAAAAATAACTCTTCCTTGTATTTATTAAAGAAAATAATGAAATTAATTGCACAAAAAATTTTGAATTCAAGTGAACATTTAACATCTATTGCAAAATTTTCTGCAGTTATTAGTATGTTCGGCGACAATGTATGATTCTTAGAAAGGTTATGATGTTCGCATTATAAAATGTGTAATTCAATATTTCCAAAATATTTTTCAGTAATATAATATACGATTTCTAAATATTACAAGACTACATTATTATTTATTTTAATTTTGTATTGAATTTTCTATGCAATTAAAATAAATAAAATTTTTTAGTTAATTTTTTTCTAAAATCGCCAGTTTTTCTACAGAAAAATAATTAAAGAACATATGTGTTACACTTTTTACAAGGCGAACACCATATATTTTCTTAAAAGCATACTTTCTCGAACAATTAGCTGACTCTTAAGATTTTTGTAAATATTTGAAAAAATATTTATAACAAATTTTCTTTAATTTCTCTTTCATTGATGATGAAATGGGTCAAAAAGTACTCTATTTGGACTTAGTAGGCTCAAGAGCTATTGTCTTATGAATTTCAGAGCAGAAAAAATAATATTAAGATTGATCATAAGCTTTGAGTAATACGAGTAGAATTTTGAAAAAATTACTTTCCTCATATAAGGGTCCTATTGAAGATTGAAAAATGGGTAAAAATTAAAAAGGTGATTTATGTGGACCTAGTAGGGTCGGAAGTAAAAGAATTTTGAAAAATGGCTTTTCTCATATAAGGGCCCTATTGATGATCGAAAAATGGATCAGAATTAAAATGATGCTCCATTTGGACCTAGTAGGCTCGAAAGCTATTCTCTTAAGTTTGACTTGTCTTCTATCTATGTTCCTAATTTCATCAAAATGGTGGTTTGAAAGATCCAGGCTTATACCATTTATTTTCTAATTGTAATTTTCTTCATCGTTATCAGATAAATTTGGAACAAGAAATAAGTTTCATTATGATGATTTTTTTAATCAAAAGATCATTTACTGTTGGCAAATATATAGGAGATTGAAAAAGTAATCTAAAAGTAGTTTATAACAATAAAATTTTGGTTTAAACGAAAAATAATCAAAATACAACTAGAAAATATAATAACCAATTCTGGTTAAAAATAATTAAAACGGCAACACTGATATGTCAAAAATGGCACGTGCAAAAAAATATGAGTGATTTTTTTTTTTTTTTTTTGGTACATGTTGTGTGGGAATCTCTAGTGTTGTTGCCCGTTAAACCAGCATTGCCAATTTAGCGATTTTTGCGCTAGATTGAGCGCTTTTTAAAAGCCACTATTTTTCCTATTTACGATTTTTTCAAAAAATTTTTGACAAAAGTATAATTTCTTCGACATTTAAAAATTGAAAGAAAAAATTCAATATTGCACATATTCTAAATATTATCAATATTAAATTTTATACGTCTTATAATTTCATCACAATGTCCTTTCCGAAAATAGAGTGTGGCTTCCGGAATGGATTTAAAGTCCAATCAAAACATTTAAAATATGTTCATTCACATCTCTTGCTTTTTTCTGTTTACACATTTTTGAAAAGTTTTCATTTCCCACAACAAAAACAAGAATTTTTCTCACCACAAAAAAAAAACATTTTCTATCATAGAGCATTATTAATATATTGTTAATTTTAAAGCTCAAAAAAATTTAAAACGATTTTCTGATTTCGAAATTCCAAAATATACCTTCAGAATGCTTTTGTTTAAAGTGGTCATTTGAGGTATCTATCCGTTTTCTAAATCCCGTTGAATGAATCATCGAATAAGCAGTTTTCCAGATTCTTCCAAACACGTTCCTATTCTTTTTAGGAAATGATTTTTTTGGGGAATAAAATGGAGTGATTAAATTAAATAATAGTTTTATGAATTTAAATTCATGGATATGATCTTATGAATCTGGAATTTGAAATGTACAAAAAATGTTACCGCTTATTTCTGTAATAAAATTACCAATTCTAAATTTTTGATTTGAAATATATGTAATTCACTATTTTTGCTGAAGTTAAAACATTTAAAAAATAAAAATTGTGGACTTTATATTGTTATTACTTTTTGTACAGATTCGAATTTAAAAAACTAGCTAAAAAGCGCTAAATTGAACCAAATTTAATGAATTTGGTTAAATTTAGCGCGTTTTGGTTACAAATAGTTGGCAACACTGTTTTAAACATTTTATTTACATATACAGGCAAGCCTGATTACTCACTTATTTAGAAGTACACTTTGGCCCGATTTGAGCCTTTCGTTATGATTTCGATATATATACAGCATATTTTCTACTTAGAAATGAAATTAACTTAAGTAACTGCATGTGAAAACTTTACTTGAGTTTTAAAGAATTTTATTATAATAGGTGTATGTCTTGAAGTATATTTTATTGAAAAAAAAAATTTAAATTCTTTGTTTTTGCTAGAAAATCAAAATAGAATTTATATAAGTATTTTAATTTCACCTGATTGCACAAAAAATAGTCAGTTTTTATTAAAGATTAACGTTTTTTCTGGAAAAATATGTTTATCCTGGAACTGCTTTTAAGAAAAAGATGTAAATACATAAAAAGTGATTTAAATTGTGTTGATTCAGTTTGTATCGCAATTCTCCGGCCCCATTAACAACGCAGACCGAGGCCTCAGTGTTGATGAGTACGTTAAATACGCATATACATACATATACTATATACACATGTATGTAAGTATAAGTAATTTTTTTGTGCAGCATCACATCCAACACGATGTCAAACGTTTAAAATATGATGACTTTAACGTTTGAATCATATGAGAAAAAACATTTGAAAAACCGTACATTCTCAAATTGACATCAAATGCTATTATTGAATCATTGTATATTCTTAATTTGATATATATTGTTATTATCAAATCATTCATAAATCTAAATAGAAAAGTTAAAAAATATTTGAAAAATCGTATTTTCTCAATTTGATACCAAATATTATATATATAAAAGCAATATATAAAAAAATTGAAACATATACAAATAAATAAATTAATAAATAAATTTATTTAATCAAGTATTTTCCAACTAATAAATACGTATAATGATAGAGCATAATCAAAAGAGAGAAAGAGAAAACTTTACAAAAAATTAAAAATGCAAATTACTTTTAATTATGTTCCGCATGTGATCACAATCCACATTTGAAAAAAGTTTTAGAATTATATTTAACAATGATTTGATAATAATAGCATTTTTCAATTTAACAACTAATTTACCTTTTTGTTGAGAAAGCTATCATTTTCAAGTTATTTTGAAAAAATTCTCAAACGTATGACATTTGAGAAAGGATTTGATTTCAAATCACTTTGATATAAAAAATTGTGTTTGCTGGGATATTACTCACTTGTTCTTAATTATCTTTGTATAATAGAGTGTTGCCATTATGTTAAAATACTTGTGTATCAGTGTTACCCGATGGTACAATTTTATTTTCTATTTCTATTCTTTTATATCAATTTAAAAAAAGCTGGAAAATTTATAGATAATTAATAGCAATAGGTAACACTGCTACTAACAAGTATTTTAACATAACGGCAATTCGCTATTATATAAAGTATTGATCTAATAAAATAATAGAATATTGTTTCACAATTGTTCTTTCTATATTCGTTTATAAAAAAAAAATAAAAAAAAAAATATAAAAATAGATTTGATACTCAAAACCTATGATTAATCTTAATATTATCTTTTCTCTTCTAAAATCCTTAAGAAAATAGCTTTCGGGTCTACTAGGAGCAGCTTTTTAATTTTGACCCATTTTTTTTATCATCAATCTTATATGAGAAAAATCACTTTTTCAAAATTTTGAAAATTCTATTACAGAAAACCTATGATCAATCTGCATATTATCTTTTTTGCTCTGAAATTCATAAGACAATAGCTTTCGAGCCTACTAGGTCTACATAGAGCACCTTTTTAATTTTTACCCATTTTTCAATCTTCAATGGGATCCTCTTATAAAGATTTTTTGAGAAATAAAAATTTTTAAAAGTATTTATTTTATAAACGTAAAGTAATAACTGCAAAAATAACGTAAGCAAGGGGCCTAAAACACTTTCTTGGGGCACACCATATCTAACAGAACGTTCACTTTCCTTAATTTTAAGAAATTGTTGTTTATTTTTTAGATAGCTTCTTAAAAGCGAAAGTCCATTTCCCTGAACGCCATAGTATTGGCGCTTTTGCGCCAAAATATATAACAAAAACTTTTGTCAAATCAAAATATGCCTGTTACAGTACTATGACCTTCATCCAAACATTTACATATATAGTTCTGAACATTCACAAATCCTCTTCAGTACCACATCCCTTTCGAAATCCGAACTGAAAAGCATTAAATAAGTTGTTTTCCATGAAATGTGGAAAAATCTGATTTTATATTATAGGACGATATAGGACGAAATTATTCAACATATGTCGCTTTATTTTTTTTGGGAATAGGAATAACCTTATGTGTTTTTGAAGTATCGAAATAAACTCACGTGTCAACTATAACATTAAAAATGTTTACCAGACATGAGGTAATATAGCTTGCGCAATGTAATAACACTATGCGGTAAATGTACTCATAACCACAACTTCTCCCAGATAAGAGGTCTGCAACAATTGCTATAACATCTTGACATAACTTATAACTTAGATGAAAACTGTTATAAGAGGGTACTGAAGTTCCCGATGTATTACACGAATCTGACGATAACTGTACTATTTGCTGTACTATTTGTGCGAATTAATATACAAAAATACCTAAATGGATGATTTCGTAAAAATAAAATTAGTAGAAGCAAATAAGCAATTATTTTATTTGTTGAAATATTAAAATTTTAGCCTTTTTATAGCAATTTTAAGAATCAAAAAAGGCTAGAAAAATTTTAGGCTAAAAGCAAAATAAAAAGGCTAGATTTAGCCTTAGAAAGGCTAAACTGGCAACATTGTTTATTTATTAAGCATTTACCATGAAATAAAATTTTTTCAAAAAATTTTGCAAAATTCCTAAAATTATCGCACAATTTACAATTTAATAATTTCTATAAACAAAATTTTACATTGTTTTTTTTTAAAGTTTGGGAAAAAAGTCATATTCGATTCATAATATCTATGAATACAATTTTTAGATTTATATGCTTTTTTCTCTGTGTTCTAAACAAAAATATTGAAAATAGCAGACCACCTAAATGCATAGTAAAGCTGCAATTGCATTACGAGTGCGTTTTTAAATAAACTATTTACTTTTGTAGTTTAAAGTCTCACTAGGTCTTCATTACAGCCGTTAATCATTAAAAAACTCCTTTACATTGTAGTTTAATTTCAGTATATTGGCAAAGTTGACACTTTGAAAATTTTTTAAAAAAGTCACAAATACAATTCAGGAATTCTGCTTATATCCGCGGACAGTACTCATCCTTGGCACCACTCTGCATATAGTGGTTATGCATGCCAACTCGCCATTTAGCCACAGTGGGCAAAATCCTTGACAGACCTCTGATAGACTCTATATTGGCAAAGTTGACACTTTGAAAATTTTTTAAAAAATTCACAAATACAATTCAGGAATTCTGCTTATATCCACGGATAGTACTCATCGTTGGCTCCATTTTGCATATAGTGGTTATGCATGCCAACTCGGCGTTTGGTCACAGTGGTCAAAATCCTTGACAGACCTCTGATAGACTCTATATTGGCAAAGTTGACACTTTGAAAATTTTTTAAAAAATTCACAAATACAATTCAGGAATTCTGCTTATATCCACGGATAGTACTCATCGTTGGCTCCATTTTGCATATAGTGCTTATGCATGCCAACTCGGCGTTTGGTCACAGTGGTCAAAATCCTTGACAGACCTCTGATAGACTCTATATTAGAAAAAGTTGACATTTTTAAAATTTTTTAAAAAATTCACAAATACAATTCAGGAATTCCGCTTATATCCGCGGATAGTACTTATCCTTGGCTCCATTCTGCATATAGTGGTTATGCATGCCAACTTGCCGTTTGGCCACAGTGGGCAAAATCCTTGACAGACCTCTGATAGACTCTATATTGACAAAGTTGACATTTTGAAAATTTTTTCAAAAATTCACAAATACAATTCAGGAATTCTGCTTATATCCACTGATAGTACTCATCGTTGGCTCCATTCTGCATATAGTGGTTATGCATGCCAACTCGGCGTTTGGTCACAGTGGTTAAAATCCTTGACAGACCTCTGATAGACTCTATATTGGCAAAGTTGACATTTTGAAAATTTTTAAAAAAATTCACAAATACAATTCAGGAATTCTGCTTATATCCACGGACAGTACTCATCCTTGACTCCACTCTGCATATAGTGGTTATGCATGCCAGCTCGCCGTTTGGCCACAGTGGTCAAAATCCTTGACAGACCTCTGATATACTCTATATTGACAAAGTTGACATTTTCAAAATTTTTTAAAAAATTCACAAATACAATTCAGGAATTCTGCTTATATCCACGGACAGTACTCATCCTTGGCTCCACTCTGCATATAGTGGTTATGCATGCCAACTCGCCGTTTGGCCACAGTGGGCAAAATCCTTGACAGACCTCTGATAGACTCTATATTGGCAAAGTTGACATTTTGAAAATTTTTAAAAAAATTCACAAATACAATTCAGGAATTCTGCTTATATCCACGGACAGTACTCATCCTTGGCTCCACTCTGCATATAGTGGTTATGTATGCCAACTCGCCGTTTGGCCACAGTGGTCAAAATCCTTGACAGACTTCTAATATACTCTATATTGGCAAAGTTGACACTTTGAAAATTTTTTAAAAAATTCACAAATACAATTCAGGAATTCTGCTTATATCCACGGACAGTACTCATCCTTGGCTCCACTCTGCATATAGTGGTTATGCATGCCAATTCGCCGTTTGGCCACAGTGGGCAAAATCCTTGACAGACCTCTGATAGACTCTATATTGGCAAAGTTGACATTTTGAAAATTTTTTAAAAAATTCACAAATACAATTCAGGAATTCTGCTTATATCCACGGACAGTACTCATCCTTGACTCCACTCTGCATATAGTGGTTATGCATGCCAGCTCGCCGTTTGGCCACAGTGGTCAAAATCCTTGACAGACTTCTGATATACTCTATATTGACAAAGTTGACATTTTGAAAATTTTTTAAAAAATTCACAAATACAATTCAGGAATTCTGCTTATGTCCACGGACAGTACTCATCCTTGGCTCCACTCTGCATATAGTGGTTATGCATGCCAACTCGCCGTTTGGCCACAGTAGGCAAAATCCTTGACAGACCTCTGATAGACTCTATATTGGCAAAGTTGACATTTTGAATATTTTTTAAAAAATTCACAAATACAATTCAGGAATTCTGCTTATATCCACGGTTAGTACTCATCGTTGGCTCCATTCTGCATATAGTGGTTATGCATGCCAACTCGCCGTTTGGCCACAGTGGGCAAAATCCTTGACAGACCTCTGATAGACTCTATATTGGCAAAGTTGACATTTTGAAAATTTTTTAAAAAATTCACAAATACAATTCAGGAATTCTGCTTATATCCACGGACAGTATTCATCCTTGGCTCCACTCTGCATATAGTGGTTATGCATGCCAACTCGCCGTTTGGCCACAGTGGGCAAAATCCTTGACAGACCTCTGATAGACTCTATATTGGCAAAGTTGACATTTTGAATATTTTTTAAAAAATTCACAAATACAATTCAGGAATTCTGCTTATATCCACGGTTAGTACTCATCGTTGGCTCCATTTTGCATATAGTGGTTATGCATGCCAACTCGCCGTTTGGCCACAGTGGGCAAAATCCTTGACAGACCTCTGATAGACTCTATATTGGCAAAGTTGGCATTTTGAAAATTTTTAAAAAAAATCACAAATACAATTCAGGAATTCTGCTTATATCCACGGACAGTACTCATCCTTGGCTCCACTCTGCATATGGTGGTTATGCATGCCAACTCGCCGTTTGGCTACAGTGGTCAAAATCCTTGACAGACCTCTGATAGACTCTATATTGGCAAAGTTGGCATTTTGAAAATTTTAAAAAAAAATCACAAATACAATTCAGGAATTCTGCTTATATCCACGGACAGTACTCATCCTTGGCTCCACTCTGCATATAGTGGTTATGCATGCCAACTCGCCGTTTGGCCACAGTGGGCAAAATCCTTGACAGACCTCTGATAGACTCTATATTGGCAAAGTTGACATTTTGAAAATTTTTTAAAAAATTCACAAATACAATTCAGGAATTCTGCTTATATCCACGGACAGTACTCATCCTTGGCTCCACTCTGCATATAGTGGTTATGCATGCCAACTCGCCGTTTAGCCACAGTGGGCAAAATCCTTGACAGACCTCTGATAGACTCTATATTGGCAAAGTTGACATTTTGAAAATTTTTAAAAAAATTCACAAATACAATTCAGGAATTCTGCTTATATCCACGGACAGTACTCATCCTTGACTCCACTCTGCATATAGTGGTTATGCATGCCAGCTCGCCGTTTGGCCACAGTGGTCAAAATCCTTGACAGACCTCTGATATACTCTATATTGACAAAGTTGACATTTTCAAAATTTTTTAAAAAATTCACAAATACAATTCAGGAATTCTGCTTATATCCACGGACAGTACTCATCCTTGGCTCCACTCTGCATATAGTGGTTATGCATGCCAACTCGCCGTTTGGCCACAGTGGGCAAAATCCTTGACAGACCTCTGATAGACTCTATATTGGCAAAGTTGACATTTTGAAAATTTTTAAAAAAATTCACAAATACAATTCAGGAATTCTGCTTATATCCACGGACAGTACTCATCCTTGGCTCCACTCTGCATATAGTGGTTATGTATGCCAACTCGCCGTTTGGCCACAGTGGTCAAAATCCTTGACAGACTTCTAATATACTCTATATTGGCAAAGTTGACACTTTGAAAATTTTTTAAAAAATTCACAAATACAATTCAGGAATTCTGCTTATATCCACGGACAGTACTCATCCTTGGCTCCACTCTGCATATAGTGGTTATGCATGCCAATTCGCCGTTTGGCCACAGTGGGCAAAATCCTTGACAGACCTCTGATAGACTCTATATTGGCAAAGTTGACATTTTGAAAATTTTTTAAAAAATTCACAAATACAATTCAGGAATTCTGCTTATATCCACGGACAGTACTCATCCTTGACTCCACTCTGCATATAGTGGTTATGCATGCCAGCTCGCCGTTTGGCCACAGTGGTCAAAATCCTTGACAGACTTCTGATATACTCTATATTGACAAAGTTGACATTTTGAAAATTTTTTAAAAAATTCACAAATACAATTCAGGAATTCTGCTTATGTCCACGGACAGTACTCATCCTTGGCTCCACTCTGCATATAGTGGTTATGCATGCCAACTCGCCGTTTGGCCACAGTAGGCAAAATCCTTGACAGACCTCTGATAGACTCTATATTGGCAAAGTTGACATTTTGAAAATTTTTTAAAAAATTCACAAATACAATTCAGGAATTCTGCTTATATCCACGGACAGTATTCATCCTTGGCTCCACTCTGCATATAGTGGTTATGCATGCCAACTCGCCGTTTGGCCACAGTGGGCAAAATCCTTGACAGACCTCTGATAGACTCTATATTGGCAAAGTTGACATTTTGAATATTTTTTAAAAAATTCACAAATACAATTCAGGAATTCTGCTTATATCCACGGTTAGTACTCATCGTTGGCTCCATTCTGCATATAGTGGTTATGCATGCCAACTCGCCGTTTGGCCACAGTGGGCAAAATCCTTGACAGACCTCTGATAGACTCTATATTGGCAAAGTTGGCATTTTGAAAATTTTTAAAAAAAATCACAAATACAATTCAGGAATTCTGCTTATATCCACGGACAGTACTCATCCTTGGCTCCACTCTGCATATGGTGGTTATGCATGCCAACTCGCCGTTTGGCTACAGTGGTCAAAATCCTTGACAGACCTCTGATAGACTCTATATTGGCAAAGTTGGCATTTTGAAAATTTTTAAAAAAAATCACAAATACAATTCAGGAATTCTGCTTATATCCACGGACAGTACTCATCCTTGGCTCCACTCTGCATATAGTGGTTATGCATGCCAACTCGCCGTTTGGCCACAGTGGGCAAAATCCTTGACAGACCTCTGATAGACTCTATATTGGCAAAGTTGACATTTTGAAAATTTTTTAAAAAATTCACAAATACAATTCAGGAATTCTGCTTATATCCACGGACAGTACTCATCCTTGGCTCCACTCTGCATATAGTGGTTATGCATGCCAACTCGCCGTTTAGCCACAGTGGGCAAAATCCTTGACAGACCTCTGATAGACTCTATATTGGCAAAGTTGACATTTTGAAAATTTTTAAAAAAATTCACAAATACAATTCAGGAATTCTGCTTATATCCACGGACAGTACTCATCCTTGACTCCACTCTGCATATAGTGGTTATGCATGCCAGCTCGCCGTTTGGCCACAGTGGTCAAAATCCTTGACAGACCTCTGATATACTCTATATTGACAAAGTTGACATTTTCAAAATTTTTTAAAAAATTCACAAATACAATTCAGGAATTCTGCTTATATCCACGGACAGTACTCATCCTTGGCTCCACTCTGCATATAGTGGTTATGCATGCCAACTCGCCGTTTAGCCACAGTGGGCAAAATCCTTGACAGACCTCTGATAGACTCTATATTGGCAAAGTTGACATTTTGAAAATTTTTTAAAAAATTCACAAATACAATTCAGGAATTCTGCTTATATCCACGGACAGTACTCATCCTTGGCTCCACTCTGCATATAGTGGTTATGCATGCCAACTCGCCGTTTGGCCACAGTGGGCAAAATCCTTGACAGACCTCTGATAGACTCTATATTGGCAAAGTTGACATTTTGAAAATTTTTAAAAAAATTCACAAATACAATTCAGGAATTCTGCTTATATCCACGGACAGTACTCATCCTTGGCTCCACTCTGCATATAGTGGTTATGTATGCCAACTCGCCGTTTGGCCACAGTGGTCAAAATCCTTGACAGACCTCTGATAGACTCTATATTGGCAAAGTTGGCATTTTGAAAATTTTTTAAAAAATTCACAAATACAATTCAGGAATTCTGCTTATATCCACGGACAGTACTCATCCTTGGCTCCACTCTGCATATGGTGGTTATGCATGCCAACTCGCCGTTTAGCCACAGTGGGCAAAATCCTTGACAGACTTCTGATATACTCTATATTGACAAAGTTGACATTTTCAAAATTTTTTAAAAAATTCACAAATACAATTCAGGAATTCTGCTTATATCCACGGACAGTACTCATCCTTGGCTCCACTCGGCATATAGTGGTTATGCATGCCAACTCGCCGTTTGGCCACAGTGGTCAAAATCCTTGACAGACTTCTGATAGACTCTATATTGGCAAAGTTGGCATTTTGAAAATTTTTTAAAAAATTCACAAATACAATTCAGGAATTCTGCTTGTATCCACGGACAGTACTCATCTTTGGCTCCACTCTGCATATAGTGGTTGTGCATGCCAACTCGCCGTTTGGCCACAGTGGTCAAAATCCTTGACAGACCTCTGATAGACTCTATATTGGCAAAGTTGACATTTTGAAAATTTTTAAAAAAATTCACAAATACAATTCAGGAATTCTGCTTATATCCACGGATAGTACTCATCGTTGGCTCCATTTTTCAATTGGTGGTTATGCATGCCAACTCGCCGTTTGGCCACAATGGTCAAAATCCTTGAGAGACCTCTGATAGACTCTATATTGGCAAAGTTGACATTTTGAAAATTCTTAAAAAAATTCACAAATACAATTCAGGAATTCTGTTTATATCCACGGATAGTACTCATCGTTGGCTCCATGCTGCATATAGTGGTTATGCATGCCAACTCGCCGTTTCGCCACAGTGGGCAAAATCCTTGACAGACCTCTGATAGACTCTATATTGGCAAAGTTGACATTTTGAAAATTTTTAAAAAAATTCACAAATACAATTCAGGAATTCTGCTTATATCCACGGATAGTACTCATCGTTGGCTCCATGCTGCATATAGTGGTTATGCATGCCAGCTCTCCTTTTGGCCACAGTGGGCAAAATCCTTGACAGACCTCTGATAGACTCTATATTGGCAAAGTTGATATTTTGAAAATTTTTTAAAAAATTCATAAATACAATTCAGGAATTCTGCTTATATCCACGGATAGTACTCATCGTTGGCTCCATTTTGCATATAGTGGTTATGCATGCCAACTCTCCGTTTGGCCACAGTGGGCAAAATCCTTGACAGACCTCTGATAGACTCTATATTGGCAAAGTTGACATTTTGGCAGTATATTCGCAAAGTTGAAACTTTAAAAAAATCACATATACAATTCAGGAAATCTGGTTATATTCAAGAATAGTATTTAACCTTGATTCCATTATTCATTATTTTCAGTGTCGACGAACCTCTGAGAGGTTTTACGTTCACAAACTTGAATTTTGGAATATTTTCTCAGAATAACAATTAAAAAATTTTTATTATTATATTATATTATTATAAATTTATTAGCTTTTAATATTTCATTAAATTTTGTCAAAATTCGGTTTATTTTTTTTTTAGTACCAAATAGTCATATTTAAATATGTCATATTTAAATATATCATATTTAAATATGCCATATTTAAATATGTCATATTTAAATATGCCATATTTAAATATGTCGTTACGTCATCACATATATCATTACGTAAGTCGTTACGTCAAAAACATATTTAACTCGCATATTTATCTTCACACACATGTAGTCAAGTAACATTTTTTTACACCGTGCCTTGTGTTGAGTTAATTAGTTTACAGTTTTTTTGCGCATGCAACATTTGTTTGCGACAAATGCCTTGAACGCCTGTATTTACAATCGCTCATACACACGAAGCATTTGCTTTGCTTCGGTCAACGAACAGTACAAACAGTATTTATTGTTGTTGTACATGTTGGCTATAAACAACACATTTACAAAGCAAATGGATTTGCTTTTCAAATCATCTTACGCAGTACTTTAATAAAAATCTACTATATTTAGAATAACTTTACGCTTAATACTTTATAATATAGTTAATTATAGTTATAATAGTTACTCTAAGGGTGTGAAGATAGCTACGAAAGTTAACTACATTTTGTAATTTTATGTTACCTAACAGTTCTCTCACTCAAAGACTGTTAAGTTAGCAGAATTTGATTATTTTAAATTTTAATAATATTTTTAAAAATGTTAATGACTTTTATTTAACAGAATATATTTAGCTGCACTTTTGTTTATATTTTTAAAAAATGTTAAAAGCATTTTTATAATATGTTTTCATTAAAATTATTAGAATTTAAATGTTTGAATAAAACAAAAAATTATAGTTAAAAACTATGATTTTTAATCTACCTTATGTTTCATAAATATGTGTTTAAAATAAATACTTTTAAAAATTTTTATTTCTCAAAAAATCTTTATATGATGATCCAATTGATGATCGAAAAAAGGGTCAAAATAAAAACGTCTTGAAAGTTTTTATATTAAGGATTTCAAAAGCTATTGTCTGAAGGATTTCAGAGCAGAAAAGATAATATTAAGATTGATCATAGGTTTTAAGTAAAAGAATTTTTAAAATTTTGAAAAAGTGACTTTTCTCATATAAAGAAAAAAATGGGTCAAAATTAAAAAGGTGCTCTATTTAGACCTAGTAGACTCGAAAGCAATTATATTAAGGATTCCAGAACAGAAAAGATAATATTAAGATTGATCATAGGTTTTGAGTAATTTTGAAAAAGTGACTTTTCTCACATAAGGACCCTATTGATGATCAAAAAATGGGTCAAAATTAAGAAGGTGATCTATTTGGACTTGTAGGCTCGAAAGCAATTATCTTCTCTTAATGTATATTTTTTTAAATACTATTTTAACTTGTTAGAAATTATTAAAACTACATAATTTTGAATTGGTGAGGTCATCGGTTTTCTAAAAAATAATTACTTTTATTTATTTGCTCACAGTCTGTTATTGTCAATGATTGCAAAAAGACGTGTTAGTAACAAGTGCAGTGGTAGTGCATTTTTTCAAAACTAATTCTATCAATAAAAAAATAAAAACAAAATATTTTAAAAATAACAGCATTCCTTATTACTCAAACAATTTTTATCTCAAAACATAATATTAAAAACAATAATAAATTTCTTACTATTAACAAGTGCAATGGCAGTTCACTTTTTCACTTCTTAATATTAATTCTATACCATAAAAAACCATACTACTCGTAAACTGTTGTGTGAAAACAATAACAAATTAAAAATATTTTAAAAACAAAATTCTGTACTCCACAAACAATTAAATATTTAATATAAAATATTAAAAACAATAACAAATTTCAAAATAAAAAAGTGAAAACAAATCATAAATATGACTATCGATAGTGATGATGCTAGTAGCAACACCAACAGCTAACAAACGTACTGTAAGCAGTTCCCTAATTGGACATGAAGCAAAGAAACGAAACACAACTTATGATAACCCAGGAATCTCTAATGGTAATAGATTCAAAACTCTGGATACAGATGATAACAATGAAGAAAGACAAAAAATTACTGATTATATTAGCGGCCACCTATTTTTATTTCCAATGTAAACAATATTGTAAATATGTTGTATACGTTGTATTAACTGTTTAAAAAACCATACTGCAAACTATAAAGACTGTCAAGTATATCAAAAATTTGTGCAGAAAAAATCAATATTCAACGTTAAGCCAACTGATCATCAGCCTAAAAATGTTTCATCTTTTTCTCGGTCACAAAACTATACAAATGAAAATCACAATTCGAACACAACTTATGCAATTTTTTAAAAGGTCAAAATATTAATGAAAGTGTACATGAACGTCTTGAAAAATTAATGACAAAACAAATGGAGTTAACTAACACTTTACTTAATATGATGTCAGTTCTTGTTAGCAAACTATGCAATTAGATATTAGAGTAGCTGTATGGAACGCAAATGGACTTTCCAATCATATGCAGAAAACTGAAATATTTTTAAACACTCAATTCATTGACATTCTTTTGATCTCTGAAACTCATTTTACTTCTGGAACTCATTTTCATATCAGAGGTTATAGCACAATATCAGCAAATCATCCGGACAACAGAGCACATACTTGTTCTGCAACATTAATAAAATGTACTACCTACAAGCTGCTGGAGTGAAAGTTAATTCAAATTGTGGATGTGTTTCTACATTTGCCATATATTTTCTACATAGACATTCTGTTTTATATCAGGGCTATGAAAATTTCTTCAATAATTTAGGGAGTCGTTTCTTTGTAGGAGGAGACTTTAATTCTATAAATTCCTGGTGGCTATCTAGATTGGCAAACACAAAACGTCGGGAGCTTTATAAGTCGTTTAAATATTGGACAGATAAGAAAACAGACTTGAATCTTTCAATAAATATTGGTCAAGAATTAGATGAATCTGTTAAAAAATTTACGAGCCTAATCCACGGAGCTGCTATCTTATAAACACCAAATGTTCCAGAAAGAAAGAATTTGCAAACTAAAAATAATTATACATCTGCTGAATATTTGATTTGCAATAAAAGGAAATCTGAAAAATTTGGAAATTAAGTGGAAACCCAATTGATAAACGAATTTTCAACCATTTATGTACACGGCTTATACAGAAGCTTAAAGAATTTAAAAATGAAAAAGGAGTCAACAGTTAAAGTCTTTAGATATTAATAAACATGAAAACTGTCTTTGGAATGCTACAAAATATCTTAAACAACGTAATACTCCAATAAGAGACTTAAATAACAATTGGCTTAGATCAAACTAAAGCAAAGCTAAATTACTTCAGCTTTGTTTTATTTTGAAACATTTGGAAAATATTTTTCAACGGATTGTCCTTTTGATGCTTCTACATTATTACAAAAGTGGGAAATTAAAATAAACACAACGAAGTCTTCTGACATAACTTTTTCCCTTAGAAGAGAATGTTGTCCACGTGTTGCACTTAATTGATTACAAATTCCAATTTTTAATAATGTTAAATGCTTAGGATTGTATTCAGATAAGCATCTTACTTGGAAAGAACACTTCAAAACTAAACGAAAATTTCTAAATGTCAAATTAAAAAAGATATATTGGCTTTTAGCTCTGAGATCTGAAATAAGTTTAAAATAACAATATTATTTTATATAAAGCTATCCTTAAACCCGTGTGGACTTATGGAATACAACTATGGGGAATAGCTAAAAACTCTAATGTAGAAATCTTACAGCGATACCAATCCCAAACCCTACAATTAATTACTTAAGCGCCTTGGTTAATACAAATACGTCCATACATAATGATCTCAAAATAATTTTAGTTAAAGAAACCATAACCGAATTAACCATAACATAACCACACTAATCCATTAGCCAGCCATTGGCTTATTAGATGAGACAGAAGAAGTACGAAGACTAAAAAAGTTACATATTATAGATTTAACTGTCAGATAAGAACAAATTTGTAAATATTAAAAAAATTAAGGTTATGTGTATGTATTTCTTTTCATATTATATAAATAATTTTAAATATTTATAAATAATTTTTATTGTTATTTTAATATTATAAAATTTGCTTAATTGAAAAAAAGGAAAATATTTGCTAAAGAAAAACTAGCAGAAACTTGGTATTGGCATGTAGTTACGGATGTATTTACTTTTCAATGATAACAATTTACTGTCTGCATTACGTAGAAGTTGTTTTGTAACTACTTATTTATAACCCGGTATGTAATTATTTATTATTGATTTTTTAATTCAGTTATCAATTCATATATTTAAATAAGGGACAAATATGTGAAAAGGCAAAATTTGCGTGTAAATTAATTTTTAATCTAAAACCGTTTATTTTTATTAAATTTATTTTACATTTATTTCTTTAACAATTTTAGTTATTATTAATTTTTTTTTAATTAAAATTTATGTAATCTTTTTATGTTTAAAATAAAAAGAACAACAAAGAACAGCTTTTTATATAATGATATTTCATTAGTTATTCGTAACCTAAATGTAACTAGTTCCTATTGTTTTATCTAATAATAACTTTAATAAAGCCTTTAAAATCAATGAGTTTTTTAGCATCTTGGAAGTAATTACTTATTGTAATGGTATCTAAATAATGAATTTTTAAAATGCCTTCTTGTAATAATATAGGGTCAAAAAAATTAGTTATTCAGCTAATGTGTAACTAGTGAAGAGCCATTATATTAGCTTCTTAACTCATCATATGACAACCAAAGTTTTTTTTTTTACTTTTTGGAAGTAATTATAAAAATAGTAATAAGTTTTCTTTTTGGTGCGGAATATTGTGTCATATTTATTCTCTAATGTTTTATAAAAAAAATTATAAATAAATAAATAAATAAATAAAAAAAATGAAAAAATAGCAATAGATAAAAATAAACTACATATCTAAAAAATTAACTAGAGTAATCACAAATAATTAAAAGTATTAACTTTAAAAAATTCTCATTTCTATTTATTCCATTAAAAATGTATCAAAATTCTGCGGAAAGACTAAGAGCCTGATTCAGTATGACAATCAAATTGTTTGAAAATAAAATTTGTATGAAAACTACTCAAAAAAATGAGTAATTTTCATACAAATTTTATTTTCAAACAATTTGATTGTCGTACTGAATCAGGCCATAAATTTTTTCTGGGGTAGACTTGGCACCCCTCCACCCCTTAAAACCGGCGTTCTACGCTAATACTTTTAACCACCATAAAGCCAACTCCACCAACTAAATTAGTTGTAATACTTTTTATAACTTCTATTTGAATACATTTTTTAGTAGAGTTTAATACTACTCTAAAACCAACTGTAACTGACTGGATAACTGACAACTTCACTTTTATGAGTATTTTTTTTTTGTTTTTTTTTTTTTTGTTTTTGCCACGAAGTTCTTTCGTAGCATTTAGATAGATGAACAATTTTAAAAAATAATAAAAATTGTTTTTCTGGCTTAATCGATGTTTTTGTTACAATTTCATTTATAAATTTAATTGTGTCTTTTTATTTGAAGCAAAATAGAAAACTGGAAAAATACCGAATAATTTATTTTGTTTTTGCTACCAAATTTTACCATGGACACTGACGGTGCCACAACCACCATCACCAGCAGCATAGAAAAACCGTCACAGATATTGGAAAATTGTATTTTATGGCCTTTTTTCTTGTTATTGTTTTTTCTATTTGTTTTATTAGCTTGCCTGAAAACATTCATTCATTTATTCATCCAAAATTTATTTATTTTGTTATTTTGGGCACAAGTTTTAATTTTATTATTTTTTTTTTTTCAAGGGACTGTTGAAAATTAAATTCAGTTTTTGGCATTTATGTTATGCAATGGTACGGCGTCAGTTTTTTGTGAAAACCATTTTAAATTCAGGTAGTTAAATGTAATAATTCAATAATTCAGATGTTGTCTATAAAATTTGGTTTATTTCATTTTATCTATTCCTATTGCGAGTTTTATCAATAAATTTATTTCGATATTTTATGGTTTATCTGTTATGTAAAATGTTGTTTTTGAACATTTGATTATCTCGTTGAAAAACCATCTTTTAGCTTATATTTTATTTTCGTTAGTGAAAACAGCCGTTTAGTAACGCTGTAGGAAGCAGTGTGACTCACTGCAATTAATAACACCAGATGTATTTTGTTTACGAGTATAATGTATTGCACTAGTAAGCTAACAAACATTTTAAATGTATATAGTGTAATACAAATTTTTTTGTTCTTTAAAAAAGAATATATATATATATATATATATTTAATACATATCTCCTTTAATTAGACGATCCGATTTAGACAATTGAAACACTAAAAGATGTAAACGAAAACTATCTTTAAGTCACCTTAACATTATTTTTTATCTGTCCAACAGCTTCGGTGTTATTCAGAAATGTGTGTCGAAAATCAACAATTTTTCATTCAAAATTAAAGAATTCGTTTCCAGAAAATTTATTTTAAAAAATGAAACCCACAAAAATATGTAGTCTTTAATTCTTTTATTCACAACTGAGTGAAAGCATCCATGTATACCTACAATTAAGTGGAGACACAAGTGTGCAAAAAAAATCGTTTTTCTTCTTTAAACAAGAATAGGTGGATTAAATGGAATTTGACATGCTAAATAAGAATCTACTTTCACTTTTTTCTATTATGTACTGATTTCTTTATGTACATTACTAATATGACCCCCTTTTTATGCTGACACACTTGTATAGCTCGAGAACAGTTAGTTTAATTTGGATAAATAAAATTCCAATAGATGCCGATTAAAATTATTGTCAAGTTACCCTTATATTATTTTCTTATTCGCTCAATATTTTCCGAGTTTTCATGAAAAATTGAAAGAATTTTGATCATTAACTCCGAAAATACTGATCAGATACAAAAATAATTTGAAGATAATTTTTGTACGCATCTTTTGGTATTTCAATTGTTTAAATCTGACAAAACATTTTCGAGTTATAGTAAAATATGCACATGTAATCGTCTTATTAAGGGGGAAATATTAAAAATCAATACTTGATAGAAAAGATCTGAAAGCAGATTTAAGTTTAGTACTTCAACAATGAAGGAAATAATTTCTTATTTGCTTTTACTAATTTTAGTTTTACAGAATCGTGCATTTAAAAATGTTTATGCATTTATTCGTATAAAAAAATCGATATTATTTACGTTAATTTTTTTTCTGCGGCGTTTCAAGTATATCTTAACTTATTTTATGGAATTACTAAATACATTATTAAAATTATTTTTTAATATACATCATTAACAAAAAAGTACTTATGAATATAATTTAAAAAAATTCTTATAAAAGCGAGAAATCACCCAAAATTTTGGAAACGTTTAATCAAAAAGGAGTTATAGTTCAAAAATGACGTACAATTATTTCAAAATATTGCACATTGGGAATTTTTTATAACAAAATATTGGTATCGTTGAAAAGAGAAAGATTTCAGCACCTTAAAAATGTTAAAAAAGTTATATGTCACTTCTGATTTCTTTTTTAAATTATTTTTTATAAATTATAAATTTTAAGATGCGCAGTTTTATGGCATTTTCAAAGGCCTCACAAAGGCGGTGTTATTTAGCCATCTTCAAGTGTTTAATTTGGCTCTAAATAATGTACTAAAGAGATGCACCGGTGTCCGTCCAAGCGTTATTAATGTAAATGTTCTTATCAAACTATAGTTTACAATTTGCAAGATATCTTAATGGAATTTGACACATAATTTCCTTTCCAAGGAGGACTCGTGGAAATCATGATAAAAATGTTAAATGGAAAATTGTGATAACTAAATATGTGACTATCGGCCCAAATAAGCGTTCACATAAGGCTCCCCATGGAAAATCGTTTTTGAAAAATCATATATGTACATTCATTTTACATAGATGACAGAGTGATATCAAATTTGGCTGCAAATTATATCAATTTGTTGCACTATAGAAAAATCTTATGTTGTAGCTTTTAAGAGTGCTAATTATAAAAATCTAAATGGTCATTTACATGATATAAGTGTTGCTTTTAATATTATTAAATGGTTTAGAATTAAAATCCAATAACGAACAGTTAACTTTAGAAGTAATTTTGTACAGAAATATGTATACAAATTTAATTAAAAATTATATATTTTTTGTGAAGTTATGCTAGAAAATTAAAAATGTTGCTCAACAGGGCAGGTCAAGACAGAACAGTTTTATTATATTTTTAGTCCTTGGAATACTGGCTATAATATGCATATGAATCTATTTCCTCCAACCTATGCCTTACACAACTTATACATTTTGAGACTTTAAATTTTTATATATATTTTTTTAACTTATTCAGTTTAAAATGAACATTTAATTTCTGTATTTGAAGTTGATGCTATATTCCAGTATTTTAAAAAAATTAAATAATGTTTGATAAAACTTTGATTTAGGAAGAGCTGATTTAGTTCAACAAATGGCATACCAAAAAAAATAACTCTGGGGTAAAGTTCAGCGCATTGTTAGCTATTGAATGCGATATTTAGATTTGAAAAATTCTAACTTTTAAAATTGGATTTTCTGCCACAGTGCATTCTGTAATTTTTTTTCATATGGAATATATGAGTAACAAAACTGTTTATGGGAATTTTTTGGTCGAATTTTTATTGGGTCATTTTGGTGGCAGCCGTCCTATATTTCATTCATAAATTTATTATCAGAATCAGGAAGTTCATGCATTTAAAAAGTGTGTTTTAGGCGCTTAAAAAATGCACTTCAAATGTTGAAATATGCCCTAAAAACAAATAAAATATGCACTTTGATTAAAGAAAACTTTTATTAAAAAAAAGCATAAAATAATTTTCATTTCTTCTGCGTTAAATAAAAACCGAAAAAGATTGACAAATTCAAATTTTTTCATTAAAAAATCAAAAAGAAATGTGTGAATATTGAATATGAAGAATTTTAAAGAACGTTATGTGTTTGATGTGTTAAAAGATTTTAAAATATATGTTCTTTTTTCCAATTACTTTGTTCAAAAGGGTGTGAAGATAAATAAGTCAGTTAAATACGTCCTACACAAATATTAAATACGCTCCACACGCTGTTAAATGTTTTTTTTTTATGAAAAAAAAAATAGTTTTTAATAAAAAAAAACTATATCAAAATTAAATTTTAAATAAAAATCAAAACATATTTATAAAAAATATTAAAATATAAAATTATAGAAAAAAATTGTCCAATATATCAACCTATAAACAAAATTAATTTGAATAAAAATAGAACATTTCTGGAATCTACCAGTTCTAGGCTACTTTCAGTCTTCCGCTTACTCGATTCATGTTTGCTCCTTATGTCCATTGGAGCCACTTAAAAATTCCACATTTTTCCATATTTTTATAGTGAAAAAATAAATTTTTCAAAATTATATATCTCTGATCCCAGATGGAATCTGGGCATTTCTGCAATCTACTGGTTCTAGGCTGCTCCTCCTCTTACCCGATTTATGTCTACACCTTATGTCCATTGGAAACACTTGAAGATTCCACTTATTTCCAATTTTTCACAGTGAAAAAATACATTTTTCAAAGTGGTATCTGGACATAGAACTCTTCCACTTACCCGATTCATATCTGCTTCCACACCCACTTGAAATTTTAGATTTCTGTTCAAAGTAATTTTGTATATAGAGTGAGTGATATATTCGACAATATATATAATTTTATATTTTAATATGTTTTATAAATATGTTTTGATTTTTGTGTTTAAAATTTAATTTTGATATAGTTTTTTTTTTTAAATAATTTTGTTCATTTAAAAAAATCAACTAACGGCGTGTGGAGCGTATTTATCATTTGTGTAGGACGTATTTAACTGACGTATTTATCTTCACACCCGTTTTGTTCAAATAAAATTTTTCTATAAATTTTAAAACTTACAAAATGTATATTCATTTGTCAGAATTTCTACTAGCCCTAAGAGCAAGTCAAATTTTATTCACCTCACAACTTTAAAAAATATACTAACGAGCACACTTTTCTACTATTTCACACATGACTTAAATTAAAAATAAATATACAGTAAAGACTTTAGACAACTTTTGTACATAGAAAATACCATTCGATATCAACAGATGTGATGGATGCATTTTTAAATGATGTAGAAAGATTTTATTGTTTCTTCGTTTGAATCTAAAATTGTAACAACTATATTGGCAACACTTTTTTCGATGGATGTGGTCTTAATGATAGATCGATTTTTCTAAAATGATATTAATGTTATTACAAATTCTTGTGCTCTTAGACAGAATAATCTCATTGGTAGACTTTTTAGAAAGAATTAATCAATTGTCAATGTTTTACAAAAAATGTATGAAAACGAAAGCAAATGTTTCATATATATAAATCGATATTAAACGAACTTGTTCTGCCCTCAGATAAATGACTGGAAATTTGATCCTGAAATATATGTCTATATTTGTCGAATGTTTTAGGACAGTACTTCTCCGAAACGAAGTTTTTTATTCTGTGCAATCGCGCATCTTAATACGAGATAAATAAGGAACCTTCTGATGATGCAGCTTTTACAATAATCAACGTCATCCTGTGATTGTTAGTTTTGGAGAAATAGCTTACCACATATTAATGTGTCCATGGTATTTTTAATATTTTAAAACATTTTTTAGCTTTTTCGAAAATTTTGAATTGTAGACTGAAGTCATTTTATCAAAAGTCCGTAGAATTATTTTTTTCTGGACAAAAAATAATTTTAAATTGGAATATTGTATTAAATATGATATAAAAATATATAAAAATATACATGCCATTTTAAAGCAAATTCTCTAATTCACAAAAATATACAGACATACATACATACATATATACATATATACATACATACATACATACATATATTCATACATGAAATTCCGGTTGTCGATTTTTTTTTTTTTTTTTGCAAATTAAATATTTCTATATTCTCGAAAAAATACTCAACAAACTTATAATATTCAATTTAAAATTTATTAAATATAATTATTTTAAGAAACAAATTTTAATTAAGGTAAGAAAATAATCAACAAAAATGAGATTAAGTTTTTATATGTACAGAAACTATAGCTAAAAGCATGTCTCAAACTCTTCGAAATCGATTTTGCAGGTAGACCTCTTTCAAACACCACTACTATAAAAAATTTAGTAAACTAATATTACAAATCGTCACTGAAAATGCAAAAAAACGTAACATCAAATTTTTCAAGTTGCAGTTTTTTATGGAATATATTTTACTTTTCCAAATAACGATTATATTTATTAACAAAATTCAAAACAACACTATCAACAATTGCATGTCAAAAGAACGTAACATCACATTTGTTAATTTTTTTTAACGAATTTAGATTTATAAATTACGAAAGATATGAAAGCTATTCAAAATTTTGGAAAAAGTTATGAGAAACAACAAAATTATTTGTTTAGTAAAATAAATTTCTCTTTTTACAGAAAATAATGATATAAAAAAAATGATCATATAATGAAAATATTCAGACATCACTACTACTTTCAGACTACAGACTTCATTTGCTACCAAGAATACATCAAAATCCTAATTAATTATAATTTTTGATAAAATTTGTATTGATGTTACGTTTTTTCGGTTTCAGAAAATACTTATTCAGAAAACGTATCCTACATACATAATTTGAATAATATTTAACACAAATAAAACAAATGAGAAAGTTATAGTCGGTCAAGTCGGACAATATGATACCCTACAGCATTGCGTTTTTGCCTCAAAATAATTTTTGAGATTTTTGAAAATGGGCATAATCTGGGACCTATGACCATTTATGGTCCGATCCTTATGAAATTATAACCTTATATTAACCGTATTTGTATCAAATATCCTGATACTGTCATTTATGTTGGATTTATGCAGGTTAAATGGATTTTCGAAAGTGAGAATTATGTGGAAGCTATGGTTAATTATGAACCGATCTTCTGAAATTTAAAATTCCATTTTACTCTTATATAAAACTTACTTGTACTGATTTTTATTGAAATAGTGACATAATAGGTGTTAACACCCTATTCCGGGGGAACACTTGTATCGAAACAAGGTGAAATAATTGACAATTTCAATAGTATTCATCGTTATGCCGAAATAATCATATGTGCCAAACTTTATCCAATTATCTTTAAAATTGCAACCTTTCTTTGTGCACAAAATTTACATGGACAGGCAACCAGCCTGCCAGCGATTTATTGGGCGATATTTTTAACTCAAAAATTATTTAAATATTTAAATTATTTGTAAGACTGTAACATTCTTACAAATAATTTAAATTTGTAAGAATGAACCAGAGAAAAAACTAATTCCATTGATATGAGTATGTTATTCAAAGATAATTATTACTTTAATATTTGTTTAAACTTATAGAATTAATTTCAATTTAACCTTAAACTATATTTGTAGAACATAACAAGAAATTAACTTTTTGAGCAGTGTTGCTAGTTTAGCCTTTTTAAAGCTAAATCTAGCCTTTTTATTTTGCTTTTAGCCTCAGAATTTTCGTTTTAGCTTTTATCTTTTTCTTAGCCTTTTCTTATTATTAAAATGTCCTTAAAAAGGATAAGATGTTAATATTTAAACAGCAAAGAAAATACTTTCGTATTTGCTATTACTAATTTTTTTACAAAATCATCCATTTAAGCATTTTTGTGTATTAATTCGCAAAAAAAATCGAGATTATTTATATCTAACTAAAACTTTCGCCTGTGGCGCTTCAATCTCCAAATCAAATATAACTTAACTGATTTTATGGATTTACTTAATTAACGTATGCGGAATAAAGTTGCAACAAAAATTCGGCGCTTGTCAAAAACAGTGTACTGATGATAAAGAAAGGGTCTTTATCATCAATTTTGGATAGAATTTGATCTTGACATATTATTGTGAAAATTTTATGGAAATCGAATTTGTAGCTTCTATAAAATGTTAATAACAGCCGAACTACCTTGAAAAAAATATTTGTATTTTTTATTATTTCTATATACATCACAACAAATTTCTATTTTAGCTCAGGTGGCAACGGGAGTCAAAAAAAATTTTTTTTCGATAGATATAGGTCCATTGATAGAAAAAATGGAAAAATTGTAGCCAAAGTATTTTCTAAAATCTAATTTGACTTTAATTTTTTAGTAACAGTATACTTATGATAACTACATTTTACCATTCATTTGGATGTTTTCCCATTATAATATGCTAATTTGCATGAAAATCGGAGTTCCAATTTCTTTAAAATGGTAGCAAGAAAGGAACTGCCTTGAACAAAAAATGTGTAATTTTTTAGATTACTTTTATATTTATCTCACATAAAATTGTTTATATTTTAACGCAGATGGCAAAGAAATTAATTAAAAAAAAAAAAAAAATGTGGATCAAAGTCAATTTGTGGCTAATTTTTATCTTTTAAAACTCTGGTTTGACTGCATTTTTTGATTAATATATTAAGCTATGTAACGCAGAGGTGATGAATTTCATAAAAAGAAATATCGAGATATATTATCCAATACAGATATATCTTCTAAACTATTTCAGTATCTGAATATAAAGATAGAATGATTTTGAGGTATAAGAAAAAAAAAATAAAGTGTTAAAATTAAAAATCTCCCAATAATTTTAAATTAAAATCGTTTAATAAATTAATTATAATCCTATCGACAAAGCTCCAAGTTAAACTAGTATATAATAACCGATAAACTTGTTCGAAAAGTTCCAACTTCGAGTTTTCAGAGGTGCTCCTAAAGTGCATAAATGAATCCAAATATTGAGCATATATAACCACCATAATAAATTATCCTTTGAAAGAATAATATAAGAATTATGTTAATTTTTGGAGAAATTAGAGCATTTTTAATTTTGTTGCAATTTCTTTCCGCATACGTATTCATAGGTAATTATTTTTTTAATAAACTTCATTTATCTCAGAAAATTTTTATGATTAAAATTTAAAAAAATCTTACAAAATCGAAAAATCACCCAAAAATTGGGAAATTATTAATTGAAACAGAATTATAATTCAAAAATGACAAAAATCACGTCAAAACATTGAGTAATTTTTCATATGAAATATGTATAAATTAAATTTGTATGGAAATTTTGTAGGCGATTTTTTACTGGATCATTTTGCTAGCCGCCGTTCTATGTTTTATTTATAAATTTATTTCAATATCTTTAAAAAATATCAAAACTAATGAAAATAATAAAATAAATAAGTTTAAAAAAATGTTAGCTTTTTAGCCTTATGTTTTTAGGGCAATTAGCCTCTTCCGACCTTTTTTAAAGCTCAATTTAGGCTCTTCTTTTCCCATCTCCATGCAACACTGTTTGTGAGTATTAATCTGTTAACAAATATTTCCTAAATTTCCATTCAAATTCTAGTATTTATGTTTTTTGAAATAAAGTATTTAAACCGTAAAAACCGGTTTGAAAACCGAGTCGATCACCCTAGTATATACATACATACATACATACATACATACATATATACATACATACATACATACATACATACATAAATATGTATATTAATTTTTAGATAGAATATTATTTGAGTTTGTTTTGACACGTGTTCACAACAAAGAAAGTTTATTAGAACAGTATAGAGATTTAATATCAAATCAATCAGAACTTAACAACTTTTCCACCACAAAAAAAATGTGTTTCATTATAACAAAAACATTTTATATTTAAGAAGTCACAGGTGACATAGGTTTTACAATTTTCTTATTTTAAAGAGGAGCTTTAATATTTAAATGCTAAAGTTTATATTATGTTGTTTGACAAGAAACAGGAAAATATGAATAAATTATAAATTTGAAAGAATTTATAATAAAGAAAAACTAATGAAAATAAGCAAACAACAAATTTCCATTAAAAAAATTCGATAAAGGATTAATTTCACTAACAGACACCAGATAATTTAAATTTTTTTTGTGTATATAAATAAATATAAATATATAAAATCTTGTTATCTAAGATCATGAGGGTAAATAATATTAATAAAATAAATTATGTAAGTTCCTTAAGTATATAATAAAGCAGAATAAAATTATTTGAAAGCTCTCTATAAAAAGGTAGTGATTTAAACAAAAGGCAACACTAATTAAAATGCTGTCTCAGGTTTTATACCAGATATTTGTTTATTTTAGAAAATACCTAAATTGATATTTAAATTAAATATCTAAATTTTTCTTACGAAATACAAAATAATATTAATTTACAAACTGCTATTTTTACAAAATTTAATTTGAATTTTTAGAATTCTTTTTTAAACAATTTAATATGTATTTTCCTGAAAAATTGCAAAAATGTCTAATAGATTTAATACACCCACACATACAACCAGATAGCTAGCTACAAGCCATACAAAAACTTCTTTATATTTTTATTATAAAAAACTGTGGAAGTGCTCACATAAAATATGGCATTTTACAGGCTAAATTCATACAATGTTGTCAATAGGAATAAAGACATTTTTATTCCTTTTCACATGTAAAGAAGCATAAAAAAGAGCATAAATAAAATACAAATTTAAGAGGAGTATTGCCTTACAAACCACAAACGTATTTAGTCAGCAAACAACAAAATGTGATAATTTCACACATTATTGTGTTAAACAAGAAAGACGTCAAAATGACAGACAACTAGTCAAGTCAACTGAAACATTTGAAAATGTAATTTAAATTGGAAAAAGCAACGATGACACAAAAAATCACAAAAATAACAAAAAAAAAAAAAAAATGAAAAATGGAAAGGAAACTTGAACTAAGGCATAAGAGATAAAAACTTATTTAAAAAATTGCTTTGAAGATTCTTCTTCAGATTTTGTGGAAATCGCATAAATTGGGACGGTTTACAAAGTGTTTAGGAAATCATAGTATTATTTGAAAGATTACTTAATCAAACAATATTCCTTGATAATAAGAAAAAAATATTTTCTTAAATTGAAATTGTAAATTTGAAATTAAAATTTCAAAATAAAAATACAATCAAAGAAAAAATCTTAAATATGATTTAAAATGCAACATTAGGTATTACCTTCTACATAATATATAAAATATTTACATAATTTTATTTGATAAAAATAGGTACGAATTTCATACGTATAATTTGTGATTTTCATTCTGCATTTCTGAATCATAATTTTTTAAGTGAGTACGAATATTCCTGGGTGCCAACATTTTCTATCCAAATTTGAACCAAAGAATAACTTCAAATTGTTTTTAACAGTCCAATTTCTTATCCAATAAGAGTCACCGTGCAGGAAGAAGTGTGCAGCAGTTCTAATACTTTTTAATGATACTATTTAGTTCATTCCTTGGGCATCGAAATACTATTACTTAGAAGTGTAAAAAATACATCAAGAAAGTATAGGAATATAATCGCTTTTGTATAATAAACATGTTTTAATGCAGTTGAATTGTAATTAAGCTAAATGTTTACCTTATATTCAAACACTATAATAACTCACTATAACTTTAAATTAAATTAAATTAATAATTCATTATAACTTTAAGTTAAATATGAAATATTTGAGGACAAAAATCACTAATTAAAAATTAATAATTTTTTATATTAATACATTTTTAATTTAATACTTAAATAACAACATTGATTACTTTAAAAGTTATACATTACTGAACGAAATTATCTCCCAAGTAAAGTTTTTTAGATAAAAATTCGATCTAATTTGTTTTGTTATTGCAAATTAGTGTATTTTCTACTTTTGAACATCTATGAGTGTCAAATAAATACACTTTTTAGTGGATGAATGCAAAAACTCTCTTCCAAATGCTCGCAGGGTTTGTACATGTTTGCTTATACTTATGAGAGAGTGAAAGGTGGGTGTATGTGTTTGCGTGTTAGTGTGTGAGTGTCTACTCATTACTGTGATTGCTCGCGAAGTCATAAAAAAATTGTTCAATTTTATTTCTAACAAAGAAAATAAACAACAACCATTATCAACCTTATTGAAGTCTATAGAATTCATGATGCCAATATTCTTGTTCTTCTTTTACTTCTATTAGTATCTTCAATAAACTTTGTTCTTGTTTTTCCTTTTTTTTTCTTTGTTTCTTTTATTTGTATGAGTTTGTACTAAATCCCTACAGTCCTGGTGGCAGTTCTCGAACTGTTGATATGACTATATAATTTGAGAGCCGTTACAAATCTTTAAACTGACTAAACTCTAGATTACTTATGAACTGTAAAGATGACAAACTTTTCATTCCTCTTGAACCATACATACATACATACATACATACAAACATAAATACATGCATACATACATATGTATCAAATGACCTATAAAATGTGGTTGACTCCACGTAATGACACTCCAATAAAAGTTTTCTCGAATAGGTGTTTTTTGTCACCAGCAAATATGCAGGGATATTTTAGAGCTTCGATAATATAAAAATCAATACAATTTCAAACAAATATTCCATACAAACGAGTATGAGTTTTAGAAGAGTTTAGTACAAAAAACTACTTTTGATTTTGTAGTTCTTACTTTTGATGATAATGATGATTGGTGTTTATAAGTATATAGGTATGTACATATCTACGAGTATGTCATACTTTCAGTGTTGCCAGGAGTTTCATAAAAAAAGGCTAAATTAAACTTTAAAAAAGGACATAAAAGGCTAAATGCCCCTAAGAATGAGACCAGAAAAAAGCTAATATATTTTTTTTTTTAATTTAAAAACCTACTTTTTCTCGTTCTCATTAGTTTTTGATATTTTTTAAAGATTGTAATAAATTTATGAAAAAAAACATAGAACGGCTGCAGGCAAAATGACCCAATGGAAACTTGCCCAAAATTTCCTATACAAATTTGAGTCATATTTCAAACGAAAAATTAACCAAATATCCAAAGTGATTTTTCATAATTATTGAACTATATTTCGTTTATTAAAAAATAATTATAATAAATTAAGTAAGTCCATAAAAGCAGTTCCAACTATTTTTTATTTAGATAATGAAGTACGCAAGTTTTTGTGCGAATGAATGATTCTGTAAAACTAAAATTAGTAAAAGCAAATACTAACATTTAGCCTTTTTAAGGCAATTTTAAGAATCAAAAAAGTCTAGAAAGAAGCTAGAATCTAGAACGAAAATTTTTTAGGCTAAAATCAACATAAAAAGGCTATATTAAGCCTTAAATAAGCTAAACTGGTAACACTGCATATTTGGTTGATGGGGTGATGTCATTTGTTGTTATTGCCTCAGTGAGTAAATGTGTTCATCACTGACGCTGTTGGTAAACCATTGTCGTGTCATAATTTCATTTTGTATGCCGTAATTTCAGACATTTTGGTAACGGAAAATGATAAGAAGCAATTTTCGATAGAGCAAATGTTTTTCATTATTTTTTATACTAAAATGTTTAGGGAAAGAATGAATAAATGTCAATATTCGATATTTTATCAATTTACCTGAATATTTGTCGTTTGTTCATTTAGTTTTTTCTCCCCATTTTTCGTAAGTTAAAGCATTTGTGGGGTGAGTTTGTTTGTTATACTGTCATTTTAGTGTAAATTGTAGTAAAAATTTTACGTAACAACAGATAAATATTTAATGTTATATATTTTTTAATAATTTTTTATTTACCCTATACCTAGTTAAAGTAAATACTATTTAACTATAATTGTTGTATAAATTGAATTATTTGATTTTAAAACGAAGCATTTAATTGAAAGGTGTTACCAACATATTCGATTCTTTATAGTCCTATGATTTTTAATCATGATGGAGGCAAACAATTCACTTTTATTTACGTATAAATATTGAAAAAGTTTTCATTTTGTCAATTAAAGTATCTCATTATTATTTCTGTTATGTAGGTATTTTATGATTTTAAAAAATTTCACGTCATTGAATTGAAAAGTATTTAAAATAAAAGTAGTCAAAATTTACTCCGTTCCATTCGTATGTCAACTATGTAATAAAATAACCATCAATTTTTAGTTTTACCTAATGAAGTAAATTTTAGCAAATTTGTTAAAAATCTAAATCTATTTATATCAATAGAAAGGAAACTGTATCGATTGTTCAAATATTTCTTAAATAATTCTACTAAATTTTAATACAATTTCCAGAAAAACAGAAAAATTTTCTTTTTTCAAATATTATCATAAATCTTAAGGATCTTGAATTGCTGAGCTATTCATAAAATCTTTTCTTACAAAGAAATCGTAAACACTGACTTGCTGCACAACTTGAATTAAAGTACAGAAGTTAAAATTTTATTAAAAAATTGTTCTCCCCTATAATTTATATTATTTGAAATTTGGATCACATTAAAATTTAATTTTTTCCTTAAAAACTATAAATAGTCTGTATGTAGAGTATTCCATTAACCATCATTAAGAAATGGTATATTCTTTAAATATACCATTTCTTACTGTTGTCATAAAAATATAAAATGTTAAATGAGTAAATAAAAAAAAATGTTTTTTTATTTAAGTAAATTCCCACTTAAAGCCCTCCAAAGATAAGAAAAAAACTAAAGTGCATTTTATATGCACTGCAATCATTAGTAACGTAATAAATGAAAACGTATCTTTAACGGTTGGTTCCAAGAAAACCAATCGCTCTACCCATGTTGGAAATATTTTCTTTGGATGTTTAATCACCTTTTCTTAAATAAATATTCGTACAACCAACACTTGAACGATTAACAAGAAAATAATCAAATTATTTGTTTATAAATAAAAAATATTATAGAATTTACCTATTTGTTGATTTTTTTATTTATAATAGGAATATGTACTTCGTACATTGTTGACCGTTAACCATAGTTTTTCACGGGAAATCCCGGGAAATCATGCGGGAATTTCCGGGATTTCTCGTGTCTGCAAGAGTTTATATTTTCTTCTAACTTATGTATGGTTATTTAAGTATATAATGTGTTTTTATATTTGTTTTTATTTATTTTATTTTCTAAGGAAATATCTAAATATGTTTGATAGTTTCTGAGTCCTTCATGCATTTTTGTATAAAATATGGAAAATAAAATAATTATATTTATGTGAATATTTAAAAAAGAAAATATACTTCCTGATTCTGCATTGTGGTCAACAATAACATGTTACAAATGGAACAGAAGAAGGAAAATTCGAAATTTTAAAAGTATATTTATTAGACGATTTGAAGATGAAAACGTGATCTTAAATGTATCTAAACTATTAACTTTATATGAATTTTTTATAAAATAAATTACAAAATGTAACTTATAAGACTGCAATTTAAGGGTCCAATTATCCGAGAACTGAAAATGATGCAAATTAATTTTTGAGCTTAGGTTTTTCTTAGCTATAGATTAATATTGTATCATAAAAATAAAAGGAACTTAATTATATTTTTGTATGACAAAACCCATTATTCATAAAAATGGGTATAAACTTGGAAAGAATAGGGTTTAAGGAATATGTAAAATTCTCAGGGCTCTCTTAATAACAAGCTTGCTTTAGTAAAGTTATCGAGGGAAGTTTAACTCACAGGTCAATATGAATACCAAAGTAATTATTCGACTTTCGGATGAGTTGTTATAACTGAATTAGTTTATCGTTTTATAATGAATTAGTTTTTTTAACACTTTTTATCCATAATTTAACTAATCTTATAAATATTTAACAATTTTTAATTATTTATTTTTGGCGGGATTTCCCGGGATTCCTGAAAATTTAAAAATCAATCCCGATTTCCCGGGAGCGGAAAAAGACCGGGAAAAGACATACTCTACAGTTAACATAAAATTAATTTTAAAATGTTAATTTTTTCTTCATATAAGTATTGAAATACAATTATTGTAATTTATATACATATATACAATGTGCTTAAAAAAACAGTTGTGAACTTTTTTTACTATTATTATAATTTTTAATGAATAATTTCTTTTAGAATCTGGGAGAAAAATTCTAAATTCTATGATTGAAAAACAAATGCCTTTAAAAAATGTTCCCATTTCCTCCAACAAAAAACTGAGACTATTCATAATATTAATGAAAATATCTCTGTATAATTGCTAAAAAGAAAGTGTTTTATACAATACATATAAATAGGTTAATTGTAAAACACTTTGAATAATTAATATCATTTATAAAGATAATCATATATTAATTGTCTACAAAATATCATTTAATGAGATATTTGTTTGTCTCATCATTTCTAAAACTTTAATCAGTATTCATAAGTTCTATTTGAAAATTTTTTATTTTAATGATTTTTATTGTCTTAATTCGATTCACAATTTGTTAAGACCTTAAATCACATTTAGTATATGTATACTTAAGCTGTTACATCTTTGTCTCTCCCAATCCTCGACAAGATTAAAATCTTTTTAAATTTTATTCATGTTTTTTTTCGAGTTTTTTATTTCATTTCACCATATTTGAGCAATAAAACAACATTTCTGGTCTATTAATATTAAACACTGACATTGATTGATCATTTCTATATGCCGGTATTTATTTTTTATGTTTATACTTTTTGTTGATTCTTGTTTTTGTTTTCACTATTTTTATTCGTATTCTATAATTTTTTTCCTCCTCATCGTGTTCCATATTATATTTGTTTCAAATATTTTTTTTTCTAGTCTTTTTTTATTTTAAATCAATATTTTAAAAACTTCATTGAATCATTGAATTTAAGCAAACAGGGAAGGAAGCAAATCAGGAAGAAGGGAGCGAAAGTATTTTAAATATTAGATTTTTTTTTGGTTGAAAATATTTATTAATGGTGCGATGGTTGGTTGTTTTATTTGTGTAAGATTAAGTTGCAGATTAGTGATGTTGGGTGAATTTGTATATTTAAAAAGATATTTTATAAATCATCATTAAAATGAAACTTTATTTTATAATACCCCTCCCCCCTCAATATAATCACCCAAGTATTCGATGCTTAGGATTATTTTTTAATTAATCAGGGGGAAGATGAGTTTGTGATTTGTAGACAAACCAAAAAAGTATAATTCCAAAAAAGTATAATTTATTTATCACACATTTGGTTTGGACACTGGCTGATACTTGTATTCAATAAATGTCATTCAAATGAAATTAAAATATTTGTCTATTTAGATTAAAATGTATGAGATTGTAGGTACATAAAAGTATTTGCATCTCTGAAAAGAATTTAGTATTTTTTTTTTTTTTTTTTTTTTTAAGAAAAATAAAGTTTTTCATAAAAATGTAAAAACACACTTCTTAGTTTTCTTTCATTTCACATTCTAACCCCAACCCATAATTTAAAAACTTTTAAGAAAATCGTGTTTTTTCCTTTAATTTGTTTTAAAAACTTTAAGAAGTTACAGTTTTAAAGTGTTGAGGTTATATAAAATTTCTATTTATTTTTAAATACATAGATTTAAACAAAACTAAGTAAATTATTGAAGCTACTAATAACTTAAAACTTTCATACATTAAATAAAAATATATAATTTAGTAAACACCAAAAGTTTACATAAAAGTTTAGACATATTTTTTTTATTTTTTATTGTAATTATATGTTTTGTTTAGCGGAGAACTTTTTAGTATTATTAAAAATAATTAAACCGGAAAATAATATTTATTAAACGTTTTGCTTTCATTTTTCATTTTACTTAAAATATGCTTTCATAAGTATTAAAAATATATGATATTAGTAATATATATATTTTTTTAACAAACAATTTAAAGAAAATTATATCATACGAGTACAATAGAAACCAAAAAAATATATATATATAGCAAAATATTATTGTCTAACAATATTACATACAAATTCTGTGCTTTTAAATCTTTACAAATTATATTTGATAATTTACATTGTTAACTACTAAATAATTAGGTATTTTAGCATATAAATTTTAATTATTCTATTGTTTTCACTATTCAGTTAAGTTTTCGTTTAAATATTTATGAATTGATTATTCGACAAATCTGCTAACAACAGTTTATTTTATTATTATTAATGCTATTTTATTTATATTTTCAATGGAAATATTTAGAACATTTTTAAAAATATTTTAAAATATTTGATAGAATGTGTACAATTATTATTGTATACATTCGAATAATGTTCGTTCGAATAATTCGAATATTTTGATGTCCAATATTGAAACAAAAAGAATAATTTTCTTTTTTAACATTATACTTATTTTCTTTTATTATTTTTAACTATTTGTGTAAATATATAATATTTTACAACTATTTTGTTTTTAATTTTTTAATTAAATATTTTCTTGTCATTTACACAACTGAAATATGGAATTATATTGATAATTTATATTCTTGAAAGAAAAGTAAAACCTATTATTTATTTATTGTAAATAAAGGCCGCAATTTAATAACAGTAGATGGTAAGATAATTCTTTCTATAAATACATAAACGTTACAGCAAGAGGACGGAAAAATTGGAAATGCTCTTCTGTGCACTTTCGCCAATTTCAACAATCAGACAAACATCCTTTTCATATTTTATAAAAGCTAAAGAGTGAAATCGGTTTAAATCAAGCTATCTAAATACTATTCTTTTTTTTAAATATTATTTTAAGTAATTTCCTTAAATATATATTTTTTGTGTTAACACAAGTCGATGTCTATTTATTGTATTAAAATAATAAATAATTATTAGTTTAATTTCATTTTTTGTTTTTGTGTTTGGCACACACAAAGTATATTTACAACGAATTATTAACTTTTAAATTGTTTTTGTTTTCCTTTTACAACAATTATATTATTAATATTGATTAGAAGTATTTAAATCATAACTTAAAAACTCGAGAAATAAAAGAATATTACATGAATATGTTGTAAATAAGATGTTTATAATTGATGATGTACAAATATTCAACATGTTTCTTTAAGATATCTAATAAGATTACTAAGACTTATGACTAGATGAGGAACTTTTTTGTTTACCTACTCATTTGCACTGCCTTTATACTTTTAATTTCTAAAAGTGTGAGAAAAATAATATTTTGCATAAGCTTCGTTATAAGTTTTTCAATTAAAGATTTTAAAATTTAGAAAAGAGATTTTCTAGAGCTGATCTTGGATGGGAACTTTGGTTGATTTGATTTATTATATAAATTGTGGACCGATTATCAACAATTTTTGCAATGTGATTTATAATTTATGTTGAATTGAGTTTAATGATTGACGCAGATCATTAGCTGAAAATCATATAACATCTCTACTTATAGTGGTTTTAGGTAGACACAAAAAACAACAATGTCATATTAATATTCATAAACTAATTAATTTAAACCCTGTCGGGAATTTAAATCGAATAAACAAATAAAAAAAAACTTCATAAATACTTAACGCTGAAAATAATTAAATCAAAATACAAAATCAATAGATATTAAATATTTATTATAATTTTTTAATAGGGCGACCTTAATAAATCTTTTGTTGCGTCATTGAATGACTTACCTTAAATATGTATGTCGAGTTGCTCTTTATTTATTTGTATTCAAAATTTTAATCCAATACACACGTTGGACACGAACGACACTATCAAATATCCAAAAGTAGATTAAATTTTTCTTCTGTAGGTTTATTTTTAAAATGTAATTTAATCCACAGCAAATGATAATTTTTTCTGGTTTTACTTTTAATAAAATTATGTATTTAGTTATTTTGTTCACTTTGTTTCTTATGTTACACTTGATAGTTCTTTTACACTTTTCTTAATGTATTTTATTACATTCTTTTTTCTTTGTTTGTTTACTTTTTTCTTTTTACTTTTATGCGTTTTTTTTTTCTATTATTACTTGATATTATTTTCTTATTCTTAAATTCGACAGTGTTTTTTTATGTTTGTTTTTCTTTTTCACAAAATATCAATGATGATGAATCACTAAAAGTAGAAAAAAAAAGATTATAAGAGAGGGAGAGATGAAATAAAATATGATAGTACCAATAAAAAATTAAAAAAAAAATTAAATATCATGTATTTGTATACAACGTAGTTGTTAGTGTTTTCTGTATGCTGTTTATTTTATTATTTGTTTATGTATTTGAAATTGACTTCCAACAAAATGCACTTGCTTTATTGTTTTGAAAAAGATCTACTGTTTTAGTTAGCACTTATTTGTTAAAAGTAAGATTTTTTTAATAAATGAAATAAAATATTAGTTTAAGGATTTTTATATGTAAATATGATGATTACGACTAGAGTCTTTCAAGAGGTTTAAGTATGAGTACAGCCTCTACCTAAATACCCAAAAGACCAAGAATTTTAAGACGGCATTTGGTCTTTTCTCATTCTTAGCTGTTGTTGTTGTTTCAACAAGTCTGTGGTTTGTCTGTAGATATTTTGAATGGTTTTGGTTAAGTATTTAGTAAAAGTTTTTTTTATATTACTCAGTCGTTAATTGTGTGTGTTTGTTAGTTTGTTCATTCGTACTCAATTGTCAGTTCCAGAATTTGAGATAAAAAGAAGAATCGAAGAAAAATATTAATTCTTGTTATTGTTCCCTGGCTGTTATTACGTTCTTGTTGTTTTTACTTATTGACAGTGTTACCATATGTGAAGATTTATCTTATTTTTGAAGTTTTTCTAAACCTTGGGAAGTTTTGAAGCTTTTCAGTACGAAAATAAGATTTTTGAAAAGTAGTTACTATGTAAATTTTGCTCGAATTAAAATTATTTCTCTAACAAAAATACAGCTCTGAGTAAATAAATATAACTCACAACGTCTTTAATTTTTGTTTTTTGCTATTACGTACTAGAATTTTGATGATCAACTAATTTTTGGACAATATTTCAGTTAAGTAGCATTTTAAATTTAAAAAATCTATTGATTTGTTGGTCCACAAAAAAGAGAAATGAAAAGAACACAGGAGGCCATAGAACATTTTTTTCGACCAGAAAATGAAAAACAAACCTTCATTAAGAAAAGTTATTCTAAGTATAGAAAAAATTTGAAAAGTGAGAAAGAAAAACATTTATAAATTATTGTTTATTCTGTTTATTGAGCATGTGATAAAAAATTATAAATTTTATGTAAAGTGGTTTATAACGTTAATCTATTGCTTTGGAAATAAATTTTTAGGTGGATAAATTCCATAAAAATGATATATTTTGTGACGAAAAAAATTTTTTTTTTCATCCAAAAATAAGATTTTTTTTAAAGTAATATATGGCAACACTGTTTATTGGATGACTACCAATTCAACATCAGGCATAAATCAAGATGTATTCTTCTTTCACTTATTTTTTCTTTAATTTTTGTCTTTTACTCTTTATTTTATGTTGATTTTTAGAGTTTTATGTGTTTTTTTGTTTTTTATAGAAATCTTTGCATTGAATCTCTTGGGATAAAGAGACAAAGAGTGATACAAAATAAAAATAAATAAAAAACCTGATGAATAAATAAATTAAGTTTTTATGTTGCCTAAACAATTGAACAATAACAAAATTTAAGAATATTGGGGATGCCAAACGAAGAAATAATTATTTCAATCGGCAGTGGAAACTTATAAATTTGTTTTTAGATTTTATTTTGTTTCTGTATCTAATTGAATTTTGAGAAGATTAATGAGACACTTTGTACGAAAAAAATTAAGTCATTTACAAGTTGTTTTCAAAAATTTATTTTACACATTAAAAGAACAGAAATTTAAAATGGCAGACATAGTCTGAACATTTTTCAAATTATTACAAATTAACCCGACAATTATACGTTTCATATTCCTTTACACGTTAGTTTTATATACAAATAAAAATTTTTCGAAATAACAAATTTTCCACATAAAAACAAATAACTACTCATCACTAATAAGTACTCATATGAATTTTTAAACAGCTGCCATATAAACGTTACATGATCACTTGACAAAGAAAGTGAAGCAAAAAATTTTTAAAAACCTGACTTTTTGATTCACTTAAGGCTAAAATATACTCAAATCTTCATTTAAATATAATAACGTTTACCCATTTCAAGGAAAAGCAATTTTTTATCCTTTCAAAACTGGAATTAAAAATTTTAGAAAATTTTGTAAACGAAACTTTAAAAGTTTAATTGATACTTGACATTATATAGGATTTTTGTTATTTATGCGACTTTGGGGACTTATATTAGAGCTATGCTAAATTATGTATCAATCCCTTTGGAATTTTACAGTTTGATTAATACTACAATAGAACTTATTTGTGTCAAATATTTTTCAATATACTACTCAATAAACCAAACGATGTTATAACGGTATCGAAACGATATCATATAGGTGATAATAATTATCACCAGTGATAGTCGTTTTTGAATCGAAAACGATAGTTTTTATGGACTAAAGTGTGCCTTTCCTTATGATATCGTTTTCCCATGAAATTATGATATCGTTTTCGGTATCGTAATATCTAAAAATGACGGTAGTAAAATCGTCATGGACCAAATTTTGTTTTCAATACTATTCAATACTAAAAAATTGCAAAAATTAAAATACTATAGGTGTTTATAAAGAAACATAGTCTGCTGAAATAATAAAAAATGCTAAATAATATAGAACATGAAAAAATCTTCTTCCTAAAGCACATATTTTTATAATTACGTATCTAAAGAGATTGGTTGGACGATTCAAAATCTGTTACTTTAAAATTTATTTCTATTTATTATCAGCTTGTGTTTGTTTGTTGAAAATTTTTAAATTTTAATATTTTTATTTTTGATAAATAACTCATATGATCACAAAACACAAAATTAACGATAAATACACAACTTATATAAAATTTAAAATAAGGGTCTTAAAATACATCTCCTAGGCTGCAATTTACATTAGACAATTTTGTTATATACTTTTTTAGTAATTAGATACAGATTTTATAATTCTAATTCTATTTAAATAAAAATGTTAACAATAATAGCTGTGTTTTGTTGCTGCCGTTGAGTGCTAACGTTGACAGTTAACAAAAAAAAGCGGTACTCACCTGAATTTGTATCACTTAATATTCAAACAAAATTTTCACAAATAAATCTTTATATTTTATAAAAAAAAAAAAAATAATGTTTTATATTTGTTTTAATTCTATTTGTTTGTAGTTTTATATTTTTTCCTTTGGTGGCATTCTAATTATATAGCATTTTTTCTTCATAAATTCTTCACGTTAACTCCTAAATATATAAATTTAAATTTTGTATTAAATTGTATATGAAAGTTAGCAACAAAACACAACTAATATTAAACTATCAATCAGTCTTGTCAGACTGTCAAATTTGCCACGTTATATTTTTTAATATATGCTCTTGATTACTTAGTCTGTTAAAATTTGTAAAATATATTTACTTTTTACAATTTCTTAAATTATTATTTTTGAATTTCTGCCACGAAAAAAATTAGATTTTTGACATTGTCATAACCAATTGCAATAGGCTTCGTTCCTGTACCAAAATACTGACTGAAAATTGTGAGCCAGCCGTCTAGCTAAAAGGAGACACGGTCACCATCAAATCGATTGATATAATAGGTGATTCAAGTAGAGATACTTTTTTCAATAGCCTTTTTTGACAGATCACGTGTGAGTCGTGTCATGCTGTCATGTTGTTTTTGTTTAGTATTGTTTGGCATTTCATAATGAAAAGAACTACGCCTGAACAACGTTTACAAATCGTTCAACTTTATTACGAAAATTCAAGTTCTGTGAGGAATGTGTCTCGTGCACTACGCTCAACTTATGGTCAACATAATCGGCCTACTGAGCGTACTATTCGCAATACCATCACCCATTTTGAGACCCAGAATTCATTATTGGATAATATTCGACCGAATAAACCACGTCCAGCACGCTGTGAAGAAAATATAGCGGCCGCAGCTGAGAGTGTACACGAAGACCGTGGAGAGTCCATTCGGCGCCGTTCGCAGCAACTCGGCCTCACGTATGGAAGGACTTGGTGCATTTTACGTCGAGATCTTAAAATGAAAGCGTACAAAACACAGCTTGTTCAACAACTGAAACCGCTCGACCTTCCCAAGCGATATCGCTTCGCTCTATTTGCACTTGAAAAGTTCCAAGAAGATCCGACGTTTTCGAGGCAAATTTTGTTCAGCGATGAGGCGACATGTCACACATCGCATCAATAAATGGATTTATTGAGAGAACACTTCGGTGAGCACATAATTTTATGTTTTGGGCCGCTCGATTGGCCACCAAGATCGTGTGATATCACACCGTTAGACTTTTTTCTGTGGGGATATGTAAAGTCTAAAGTTTATGCGGACAAACCCGCTTCGATTCAGGCCTTGGAGGAAAACATCACGCGTGTCATTCGCCAGTTACCAGTCGAAATGCTCGAACGAGTCATCGAAAATTGGACTCAACGGATAGACCATCTGCGACGTAGCAACGGCCAACATTTGATAGACATAATCTTCAAAAAATAAATGCCAAAGAATGTTCTTTCAAATGATAATACATTCCCCATTAAATTTGAATTTTCTGTGTTTTTTTCTTTAAAAAAGTAGGGAACCTCGAAATGGATCACGCGGTACTTGTGAAATGATTTTTAAATATTTTTAAAATGGTCACAAAATAAACGAACAAAAAATTATATGACGAATTAATGTTTCCACTTGTGCTATGATTCAAAATATCTGTATTATTAAACATAGAACCAATTTCAAACGTTTAACAACTTGGTTAAAAAAAAAAACATATTTTACTTTTATTTCACTTTAATTTAATTTCAAACAAATCGTCAACTCGTTATAGGGTTAAAAATGTAGTAAAAATAGTTTTGGTTTCAACGTAACTAAATAGTAAATGAAATTTTGCAATTGCACAATAGTTACAAACAATTAATTCAAACTAGTTTTAAATGCAGCAGCAACAGGAACAACAACAATAGACGATAGCAGCAATAACCAGTATTCATACACTAGAAAATCAACAAATGATCTCGGCTTGTTATTTTTTTGATTTTTATTTTATTATTTAAACATCAGAAGTACATAAATGCTGGTTAAAATAAAGTATTGTAGAGAAGAAAAAAGTGGCTGGTCCAGCTTTATTATTTTTTTATTTTTTATTATTATTTCTGTTTTTATATTTTATAACAAAATACGGTATCGGTAAGATGAAGGAGGAGCAGGGGAAGAAGAAAGAAATTATACAAATAAGAAAACCGGTTACTCAAGATCACTTAAAATAAAAATAGAATAACTAAGCAAGCGAATGACTGAGTGACTGTATGTATGGATGATTGTATGAAATAGCATGCAGCAGCAGCACGCCTTATTAAATGCACTATTTCAAACATTTAGCACTAACACATACACACGCGAATGCACTTATTGTGATTTTTTATTTATACACACGAACGAATTTGTTCTGTTAACAGACAGCCATACACACACATATTACAAATATGGATTAGTTGATTTTTTTACCTTTTTGTTCCACTACACTATTTTTATTGTTTGCTAATTATTGTTATCATTTAGTTGTATTTTTTTCTATTCTTCCTTTTTATTATTTGCTTGTTATTAAAAACACATTAGAATAATAATTTTTAATTAAATTATTTTATTATTAAATATTTACTTTTTTTTAATTTTATAACATTTTTATTTTATTATCTACTCATTCGCTTTATATATAGGTACAGTTGTAATTGAATATTATTATTTTTGTTTTTATTTGATTAAAATCAAAGCAACAAAAAAATTGCTTATGCATGCACTTAAATAAACTCTACACCGCATGCTTTCGTTTCATTTTATGTTATCAATTCAATTGAATTTTATAGTTGCCGTTGTTATTATTTAAAATTGGAGTAAAAGTGTATTTGTTATAAGTAACAACATTACTGAAATTGCAGCAAAGGCAACATATTTTACATATACAAAAACTTTATTATAACATCTGTACACTAACAACAAATCTATTATAATATTGTATTCCTTTTTAGTTGTTGCTTTAGACGCGCACGTTTTCCGTTCGTGAGTCTTCTTGTTGTTGGGTAGTGAAGTATTTTAAGCACAATCATTCAATATCAAATAAGCAAAATTTTAAGCACCAGTAAAACACACGACTTCTACCTTCATTTTATCATTCAACCAACACGACCGGTGTTTACAAAACAACTGGCGTTTGTTATAAAAATTATCAAGCGGCAAGCAGGCAGCCAAGCAGTCAGTCAAGCTGTTTATTAACGCAACATTAAAAGAGCGAATTATAGTTAAAAGTGAGATTTTTTAGTTGAAAGAGACTAAATCCATAGCACATTGGGAATTTTCATATAAAATCTTTGTGCGTTTTTTTATTCTGGCAATGATTGTTATCTCCTGTATTCTCTTACTCTCTCAAAGTTGTGATAAAATGAGAGAAAGAATATTTGTTTTTATTTTCTGCTGTTAAATAACATAACATTTTTAACACACACAAGAGTGCATTTATTTGAAAAAGACTAAAAGTATGCAATGGTTTTAAGTATTTACGTTTGTCATTGGGCAATTTTTTTACAATAAATTGAGTGACTTTAATCTCATTTTAGCACAAATAAATAAATAAATAAATAACAATTTTGATAAATCATTTTTATACCCTACACCACCATAGGTGGAGACCATATTATGTGTTTGTGCGTATGTTTGTAACCCAAAAATATTGGTCTAAGACTCCACTTAATGTATACCAATCGACTTAGAATCACTTTCTTTTTTACAGTCTAAGTCGATTTAATGATGTCCGTCTGTTTGTCCATCTGACAGTCCGCCCATGTAAATCTTATAATCAAACTACAGGTCGCAATTTTGAAAATAATTTAATAAAATTTGACACATATGTATTTTATGGTACAAGGACGAAGCCTAATGAAATTTGTTATAATCCATTATTATAAATGCTATTTAAATGTTAGTATTAAGTCAATATTTGACAGGTACAAGTTTTGTATTAGTAGAAATCACGGTGCAAAATTTTATGAAAATCGGCTCATAATTGAGCCGATTTAAAGTTATATTAAGGAGAAACATATTAAAAAAAAAAGTTTGAATCAATTATGTTCCTCAAAAATATGAAGGAAGACTGACAATAGCTTATTTTTGCATATAGTTTACTAATAATATTTTTTATTCGAATAATGTAAACAGTTTATTCTAAATATATACATACTTAATTTTTTGTGGCCTTATTCATAATAACACTTTAAAATTTATAAATATTTTTTTAATCAAATTTTGTACAGAAAAATGTTCTATAAAGCCTTGATACATTGAAAAGAAATATTATGAATAAGGCAGTTAGTGTTTAATGTATTCTAAAAAATTGGTTTTTGAGATAACTTTAAATATAATACATGTAATAAAATGTACATATGTTGGTATAGGTATCCTAGTAAAATTTTTGGTAGTTATCGACTTGGTTATTTGGAAGACTTAATTAGAGAATCGTACAGTTCCTAAAATAAAAACAAATTTCCCAAAAATATAATTTTTTATTTAATTTAAAAACTCAACATTTATTGCAGGTCTACATTTATAATACATTTATATTAAAAGGTCAAATTCAGAAGGGTCCATCCAGACTTAGCACTATTGGCTAATTGGTTTTTTTTCACTCTTTAAAATCATCTCAATAAAGGTATCAGAGTAGTACAAAATACGGGATTTTTTTAAGTGAACGTTTATTTCTATCAAATTTCAAATTCAACATTTCTGTTTTTATACTCAATATCTTCGACATAATATATGTACCTCTGCATGTCATTTTTTTGCTCGGAGAAACTACATTCGAAATCTTAACATTTTACCACTGCAAAATAAATCAAATTTAATAATTTAATATTTTTGTTGACTATTAACAAAGCTGTAATACTTTTATAAAAAATTATAATAACATTATTTTAAGAGAACAACTTTAAAAGCAGTGAATAAGAAGCAATGAAAATACAGTGTTAAAATCATTGATTTTGGAGCTATCTTTTTTTTGGTATGTAATTCACTTTAAAATTATATGTATTAGAATTTTCTTTCATACTTCAATTTAATCCATCGTAACAATTTTATATGAGGGCGCATCAATAAGTCCGTGACTTTTAGAACTTCCCTCGTAGTTATATGAAATGCAACACTATTCCCACCAAGTGCCATCTGTTAATAGATTACTGTCAAATTTTGAGCAAGTGTGTTCATTTACTTTGCGTAAAAAATAGGAATTTTTGAGGTCCTTAAAATAGGCATTTTTTTTGATCAATAATTTCATCGTTGGAGCTGAATCTCTTTCCACCGAGCCATTTCTTTAGGTTTGGAAATAGGAAATTGTCACAAGGTGCTAAATCCGGAGAATATGGCGGATGAGGTACCAATTCGTAGCACAATTCATAGAGTTTTGCCATTGAGACTGCACACGTGTGCACCCGTGCATTATCTTGATGAAAAAGAACTTTTTTCTTGGCCATATGGGATCGTTTTCTGTTTAAATCCTCATTAAATCGGTCTAATAAGTTGGCATAATATTCGCCATTTATTTTTTTCCCCTTTTGAGGGTAATCGATATGGATTATCCCGCGTGCATCCCAAAAAAATGTTGCCATCACCTTATTGGCCGACAAACTTACCTTGACCTTCTCCGGAGCAGGTTCACCCGGAGAAACCCATTGTTTAGACTGCTGCTTGGTCTCCGGAGTACGGCAATGGATCAATGTTTCATCCACAGTTATAAAACGCCGCAAGAACTCATTCGGATTGCGGTTAAACAACTCCAAACAATCCTTTGAAGTTGTCACACGTTTACGTTTATGGTCAATTGAGAGCAAACGCGGCACCCATCTTGCAGACAACTTTCTTAAGCCCAGCTGATAATTTAAAATCGAAACCATACTGCCATATGAAATGTCTATGGCATCAACAATCTCACACACTTTTACTCTTCGGTCGGCCAACGCCATATCGTGGATTTTTTTCGTCATTTTCGGGTGTACTGACCTCAATTGGCCGTCCAGAACGTTCAGCGTCATTTGTTCTTGTGCGACCACAACGAAAGTCAATAAACCACTTTTTTACCATTGAAATCTATGGTGCAGAGTCCCGATAGTATTTATCACGCTTTTCCTTGGTTTGATTGACGATTTTTATTTTCGCAAAAAATAATGTTTAATGAGCACGAAATTCACTTTTTTCCATTTTTAGAAAAATTCATGAGGTTGTATGTTTTGAACAGCTGTTAAACGCAAAATAAATAACGACGCTTGCGCAAAATTTGACAGTAGTCTATTAACAGGTGGTACTTGATGGGAATAGTGTTGCATTTCATATAACTACGAGGGAAGTTCGAAAAGTCACGGACTTATTAATCCGCCCTCGTATTACTTGTCTCCTAAAAACTTAGAAAAAATATAAATATGTGCTTGTTACATACAAAAAAAGGCTTTTATGGCACTATTTCCAATAGAACTATTCGCTTTAAATAAAGTAAATTTAAAAAATTTTTCACTTTTTAGACTATTTTCCGACCTTTTTCATTTCAACTTTATTCAATTTATCGAGGATCTGGCAACAAGAAAGTCGATTTCCGAACAATTTTCAAACCAAGAAGTCATTATATATATATATATATATATATATATATATATATATATATATATATATATATATAAACTAAATACAATAAATTCGAGGCCTTTTTTGTTGTGCAGACTTTCAACAGTTCGAAAGATACAAATTTTGTGAATCAAAAGAAATAAATAATTAATTTTGCTAAAAAAAAGTACAATAAAGTAAATAGTGTTTCTTTGTTAAAAACTCTTATAAAAAATATATTCGTTATTTATAACTTTCGCGGCCCCAGCACGATATGATAACGGGAAATCCATGGACATTAATTCCGCAAAATTTTTAATCCCGTAATCGCGGGAAATCATTCGGGAATTACTGGGATTTATTGTGTAAACAAAATGTTTATATTTTCGAAGTTATCTATGGTTATTTTAGTATATAATGTGTTTTTATATTTGTTTTTATTTATTTTATTTAATTTTGTTAAGGCCGTAAATATCTTTATGGAAATATCTAAATACATTTGATAGTTTTCAGAAACCCTTCATGCTATTTTTGTGTAAAAGGTGGAAATTAAAAAAAATTCTATTTATGGGAATATTTTAAAAACAAAACAGCATTGTGGTCAAAAATAATATGTTGCAAAATGACCAGTAAGAAGTAAAATCCGACATTTGGAAAATATATTTATTAAGGGATTTGAAGATATAATTTCCATGTATGTGAAAATCGTAAGATAAATCTTCTTTAAAATATCCGGAGTCCTCAAACAATAACATACATTTTTAAAGCACCGGTGAAAACGTGGGCCTAAAAGTACCCAAACTATTAACTGTATATTTGTTTTTTATAAGATAAGTTACAAAAAGTTCACTTATAAGATCATGCAATTTAAAGGGTCCAATTGTAAAAACTGAAAAACAAGCTTACTTCCGTAAAATTATCGAGGGAAGTTTAACCTACAAGGCAATATGAAAACCAAAATAATGATTCGACTTTCGGATGAGTTGTTATATAACAAGTTGGAGTGCTATATTCAGCTGAGCCGAATCACCCGTGTTGAGATTTGTTATATGAAAGTGAAATACGTTATATTGGATGTAATTACATGTATATTTACCTATACTATATCCATGTACACTGAAGACTTTAAATAATTTGCTTTTTCATATAAAGATAATACCAGTGTTAAAAGTGGTTACAGGCTATGTTAGATCTCGAGTTTACGACTACTTTTAAAATAAATCTAATTTGTCTATTTTACACATTATTAATTAACACAGATAGTATTTGCATTGTAGAATTTTTTACGTTATGTTGGATCTTGATGGGATTCCACGCCAATATTTGACGCCCACTTTTTTAAAACTCTTAAACGGTTGAACCGATTAGCTTAAAATAGATCGGAGCAGGAGGTGTAGTACCCTTCATTATAACATATCTAAGGAACTATTACATAGAGAGCCCTCAAATTTCATGAGAACCTTTAATCTTTCATATCGCGTTGATGAAATGAAAATCGGACGAATAGGTCCAGGGGGAGAGGTAACACCCATACAAAGAAAATATAAATTTTCTAATCTAAAACACTATCACAGTGATTCTTAAAAAAATGTTAAAGTAATTTTTATATCAAATTTCGAATAGGGTGAATAGGTACAGGGAGAGTAGTAGCTCCCCCTGTACCTATTTAATATTAGTTATCGCATCAAATAGGGTAGCGAAGTGCACCAGCAAAATTTTACAAAAGTTTGCACATATTTAGGGAAGATATAATCACTTCGGTGCAGAAAAAATATTTTATAAATGTAAGACAATATTAAATTAAAAAACTGTATGGTAGAAATTTTATGGACCGATTTGACTGATTTAAAAAACCGAAATTCCAACAAAATATGTGTAATAGATTTATCTCATTCTTGCATAAAATAACGTGTTTGGCCTATAACTCGGTTAATACTGGATCTACTTAGTTCTTTTTTTCCAACACAAAAATTCCTAAAAAATGTCAGATTTTTCCATGAAAGAACGAAGTCTCTAACTTCATAGCTCCCTAAAAAAGTTGAAAATATGCCTTAGTTTATTGTTGTTGTTTTTCAGTACCCGTGAAAACAATAACTATAAGTTCATTTTTTCAGCAGAAAAATTCAGAAAAAAATTCTGATATTTTTTTGCAAAAGCGTAGTCCCTAGCTTATGTAGGGGCTTCAGAAAATCGAAAACCGGTTTGAAAATCGTTTTTTTTTATATCTCCGCTATTTTTTAATTGGAGTTTTTCCAAGTTTCAATAGTAAAGTTCTGGAAATAATTTATGATCTTTTGATATATCTATGTTATCGGGAGGCTTCACAAACGTCATTTAAACAATTTTTACAACTTAAAAAAACGTGTTTTTATACATATCTCCGCCATTTATGAAGCGATCTTTCTGAATTTCAATGACAAAATTCTCACCGACGGATGGACGCACTTCGTCCTATGGACATCATTTCTTTTAGCGACCTAGAAAATACAAACTTTTTTACTCTCCGACGAAAATTGTGGAAATTACAAAGGGAATGACAAACTTATATATACCCTTTACACCTGTGGTTAAGGGTGTCAAAAGTGTTACAATTTCAATTATAACAATTAAATTATCATTTTATAATTAATTACTTTATTTTAACATTTTATATCCTTCATTGAACTGAGTTATTTTATAAATATTTAAAAATTGTATATATATAAGAAGTACCATTAGAAAAACGAAAAAGTATCACAAAGTTCCACCTTGTGAATTCTTACCCCCATAGAACCATATACCTTTAATTTCATGTTTCTTTGTTCAATATTATAAAAAAAAATTACAAGAACGAAAAAGTACCACAAAGTCCCCCCTTATGAATGCTTATCCACTTAGGAATATATATCCTTAATTTCATATTTCTTTATTCAGTATTATAAAAAATTCAAAAAGTACCATTAAAAGGACGAAAAAGTACCACAAAGTTCTCTCTTATGGATTTTCATTCACTTTGGACCAAATATATTTAATTTCATGTTTCTGGGTTCAATATTATAGAAAATTCAAAAAGTACCGTTAGAAGAACAAAAAAGTACCTCAAAGTCCCCCTTGTGAATTCTTATCCACATAGAAACATGTGTCTTTAACTTCACACTACTTTCTTCAATATTATAAAAAAATCAAAAAGTACCATTGGAAGAACGAAAAAGGACCAAATATCTTTAATTTCATGTTTCTTCGTTCAATATTATAAAAAATTCAAAAAGTACCCCTCTTATGAAGCCTCATCCATTTAGGACCAAATATCTTTAATTTCATGTTTCTAGATTTCAATATTATAGAAAATCAAACACAAAGTCCTCCTTCCTGAATTCTTAGCCACATAGGTCCATGTATTTTTGACTTCATGTTTGTGGGTTCAATATTATAAAAACTTCAAAAAATACACTTAGAAAAACCAAGAAGTATCACAAAGTCCCCTCTTATGGACTCTCATTCACTTTTGACCAAACATCTTTAATTTCATGCTTGTGGGTGGGTTCAATATTATAGAAAATTAAAAAAATGTCATTAAAAGAACAAAAAAGTACCATAAAATCCCTTCTTACGAATTCTCATTCAATTAGGTACATATATTTTTATTTTCATGTTTCTTTGGTCAATATTATAAAAAAATCAAAGAGTACCATTAGAAGGACGAAAAAGTACCACAAAGTCCCTTCTTATGAATTCTCATTCACTTAGGACTAAATATCTTTAACTTCATGTTTGCGGGTTCAAAAAATACCACAAAGTCATCCCTTGAGAATTCGTATCCACTCATAGAACCATGTACTTTTTGTCATTTTCAAAATACAGTAACTTAGAAATATATAAATATAAATATGTTTTCATAATTCTTAACTGATATAAGTCCAAATAACATGTGTATAAAATATTATACTGGTCGGAGTAGTATTTACTAAGTTCCTACAAAAATAGGAAGAAAGGAGAGAGAAAAAAAATTGAGGACATTTTAGTTAAAAATTGTGGATTACTTTAAAATGGAGCCGATTATGGCTCACGTGTATATTTGGAAGAAAGAATTATATATTATAAATTTGAAACAAATTTGACTATTAATTGATACAAATTAGTTAGTTGTAACTAATTGTATATTTGATTAATTAATTATACAAGCTTATAGAATTTATTTAGAATTTTTTATATTTTTTTTTACCGATATTTTTAGAAAATTAGGAGTTGTGAAATATTTTTGCACAAAATTGCGATCTCCCATTGTTCAAATTGGATAAATTGGGATTTTCTCCTGTTTTCCTTGAATGGATTTCTACATATTTTAAAAATAGATGCCAATGTGTATTATTCAGAGAATGTATATCAAAAACCATTTCGGTTTTATCTGCTGTTCCACAAGGTATTCATCTCGGCCCCTTATTATTCCTAATATTTATAAATGATTTACCAGCTTGCATTAAGAATTCTAGAATATTAATGTATGCTGATGATGTAAAGCTGTTCCATAGCTTTAACTATTCCTATCAAAGTTCCTTACTCCAATCTGATCTTGACAATCTTTATGATTGGTGTACGACGAATGTAATCGATCTGAATTTAAGAAAGTCCAAACACATGATGTTCTACAGAAGAAGTCCAGTACTCTGTAGATACACAATAAATGAATATCAAATTGATCTAGTCGAAGAATTTCTTGATCTGGGTGTGTTGCTTGATTGTAAACTATCCTTTAATTCCCACGTTTCGCAAATCGTTAATAAGGCAAAAGGAGTTCTAGGTTTCCTCAAGCGCTGGGGAAGAGAGTTTAATGATCCTTACGTTTCCAAGCAATTATTCATATCTCTTGTAAGACCAATCCTGGAATATGCTTCCGTGGTCTGGGATACTCAATACGAAGTTCACATAAAGAAAATTTAATTGGTCCAGAAACAATTTCTCTTATTTTTTCTTCGTAATCTTCCATGGAATCCTAATATTAATTTACCATCATATGAAAGTCGATTACAGCTTACTGAACTCCCTACTCTTGAAAGTTGGAGAAAATATATGAATATTTCATTTGTAATTAATTTAGTAAACGGTTCAATTAATTCTGAGTTCCTGCTTCGTAAGATCGAATTCGTAATCCCAAATCGTCCAACTAGAAATTATTCTCCTTTAAAAATAAAATATTTTCGAACCAATTATGCCAACTTTGATCCAATGAGACGTATATGCAATCGATTCAACAGTTTTTATCCATATATTGATTTCTCATTAAATCCAATCCGCATTTAAATAATAAGTGTTTGTTATTGAATGATTATGAAAATATTTTATTGTAAATAGCTTTAAGAATGATATATATGCTAGCCTGTAAAAAATTGTAATTTCATTGGCTATTAAATAAATAAATAAATAAAATAAATAAATAAATAAAAATTGAACTAACCCATAATTACTATAATACAAATAAGAGTAAATTACCTTAAAAACTGTATACATTTGTATGATAAAAAGTGATCATCTGAATGACTTCTAAATATTGAACATAATTGTAAAACCTGGTGCACAGGAATTATTCTGAGAATGATAGCTCAAGTTTTTGTATTATTTAGAGCAATTCAAGTTGCAAGCTATATTCAGACATAATATTTTTAAATCATTTAAAAAGCTAGTATCCTTTCGGTTGGTTATTTGCTGGTATGTTAATTATTTCTAATGATGCTATTTAGAGGTATTACCCAATTAATATAGCAACTATCTAAAATTGTATGATGGGAAAGACTGTCAAATACCTAATCTATTTTACCATGTCTGGCTATCAGTTATTGTAAAATTGGGTTATACGTTCCCAAATTTCAATTAGTGTAGTTTTCACACTAAAGATGTTGAGATATGTTTTCGCTATAACTAAAGCATGAACTGGATGTCAGTGGATCTAATGGCCAAAGAAATCGCCATCATGTCGGCGACTAGGCTCTGTACTATAGGTGCATGGAACGGTAGGAGCTATGGCTATGCGACCATTTTGGGAATTTCGGATGATATCCCTAACAATATTGATTATTGTATTTTCGAACCCTTTATGGACAGTTTCAAACTCAGCGGATCCCACTATAAAAGACGAATCGATTGAGGTTTACACTGATGGATGCAAATCTTCTGAAGGGGTTGGTGGAGGTATCTTTATTCTCGCATATAGGAGGAACATCTCCTTTAAATTTCTGGATCAGTGCTCTGCTCTTCAAGCGTTGATCTCAGTCATTATGGGAACTGTAAATTGGCTAATGTACTATAGGGTATTCGGAGTGAATATTCAAATTTGTGCCGATAGTCAACCCGCGATTAAATCTATTCGACATCCAGGCTCTAGGCTGGTACATGAATGCTGCACATCTTTAAATGAGATGGCGAGACATTCAAAACTAAAGTTGACATGGGTGAAGAGTCACACAAGTACCCCGGGAAATATTATTGCGGATGATAGAACTGGTTCCCTTTTTCAAAGTGAAGAAACAGACCAACTAGTTGGCATACCGCTATCACCTTGAAGATCTATGATACTACAGTACTTGTCAAGAATAGCTCAACAAAGATGGACAAACGAGTTCGCATGTTCTATCTCGAGGCAGATATGGCCCCAGTACGATCAAAACGGTAGCATTAGCTACGAATACTTATAGCCATTATTACAAGGCACTGGATTGCTGGTGCACACACTAGGAGAGTAGGACTCCCTTTTAAAGACTATTGTAGAAATTGCTTTAACTAGGAGGAGGAAAGAGTAGAACATTTTCTTTGTCATTGTCATGCTCTTGCGAACATAAGGACTGCTAAATTTGGGAGTCCATATATGCATTGATTATATGATCTCTCTTCAATTGATGTCAGATGGATCAGATCTTTTATTTGTGCGCCAGCTTGGTTCGATTCGAACCTGTTCTCGGACGTGTGAAAACAGCACATGATCAATCAGGGTAATATAACGGGAAAATAGGCACCAACTGGGCTGTGTAGTTTCCATTTACAGCTGCCCATCTAACCTAACCTAACCTAACCTAAACCATTTAAAGACATTTTATGCTCCAAATAAATCATGGTTTAGTAAATCTCCTATCCTTAAAAATATTGTACAATCATTTTAAATTTTACTAAAAACCTCTGTGTAGAACATAAAGTAAGGTTATGAGACAAAATCGCAAATTATTACAAACTCAACCTTAATTTTGATTTGGGTCAAAATTATAAATAATCACCTTTAATGTTTATGGATTCAATATTATAGATAATTCAAAAAATACTATCAGAAGAACGAAAAAGTACCACAAAGTCCCCCTATGGCTTCTCATTCACTTAGGACCATATATTTTTGATGTCATGATTTTAGGTTCAATATTATAGAAAATTCAAAAAGTACCATTAGAAGAATAAAAAAGTACCACAAAGTCTCCCTATTGATTTCTTATCCACATAGGAACATATATCACTAATTTCATGTTTAATCATGCAATATTATAAAAAATTCAAAAAGTGCTATTAGAAGAAAGAAAATGTACTACCAAGTCCCCTCTTATGAATTTTCATTAACTTAGGTCCATATATACTTAAATTTCATGATTTTAGGTTCAATATATATTTTCTGTTCTAAATTAGATAAAATAATATTAGCTTGTACATAATATAGTATATTTAGTATAGTTGATATAAATATAATAAAATATTTATAATTCATTTTATAAATAAACAAAAATAAGTAATTTTATATTCTTGATACCAAAATTGTGCCAAAATCAGTTTCAGATGGTAACTTGCAGACGTGTCGTTTTTTGTAACAAATACAAAAGCTTCCTGGGAATTCCACATTGTTTATTTAATCAAATGTTTCTTTTTGTATTTTTTAATAACGGTCGATAATGGAATAAGATAATACATTCATTAAAAAATAATAATAATTGTTGAGATTCATTAAAATTACGTATCATTTCTTTAAAATTTTTACCTTTCACGTTATTTTCTGCCTGTTCGGTCTCTCTTATTTTCATGAAATGTTTCAGATAGTTATGAAAAACGCCGAAATCTATAATCCATTATTCAATAAGTATTAATTAAAGTATTTAAGATGTGAAAACTTACGAATGGAAAATCACTTGATTTTTGTACTCCGGACATTTTTTGAAAACTTCATGCTGCAGATCTGTAACAAATTCATCTGCGTCACATTGTTCTATCTTCATAAATATATGTAGGTGAAATATAATATCTTAAAAGTTGTATTTATCACCGCATATGTTCTGAATATTTCGGCTTTCCAATTTTTTCATTTAAATTACTGATGATGAAGGAGTATGAATTTAACACAAGTTAACGAAATATTTCTTTGATTCCAAGTATTTGTTCATTGAGTAATGCTTCTCCTTTCTTGAATCAAAGTATTAGCACTTTGAATCAACGAATTGTACGTTGAATTACTGTTTTTATATATATTATATTTTTGGTTTGTCTCTTTAGAATAAATGTGCAAAATTGCCCAAAGTACAAGTCCTTTAAATTCAACAAACGTGTTTTCTTATAATGAAAGTGTTCTTTAAATCAACCAACTAATACGTTAAATCAATGAACTGAGTTATTTATTTTATTAAGTAATAAATTTAAGGAACGGTTTCAACGTGCCATTCATAAGTGCGTTGAATTTTTCTTTAAATTTCAATGAATATTTTCTTTGAAGCAACGAATTCGTACGTTGAATCAAAGAATTACTTTTTTCAGTATATCTGCAACTCTTTTGGCTAAAAGTGGTTAAAGGTTTAATACATATTTCAACAAACACAAACATCTATGGAAGTATTTTAGAATAAACAATATGGTCAATTCAGACATACGTTGGCACAAATAATATACTATAATTATAAATGCCAAAATTTATATGTATCCGACCCGGTCTGCGATTATATTTCTGTGACAATGAGAAAAAAGTAAATAACTCAATAAAATCGTGTTTCTTTCCATTTATGAATTCTCTGTATCCAATTCTATTCTGCGACATTTTTTTTGCAAAAATCTTACAAGTATTTGAGGAGATATTGATATTTGACAGTGCACATAGGGGCAAAGGTATACCAATCGTGGTAATAAATAAACCGCGGTATTTTAACATAACGGATTGGTATCGTTGAAAATATAGTTTTCTATAGATTTTAGATATGTTTTAATATGAACAAAATTAATGAAAACATAAATATAGATTTTCTTATTTTATTAATTTTTTTCTTTGGCGAATATGAATTTTATAAATATTAATTTATTATTCAGTAATTAAAATTGTACTATTCTGAAGTTTATTCATTATATTAGGAAATTATAAATTTGTGAAAATATATTTTTTCAATGTGTTTAGGTTTCAACTTAACCAAAATGGATAAGATAACTTTCTGCTGGTGTCTAATAATAGTCCGCAAACTTTGCTTTGCTACTGCCAAACAGTGATAACAAGGCAATTTATGATTGCAAACTGGTTTATGGTCCTTCGAACCGGATATCGGCTTACGACATTTCTGTAACCACATCTATATCATCTATATCGTTTACGACGCTAGGTTCAAACTCTCTTTTACTTGCCCCAAATGCCTGGTGCTGCGAAAATAATAATTGAATATATATATATATATATATATATATATATATATATATATATATATATATATATATATATATATATTATCAAAATTGTGAGCTGCAGGTATAAAGATTCATCAAACATTTTAAAATGGATTAAAATTGAAATTCACAAAATGTTAAAATAGAGTGCACAACTGAACATTCTAATCTTTAAGGAGTATGTTGTGGATAGTTCTGGATATTTATGTTACTTTTTTGCTTCTAAAAATTTTAAAACTTAAAAAATAATAATAGTAATTATAGTATATTGATAAATTGACAATTTGAATACGTGGTAACTGTATTTTTGTAGAAACATTTTTACACTGTTTCTTAAAAAAATTTGATATTAAAAACTCTTTATTTTTATTACAATGTCAGTCGTATGTAAGAAAACAAAAATGTTATTCATTTACAAGTATTTAATTTTGCTTTCACTTTGGACTTCAGTCATGACCACACTTGAGAAAATTAAATGGATATAATTATGGTATTTTGGAAGGGATTTTCCGATTTCAATGAAATTCTACATAGTGATAGTAGAGTAGGCGAGTTTAAGTTTTAAGCTTGGACCATAGGGCCCCAAAGTTGGATAGCTTGGGTATACATTTTTTTAAAAAACCATCATGATTCCTTATATCTAAAGCGATTTGAAAGATGTTTATATAGGATTCTGCTGGCCGAGATCTACAAAAACGTCATTTCAGAACGGCCGTACTAGAGTTTCATAATTTATTCCATTTCATTTTTTGAATCGCACACTGTGCATTGTGTAAAAAAATGTCTTCTTTAAAGTTATATAACACTTGTATCATAAAACGCATTTTTGATTTATGGCGAATAGTCTCCATATAGTTGCCCTTATGTGCGGCGTTGTATGGAAATTAAAATTTATAAATTGCTATACTGAAGAGTTTAAAAAACTATTTATATATATGCAGTTTTTTCTTGTTGCCACAGATTTCTGTGTAAGTATATTAATACCTACGTACACTTTTCTCTTAATCAATAGATTATACGACTACATATGTAAGTAGTTGGGTATTTAGAAATATTATTTCTTAATACATAATTGCCAACAATTTAAAACACTTGTGAACAAAACAACAGCAACAAACAGCAGAACTCATTGTAAGAACAACATTATTATAAACGTCATCATCATCGACAATATTATAATCATAAAGAACATTCTAAATGAATCCACCAAGAAAAAAATGTTTATCAAATTCAAGTGAAGAATGAACCAAAAATAAAAGAAATAGTTTAGTAAAAATGTTGCTGTTTTAGCTACAATCGTTGTTGTTGTTCTTGTTGTTTATTATTGGCAATATCCAAAAATAATGGCGGAAATAACAAGCTGTTGTTCTCAATAAAATTGAACGGCAAATAAATGAACACTTTTTTCATAAAAAAAGAATTGCTTTGGAACTGACCTAAATGGAAAAGATAATTGAAAGTCGATAAAGGACGAAAAACGTTAATGGAACAACGCTTGAAGTATCAGTAATGCAGACAAGAAATTTTATAAAATGGAAATTGTTAAGAGAACTTGAGAAAAAAAATTAAATCATATACTTTATAATTTTAGAAAAAAAAGCAAAAAAATTTACAATAGTCATTGCTATCAAACATTTTTTTAGAAAAAAAATTGAAAGTAATTTATAGTCGTAATTTCCAGAAAATGTTTCAGTTATAATTCTCTACAACAAGAACAACAAAAATCAAAAGAAAATATATTCATTGATATTTAAAAGCTATAAGAATGTTTTAGAAATGAAAACATGAATTCAATAATAAAAAAATAAAAATAAATAAAAATGGCAAAGGACTGATACGAATCAGTCTTCCTTCCAATTTAAAATGAAAATAAACGTAGGCATTTTTATATATGCAGTGATGTATAATTATATTTCAAAACTTTTTTGTGCTTTAATAATATTTCATCTTTCCAAAAAATCTCATTTATCTTACACACAAACAAAAAATTAAAGTACAAATAACAGTTACCTCGAGCTTACCATAAATAACTAACACAATCATACTCACCTACAACACCACTGTACAAACAAATACAATATATTTATTTACTTAATCAAACATATCGATCTAAGGGCGAAGTCGAGTTAAAATTGTCGGTGGCAGAAATAGTTTGGCGGCTAATAATCGGCTTAATGCCAAGTTTTATTTTAATGTATAAATTTTATTTTTATTTTATATTTTTCATTAAATTTTTTCTTTAACAATAAAATTAACAAAAAACTAAATAAATTTAATTCAGTTTTTAACTTAAAAATAATTCAGTAATTTAGATTTAAAAAAAATAAATCTGTTTTCATTTTAGCGGTGGTTTTAAAATTTTTCTCTATGAATAAAATTAAGAAAAATAAATAACCTAATGCAAATATAATAATATAATCTTTTAGATTAAATTCTTATTTTTATTCAGGAATTCACTTTTGAAATATAAGTTTATTGGATTAAAAAGGCTTTTTATACTACCTTGGAATAAATAAATATAAATAATATTGGTTTTCATTTCGCTTCAAACAATTGTTCTATGATTGCTGGGTTTAGTCTACTTCAGTTTTCATTAATACAAATTCCAATAAATAAAGAACTCAATCAAAAATTTTTAATATTTTAGTGCATATTTTTGTTAATATACATTAAGAAATATGCGAAAAAAAACATATTAAAGAGAAACAATCGGCTATAAATATCAACCGCGGTTGCAACCAAACTAAGATCGGCGGCGGTTAAATGCTGATTTGGTCGACTTCACCCTCTGATATCGATAATTGAGGAACAACAAAAACAATGGAATTAAATGAAATGAAATGTATGGACCAGCAAAAGTATAAGATCAACCAAACAAACACTTGATTCTCGATGCCAAAAAACGTCTTTTACTTCCATTGTACACTTTCAAAGGGTTTAATGTGTGTTGGTTAGATGGTTATTATGGCACGTGTTATGCTTGATTTTGTTGCTTGGAACTAGCATTGGGCACACACAAACACTTTAAAGCTATGCATTTATTTGCTCATACTTCAATTCTACTTACATGCCACATAATGCACATGAAGAGGGGTTAAAAATTACAAATAAATGAAATCCCATAATGTAGAGACGTGCAACACGTGACGCAACATTGCTTCTTCTTTCTTTATTCTCTCAAGCCAAAAGGGTTTACAAACATTTATTTCAACAAATGAAACAAAAAAGTTGCACTAATGTACATATGTATGTAAGTGTATTAAAAACAAAAAAACACACATATAACCACAAAAGAAATACCAACAACATATGTATTTCAAACGCACTCACACACATGCACATATACATATACACTTATACATGTTAATTAAATATTTATGACTTTTAATCATAATTATAATCCTACAATAATTTATTTCAAAAGTAATTATTACTTTAAGGATCTTTGAAGGAGCAGATGTTATATATTTCTTTACATATTTATTGTCCTCGGTGAGGATTGAGAGAAATAAAGGGATATAAAAGCGATTCAATGTTTTAAAGGAATTGGAAAATATCACCACCTTGTGTAAGAAGTAGCGGGTTTCATTAGGAAGCTGAATTTGAATTGTGCCGTTTGTGTTAAATAAAAAATATGCATTACACTTATTTTCTTTTAAACCTTTAATTCCCAAATAATATTAAGATGTTAAATTGCACTCTGCTACAAAATGACACTTTTAATTTTCACTCGAAAAACAATTCAATGTTGATGGGAACATCAAAAATTCCAAAACACTCTAAATTTTAAGATATGTATTCCGAAAAAAAAAAACAATTTTTATGTTGATTCCTGCACAAAATCCATTAGCCTCTTATGTAAATTTTAGATTTTTCTTCTTTAAAACTATATATAAGAAAATAAAATTAAATACTCACAATATCTTCTAGTTTATCAGTACATTGTTTATTTGTTTTAAGACAAAGTATTTTATTTTGTATTGTTAATTCCTTTAAATAAACCGGGGTTTCTTTTTCTTGCAATAATAAGACATCAATACAATTTGCTTTTAAAAGCAGCTCCTTATTTACGCTTTAAAACATACACGTTGTATTACAAAACTGAACTGCAACGACTGTCAAGCTTTACTGCTAAACTGCAACTTAACTACTGACTTCAACTTAACAATTACATCCGTCTTATATACTAGTGATTATATTGTCTACAATATACAATTTACTTATAACAAACTTAGCTACTTACTAACACATACTTAATAATCTATAACAGCCGGTAACCCTGGTAATATTTTCTATCGAAAATTAAATTCAAGCGTAACTTCATGTAATTAAAAATGGTATTTTCTTACCGGAGAAGATGACACTTTTAGTGACTTCTTGAGGTGTCGAAATATTACTATTTAGTGTGTAAGAAAGTACATCAAGAAAGTATCGAAATATAATCGATTTAGTGTAATACAATAGACAATACAATTGGAGTTTTAAATATTATCCTTGTCCAATTATCCTAAAAACTTCAGAATGTACTATCTGAGATATGGTTTACCTTATTGTGTAATAATTTTGTTTGGTCTGAATATCAGTTCCAAAGAATTTACTTTATAACTAAAAAACTACTAAAAATGTCTTTTTGGCGAAATCCGCAAAATTAAAATCACAGTGAAACAAGGTATTTACCTAATTCTTTTTTAGTTTTATTTCCTGTAGTGTTGCCTATAAACCTGCATAGTTTCACTTCAACTACCTACAATACTGATTCTATTCTTCGGAAAAATATCACTGTGCGACAAATGGTAGGGGTGGTAGTGATCGGGAAGGGTTCAAACTACCGGGAAATGTTATATAGGTAAAAAAGAAGTAATACATGTCCCGACGTTTCGGTGGGTCACGTCTAAATATATCGAGATATATCGATTTGAAGTTAGTAACTATCAGATAGGGGAAATTGTGACCTTTGGTGGTCTTTTTTTGACATAACTCGAGAACCACCAGTCAGATTTTGCTGAAACAAATTTAAAAAAATTAGGAATTTAATCTGTTCATACAACGTTTCGCTACATAAGCAACAGTTTCGCAGTTATAAATAAATGTATGAAGAAAAAAAATACTTTTTGCCTAAAAAATTGAATTTTTTTATTTTTAATTCATAAAAAATCCAAAACGGTAAAAAAAAGTGTCAAGTCCTATTACTTTCACGTAAAGTCACATAACCTTTAAACAAAATGAGATATAGATCATGAAAATCGATGGACGCGTTCCGCTTTTATTCAAAAAAAAAAAAATAAATAAATAATTATTATATACTACAAACTCTGGAGTTTTCTTTTATTCGATTTTCTACTATTGTTAAATAACGAAACGTTACTCTGAATACTCCAATAAAAATCAGCCATCATGCGTGCATCCCAGCGACCCTGGTATCGTTCCTCCATTGTCCGGATATCTTGGTGGAATCGTTCGCCATGTTCCTCACTTAAGTCTCCTAAATCTTCAAGAAAACGATCTATGTGACTGTGCAGATAGTGTACTTTGATGCTTATATAACATTCAAGATTCTGGAAGTGAGTTAACATCTTTTCAACGTTTGCAACGTAATCATCACCCTTGTTATTTTCTAAGAAATTTTGAATAACCCATACAAACGAATCCCGTGCATTCTTTTCAATTTCTGACATTGAATTACCAAAATCCGTATATTTCACCAATTTGCGAATTTGTGGGCCGTTAAATGTGCCTCCTTTGAGCTTTTCCATACTCAGATTGGGAAACTTCCTTGAAATATACTGGAAACATTCACCATCTTTGTTAAGTGCTTTAACATATTCTTTCATCAGACGAAGTTTAATGTGAAGAGGGGTAATATGACGCGATCTCGGTGCCCTAGAGCCAAATTTATAACCTGAAACCAGTATTTCCCTAGAAGGCCATTGTATTCTCTTTGTTGGCCTAAGAGGAAATTTACCATCTTAAGGTCAACACAAATTACCCAGTTAGGCTCATCATACTTTATTTTCTTCATGACCAATGCAATTACAAAATATTCTTCTTTTACTTTGGTTAAATGTGCGATCGGCAAATAATGAAATATATTTCCATTATGCGAAAGGATACACTTCAAGCTGCGTTTCGATGAGTCGATAAATAAACGCCATTCGTTTGAATAGTATCTCTGTAAGCCCATGGAAGTTATCAAACCAGAAATATCTGTGCAGTACACAAAATCATCCTTTTAGTTTTTAGTTTTTTTAGTTTTGAGGACTGTTTCTTTCATCCGGGACGCAAGTAATTCAGAAGATTTTTTCGTCAATCCAAAGTCTCTAATTACATCATTAAGCTGCTATTGATTCCATGGTCCCGGCGAGAAATGTTTGTGTGGGATGAACTCATCATTTTCAGATGTAGATGGTAGTGCTGGATCTGAACAATCTGATGGTAACACATACTTGAGGTTGAGTGTCCTGGTGAAGATGAAAGCAGTTGACTACAGCTTGGACCCTGATCTTGAGCATATTTAATTTCTTGTGAATGCATATGTTTTCCGAAACCGGTTTTTATACTTAAACAAAAATAATAATCGGATTCGTGGCTCGCTGTTTCTCTCCATAGCATAGGCTTCGAAATTTCCAAGTGTCATCTGAAAATGAAAAAATTTGTAATAAGGAATTTAAAGAATTCAAAATTTAATAAATAAACAATATAAGTATAAAATATTACTTTTTGTTAGAAGACCTCGTAGATAAATTCAATCGGCATGAAATGCATATAGTACTCGGTGTCCAATACTGTTTCAAATTGTGCGGATATATAATATAGCAATCTTCATAAGACTTTTGCAATGAAATTAAGATGCAGTTTCGTTTTTTCTCGGTGATATATTGGCCGCACACATAACAAAATTAATCATTTTTATTAATACTTGAAAATTGCTTTTAACTTGTAAGTTAAATGACTCTAATCTTTATGTAGGGATAAAATGATGTTTCCTTTATCGCAAACATTTCTTGAATGAAATAAAATGGCTCAAGGAGCTCTTATAAATACTGGTGCTATAAATTAGTATAACCTTTTGTGTGGGTACAGTTTGTGTGTGCTGTAAATTTTTTGTTATTCCCAAGAATCATAAGAAAACATTAAGCAATTTTATGCAAAAAACAACGGAAAAAAGACCAATTCAGCGTGCACGCACATTTATGAGCGTTTATTAGTTTGCTATTGTAATCTTAAAAATGAAATAACCTTTTGTTTATTGTTTATTACTTATTTTTTTTTTTTAATTCTGAGAATCATAAAAATGTGATAAAGGTTTTTTCCAAACAATTTTATATATGCATAGGTTTGCCAAAATCCGTGACGTAAAATGCACCGGTGTTTCTATGTTCTACATTTTCATTATACATATCATTTTCTACAGTGCTTGTAAATATGCGATACCTTCAATTAATTGTAAATAAAAACGTAAAGCATGCATTGATTTCCATGATCCATATTCACACGATATGTAGCTTCACTACAAATAAATAAAATTTAATACTTTTTTCAGTTTTAGATATTTTCCAGATTTTATTTTTCAAAAAAAATTTTTTTTTACTAATTTTTTTTTTTTTTTGCTTAACAATTTGTTTCATAACTTTGAAACTATTGATCGCATTAAAAACTATTATATACATCATTTCAAGATATGCTAAATCAAAATTTTTGTGAATTTAGTTTAATAAAATCGGACAAGTTGTTTGTTTTTGTTTGTTTACTTAAAAATTATAAAAACAAAATATCCACAGAATTGAAAAATTGGACCATTTTTGTACTTAGGTAGCCATGATGCGTTTTTGCTATTGAACTGTGTAATTATATGTAGATTATGATTTTTTAATATTCTGTTACAAAGCAAAGTACTTAATAGTCGCGTTTTTCTAAAAACAAAAAAAAAAAAAATCCCATATAAATGGACCATACAAATTTCACGGATTAACGATTTTAATAATATTTCACACAATATACTTTTACAACTGAATTAACAATTCTAGGGGGAGTTACGGTCAAAATTCAAAAGTCGGTAAATTTTGGTACAGCCTAATAATACAAATGTATTAAATGAAGTTGGAATATTTCTAGTACATATTGCCATTTATAGTTGAACTAAATGCTTACCTTATATTAATATACACATTAATTATTTTTATTAAACTTACTGTCATTTTAACTTAATACATATATATGTCGTGTTTGTTCTTTTTTATTTGTTCTGGAATGTGAAAAATCGCCCAAGTCAAGTTTTTTAGATCAAAATTCGACACTAATGTGTTTTGTTACTGCAAATTTGTGTACTCTCCACGTTTGCACGTCTAAGTGTCATCTTCTCGTAAAAGATTCTTCCTGGGGACTCGACAGATACTTCTGGAAGTCTCGTAAAAGAGTCTTCCTGGAGGATGATTTTGTACTCCTACTATTTTTTTAGTAAATACAATGCAAGAACTTTTAAAATTTAGGTTTCACATTAGTTTCACAAATAAATTGCATAAAAAAATAATTCACATAGAATTTAATTTAGTAGTTAAGGAACTCCAAATAAAATTCTTTGAAAAACTTTACGTGAGTTCTAGGTAATTAAAATTAATTATATATGAAGGTAATTTTTTATAAAATTATGTTTAAATTACCTTTGATATTTATCTTAAAATTTACAAACAAAACTTGTAATTTTTTTCAGCTATTTAATGTTTGTTAGGCAAATTTTTCACTGAAATATTATTACAATTTTTCGATACCAATTAGTTGGAATAAAAAAATTTACTTAGTACAATTTTTAGTACAAATTTTTAATTAAATTCTTATTTCGTTTTATATTATACTTTAATAATTAAAATAATAATTTTTTTAATTAACTTTTTTATCTAACTATTTTTTTCCTTTTTTGCAAAAAACGATAATTTTATAAACATTTCAAATAAAAAAATTGAAGACATTTTGAGAAAAACATTTATATTTCAAATATTTGCTTTATTGGGCTTAATTGTGCAAGAAAAAAAATTAACTAAATGTGTAATGAAGACTTTGTCATCCTAAAGAGGGGACGTTTAATTCAAAATGATTTGGAAAATACTAATTTCTAATATTTGATAAAATTCTCATCAGACTTCTTGTGTTGTTATAGATATTTCGTCATTTGTCAGAAGTTGAAATGAATTATGAGGTTGTACCAAAAGTTTCATTCAGTAGACTGCTTTTGGGAGAGTAAATCTGTTTATAAGGTATGTGTATTGACTATTAAAGATTTGATAAGTAAGGCTGTCACATATGTTTAATGTTGCTGTTTTCATTCCTATGTTTTACAGGATACTCCAGAAATATTTCATCTCTATGTTTGAATGTCAAGCTGAAATCACCAATTTTACATCCTGACAAATATTTGCAACATACAGGACATATTATGTCACATACATACAGTCGCACAAAAAATAAAGTTTTACACATTTTTAATTTTATATTATTTACATTCATTGCACACAATATTGTAACAATTCGTTTTAATTATTTCTTATTTTGCAATAAATAAATTGGTATAAATTTTTTGCATTTTTATTGTGGAAACTTTTCTGTTGATTTTAAGTAAAAATACAAGTATAATTGATTGAATTAAAAAAAAATAATAATAATAATTGAATTTTAGTATAATCAATTATTACTACTCAATTAGTATTATCACTTTGGTGATTGGAGCAAATTCTATAAAAAAAAAATAATTTTTATAATCAATTTCATCATTGAACCCCATTTTTATTTTTTATTTTTCATCATTTATGAAATAGAATTTAGTAAATAGTAAATAAAATCTTTAATTATTGGAAACAATTTTCTTCTAATATTTAACATTTACTGCAACCGAACTGTACATAATTTGAATTATTACTGAAGTCAACTTGTACATATATTTTCGATTGACGATTAACGCGCAATAGTAATGTATTTTGTTGTTGGTACATTCGAATTATTGTCAAACTATCTTCAGAAGTGACTACAAAGTATACTTCTGGACGATCAATGTAAGTTAACAATTTAGTTTTTTTTTTGTAAATTTTTAAAAATCATTTTCTAGACGACACACACACAGTGCTTCGTCCCATAGACAAAAATCAAAATAAAAATATTTTTGAAATTGTATTGAAATATATGTTTTTAGAAAGGTATCAAGAATATAGTCCATATAATTTAAGATTTTTTGGAAATAATTACTTTTGTGGCTACGAGAAGGCGTTAAAGTCAGAGAATTTAAAGCAAATGTTTTTAAACTGTTAAGAATGGGCAAAAATTCATTTTTTGATCAAATTCGTCGAAATTTAATTTTTTCAATACTACAGTATATTTGTAAATTAAAACTATTATTAGTTTTAAAATATAGTGTTTCGAATATATATATATATATATATATATATATATATATATATATATATATATATATATATATATATATATATATATATATATATATATATATATACCTTTTATTTAAAACCTAAAAATTAATACAGTTAATTAACAGATTAAAAAATAATTAGTGCCTATTATTTGCCACAACTTTAAAAAAGTTAAATTTATAATAAATAAAGATTTCCTGTTTTTACTTCAATTTCAGAGAGTTCTCAATGTTAACGTAATTTGTTTTGCTAAATTAAAACAAAAAATTATAAAAATTCTTTTGAAATTTATTTATGAAACACATAATTTTTTGAAAATCATAATTTCTGGACTCAATATAGTACGTTAAAAATCCTCAAGATGATACTATTTATAGAGCATTTAAATTACAAAAATTACATGAGTTCTGTGATTCAATATTGTTTTTTAACATATAAAAGAAGAATTATTTCCCATTTTTTGCCACAACTAAAAAAAAACAAGTAAGAAAGATATAGTTGGTCAAGCGCGACCATATGATACCCCACACCATTGTGCATGTCCATCAAAATTCGTGGAGGGGTCTTATATTAGACATGTGGACATTTGTGGACCGATACATTTACTGATGTAAAATTTTTAAAACTGAAAATATCGAAAACTTGTTTACTCGAATACACAAAGGTAATTATCCACATTAGATGTTATTACAGCAATACGACTATACATGATTTTGTTTTAGAAATTCATAATGGTAATTCTAATTACCTCATACTGCTTTCACTCGTAAAACTTTTTTGATTATTAATAGTCTTCCAACGCTAAATTTATACAGAATTTTTGAGCATATTTAAGGCATATTTTACAGTGCCCAGCACTTAGAAGTGCTTGCCCACATTAATAGACCATATCCAATAGTATCCAATTTATTTGAATCATGGAATATTTATAGAATATTTAAATAGTTCCGTTGTCTGGTGCTTTCGGAAAGCTATTTTCATGCAACTGTTGTGTATCGATTCCCTTTAATCAAGGATAAAAATTATACATGCATTTAAGTTTGTTATAGCAATTATCATAACAAAATACTTTTAATCAAAATTCGATATTTAATGAAAGTTTGATAGAAACAAAAAATACATCGCTTTACAGATATTGATAACCCCATGATAACAAACACTCATAAAATTGAAATAATTGTTGATGAATTTAATTAACTTTGATAAGAAATACACACTAAATTTTTTGTATAGTTTTACACTAATGAAAAGGGGTGAATGTAATTGTTGTTTTGTGTCTTTTTTCAATCTTATATCAAATTTCAATACAATGCGTTTGAATTGATATCATAATTATATATACAACCACTTTCTAGACGTTCTATTTACACATAAAAGTAAAAAGTTCAAATTATAATTCAATTTATATAACAAAAAGATAGGCCTTCACCCTACAGGCCTTTTTTGTATAATCTGCAATGGAATATTTTTTGAGTTCTAAGTCTGTGTAAGGCCTCAAAGGGCTTCCCATACCCAGCTGTGCTTGAGTGTATGTAAAGTATTCACATCACTCCAATTTTAATTAATTTCTTTAAAAATTAAGATTTTTTGTTTAAAAGTACATGTACACGTGTATATGTAAGTGTGAGAGTATATACATGAATACAATGTTTTGTATTGATTATTCTCTCGTATATTTTTTGTTCATTTTTGTTTTTGCTGTGTTTAAATTTTAATTGAGATTCTCCCTGAGTTATCGCCTCACAATATTCAATTTAACAATTAATTAAAAAGGCATAAATTGTGGGACCTTAATTATAATAAATATTGAATGAAAAAAGAATTAAATGAATGAAAAGAATGAAATGTATTAAATACTTTAATTGTTTTTAAAGATATAAATCTGAATATTGTCACTAAAGCTGTCACCAGTTTTACCACCAGAATGACAATATCCGGTCGCAGCATATGCAGATTTATAAATTCAGTCAGGGTATTAAATTTTTATTACTTTATATTTTTTATTTAATTAATGACTTATGAAATATGTTTCATTAGATTTATTAACAACTTATAAGTAATTAAAAAAAATACATTTACTTGTTTTGTAATTTTACTCATTTGCGATATGACCATTAAGGATTTTGCATTAAGTAACGTACGTGTAACAAAAAAAATTTCTTATAAAAAAAATGTTTTAAATAAATTTTTTGGATGATCCTAGAATAACCATAAACCGAGGTAATCTGTATATCCACAATAGATTTCAGACCCAAGAGAAAAATTTCCTAAAGATTTCAAGAGAGAAATCAATAGACTTATTTCTGAATCTATTAGAAAGCATAATACGAGTATCTTTGTTTTTGCTACTTCATATAATTACTTCATACAAATTTGTTCTAATTATTTCAAATACACAAAAAAATTTAGCTTAAAATATTTTTATTATTTTTTTGGTTGGGTTTATTTCAAAATGTAATTAAAATTGTAATTTTTTTAATAACGTTTTTACTTGGTTAAAAAAATATGACAACTCTTAAAATATTTTAAATAAAAAAAAAACATTAAGTGAAAATTTTTTCTATGTCAGTAAAATTTTAAATTTTATTATTTTTATATCTGTAAATATCATTATTTTGTTATCATTTTGGGCTCTGGTTTGAATTACTTCGTAGTCGAAGGTAAGCTGCAATAATTCCTGATTCCTTCCGTGTTGATTTTTTCTGAAAATAACGTTTTAGTTGTTTTTGTCTATGTTAAAGGTTTAATGAATTTTAAACATTTACGTCCCTAACCTCAAGCAAATCCTAAAGAAGTTTGAAAAGTTAAATGTGAAAATAAAGAGAATCAAGTTTTAAATACTTCCGAACATGGTCATCCTGGTGACTGGGAAGAAAGCTTTAAATCTTAACCTGTGGCTTTGGATTTTTCTTTTCCCTGAAGCTGAAGTACTCTTCGATATATCGAAGTTAATGTGTGCATTATCGTAAATATTTCCCGTATATGTATTTAGAGAGATCTGTGCCAAAAGGGTGGTTAAAATTTCCTCCAAATTGCTAGGACATATTGGTGTTGATTGTTAAGTACATAAACAAATTTATGATGGATTGGCGTAATATTATTAGTTCTGATGCATTTGCAGATTTTGTGTCTTACGGAAAAACTCTATTCTGGATCGTTCTCAGTTATATCAAAGCTATGTACTACTACTAGGTCGTCAAGGCTTCTATTGTTGTACTTGTTGATCCATTGGATGAACTATTTGGGCGAGTATAACTTTTTAATGTTGCATAAAACTTTCATAAAAGTTGATGAATCAAGAACCGAATATCTATTGATAAATTATACTTAGGGTATTCATTTTACTTGACTTTTTCATTATTCGAATAATCAAATAACTCGAAAATGCTGTTTTTGAATTAATCAAAAATCGGTTATTTTGACTGAATAAAATTTGTTTAATACAATTCCAAACTGTGTTGTCACTTTGCGGCATACTAAAATATTTAGATTTTAAACAATCTATAAAATTTTTTAGCTTAAATAAAACCATCTTTAAAACTAATTAAGGGAATTTTTAAAATATCTTTTACTCGAATTGCTCGAATAATCGGTATAATTTACTCGAAAAATTTTTTACTCGAAATTATTTATTTCAATTTAATTGAACAATTATTTGATTTTATTTTGTCGATTAATCGAAAAAACAATATACCTAATAATAAATACCCTAATTATATTGCAATTATACTTCGTTTCAAAAAATATATATTAAAATGAGAATTAATCTTAAATAATTGATTTATTTTATATGTCATTTGATGTACTTATATTAGCAGTTGCTTGCCCCATTTTCTTGAAGTGAGAAAACGCTTTGTGGTGATTTAAGTAAATTGACCATCTTTATTTTATGTCACATACATTATACGCTTTATGCTCAATACATATAATATATTAATGCATATTTATACATATTTACTGCTTTGTTATAAAACAATTTCTGTAATATATAAATATTTCTAATTGTGAAATAATTTATTAAAATTTTATTTTGGGAAGCATCTTTTTTCAATGATATATATACTAAATTTAAAATTGAATCAATAAATATTTTAATTTCAATTATAGATTTAATTGATTTAATTAAAAAAATTAATTGAAATTAAAAAAAATATCAGTTATTTTCAGTTAATCAATATTATCAGTTTGGTGACTGGTTTAATTAATATAATTAATATAATATTTTTTTCTGTGATACCACAAAATTATAAAAAAAAATATTTTTTTTTTTATCAATGTGTACTTAATTACATCGTTTAATTATGTTCATCTATTGTTGGAATTATTAATTTTTATTTAATTGAATATGAAAAATTTTTTACTTTTTACTGTGAATTTAATAAAATTAAATTTTTTATAATAATTTAATCTCTCATATCTACAAAATAAATCAATATATATATATATATATATATATATATATATATATATATATATATATATAAAATCTTTAAAAAATAAATATACAGTAGTTTTCATATAGGCAATATAACTTTTTTAGACATTTTTACAATCTGACTTAATCTTATTTATATATTCTGGGTCATATTTTCAAATATTATCCAATTAATCGTTAATATAGTATGTTTAAACTTCTGCTGGGTATATATGTATATACAAATGAGAAGATAATTCCAGATTGTATTGTTATTTTATAAAAATGTGTCACTTTGATTTAACTACAAACAGTTTTAATTGAATCATTTCAATTTTGAGTTTGGGAGTTGTAACAAAAAGTATACAAATAAATATACATATTGTATTGTACAATTTGTTCAAATAATGAAGTAATATCCCCGCTAAAAAGAGAAAAGTACTTTTAAAGAAACAACATTTTCACTACAACAATAGAACTACATACATATGTGTATATTTATTTTGTAACTTTTTGGAAGTTATTTAAAATTAATAGTATAAAAGCGAAAACAAATCTATTCTTAGTAGAAACAAGATTGTCAAGCTAATGGCCTGCTCAAACGAGTGATCAGCAGTGCTACTGAAGCATGCGATCGCTCGTTTGGATGGCCTATTGGAAGGCGCTAGACTGTACGTGGTTTGTATTGAAGAGATTCCACGTCGACCTAGGACCATGGCCCGAGTACCAGACGTACCATCCAAAAAAGAGGAGATTATGGAACTCATTCGGGTCGGAAACCCTGAGATCCCTACAGGCGACTGAAAGGTGACCAGAGTTTCCGAATCCGACGGAGCATTTAGGAAGATTGTGATCGTGATGAACAAGGAGTTACTGCCACCCCTTTGCGAGAAAAGAGCGAAGATCTACTATAGTTTTGAGTCGATCTTCCTACAGGTCTATCGAGGGGATGACAGAGACAGACCGGTTCAGATCGGTGATGATCAAACTCCGGAAGCAATGTTTTGTGAGGAGGTGCTAGTTCTCTTGCTCAAAAGGAACACTCACACAAACTCTGAGTTTGTGGGTGAATTTTTTGAGCGAGTGGACGAAGTAGTTGACGAGAACGCCCTCTTGGACTCAGACCAAGATGACATCAACGTCACAATCATCCCAAAGGACACACATGGTGAACATAACGCAATTTAATCTTCACCATTCTAAAGCCGCCTCGGCTGCTTTGCTCCTCCGAATGGTAGAAAGAGGAGAGGAATTAGCACTAGTCCAGCAACTATCATCAGCGAAAAGGTTTACGGACTTCGTACAGACAACTTCAAGCTGCTACACGCTAAGGGATCAGGTATAATACGATCTTTTATAGTAGCAAGCAAAAAACTCAGTATCTTCATTCTCTCTGATTTCAGAGATGAGGACACTGTGGCAGCGGCCTGGGAGACAAGCTCTGGTACTATCCAGCTATATGGCCCATGAACACTGCGAACCACCACCAACTAAGGTTCGCGAGATAACAGAGGCGGCTAGAGCAAGCAACAAACCGCTCATAATTGGAGCTGACGCTAATGCCCATCATGTAGTTTGGGGAAGCTTCGATACAAATACAAGGGGATTTTATTCTTTGTAGTGGTTTAGATAATCTGAACATTAGTAGGAAATCAACCTTTGTAGTAGCTAATAGAAGGGAGGTTCTCGCTATTATGCTAGTTAGTACTAGGCACTCCAATATGATTAGGGATTGGAGTTTCTCCAATGACTGTCTTTCTCTGATCACTTGTACATTGACTTCAACATAGAAGTTTGTTTACCCAGGGTTAAACCCTTTCAAAACAGGAGGACAGTTCAACATGCTATTCTTCCCTAACTCCTCCCAAATCTCCCGACCATCAACGGTGATATCGAGTCCTGTGTCAAAACGCTAACGATCGCGACTTCTGTTGCATGCAGACCCAAAATATGTAGTGGTAGGAGTAAACCACATTGGTGGAACTCCGAAATAGACGAGACTCGTAAAGAATGTCGCCGTCTATTAAATTATAGAAAAGCGAAACGAAAATGCTGGAGGACTTTCTATAGCAGCGTAGAAAGCCACTCTGAGACCAGTCGATTTCGTAAAATTCTGGTATCATCACCTACCGTTCCAAGTTTCATCCAGAAACCACGTGGCAGTTGAACAATAAGCGGTAAAAAGACCTTAGATATCTTAATGAACGCGCACTTTCCTAGCAGTCTCCCTTTAACTTGATGCTCTGTAATATCTTCAGAGGTCATTAATGATGTTCCCATTCCCATAACGGCTAGTGAACTGAGATGAGCTCTGAAGATCTTTGCCCCATTTTAATCTTCGGTCCATGATGGCATTATACATGCCGACCTGTCTAACTCGGATATATTCAGCATTATTATCTTGTGCTTATATCCCTGAGTCATGGACTAGATGTACAGTGGTCTTTATCCCTAAAGGGGATAAAACCTCAAACACAAGGCCGAAGGACTTCAGACCTATCAGTCTTTCGTCTTTCCTCTTGAAAACACTGGAAAAGTTAATCGACCTACACCCACGTAGAAGATAGATATGAAAGGCAAATCTGTTGAGACTGCGTTACATGCGATCATCAGCCTCATATGGAGACTTCTAACCAATAGGGTTATAATATCCAGCATGCGTTTACCATTTATAGGATAGGTAGGTACTCCGCAAGGAAGAGTTTTATCTCCATTTCTCTGGAATATTACCGTTAACCCATTACTCAGGGAACTTGATTCACTGAAGTTTAAGACTGCCGCTTACGCGGACGATGTTGCTTTGGCTGTATATGGGAAATATCTGGATACCATATTCTAATGAAGTGATTACCGATGGATTTTATGGCCAAATAGATACCATTGCTTCAATACAAGCTCTATTTTTTACTGGAATGTGTATTACAAAGAAAAATACACCTTCACCACTTTAAAAGTATTTTTAGTAACTTCTAATAAAGTGAAATTTATATTTTTATAAACGTAAATAAATAAATGTTCAAGTAATTCAAATAATTTAAATAATAACTTCGAAAACAACGACTAAGAATCATAAAAAATCACGTTCTTCCAATACAATCATGTGTTAAAATTATTTCTTCTACAACTTCTTTTTAACAATAAGAATTTCCTTCCAATGACAACACTGTGTTAAACTTATTGCTGTTGAATCCTTTTCTTATAATAATAATAACTTGGCTACATATTTTAATTGTTATTCGGGAGATTATTTAGTGATATGATTTATTTTTTAAATAGAAAGTTGTCGAGAAACTATATTTTTCACGTATGAATTTATCTAATAATATAACTTATTTATCTTGTACAACTGTCTTGTATTTTAAACCATTTTGACGGTATAATAATGTCCGTCGGTACGTCCGGCGCAGAGACAAAGATTAGTTATCACCTGGCAAAAAAAAAAAAAAACAAAAAATCCAATACACAAGATATAGTGCTAAAAATATACAAAAAGTTCTCCTAAATCTAAATGTACGAATATTTTAGGAAAGTTATATTGGCTACAATTTTGCAATATTTTTACACAATAGTTCAAAATTTTATAAAAATTTATAAAATTTTCAAAAAATATTTATGATAAGCTCGTATTCCAGCATTTCCCACAGTGTGTCGGTACGAATTCGTACCGAATTCGGAAAAAAATGTTTACTAAACATTTTTTGGAAATAAATCTGTAACTAATCAGCTGGTTGAACATAAAATAAAATTTCACACTGCCATAGCAGAGGAGTATACAATTTAAATCTGGAAGGAGGGCTCTACAGACCCTTTAGGGGCAGAGCTATTGGGGCTTAAAAAAGGGTACCTCCGACATATCTTTATTTATCTCTTATAATTTTCAAATTATTTGCATTTGAAATTTAAACTATCTCAATTTTGCCATATCTTGGTCCACTTTTTTAATATATACCCTAATATTTTCATCCGATTTTGTAAATTTCTTATAGTTAGTTAAAAACCAAAATTTTATTATTTATCGAATAAAAGAAATTTGAAGCCGATATCTTTTTAGAGTCCAAAAATAAACGAAATTGAATTTGAAAATTACAAGAATTATAATTTTTGTATTTTCCTGGTCGAGTTTTATACTTTTCCGTGTCTTTACGTAGATTATTTTAAAATTAAAAAGCAGCCCAATCACCGAATAGAGCTAAATACAGACCCTCCTGAATTTTGCCTATTTTGTATCGACATTTTTTCTTTAACCTTTATGTTCTAAAAAACATATAGAATGTCACTTCGGAATTTCCGATGTATTCTAAAAGGTTTGCAAGCGTGTTTCATGGGACATGGACTTTATGTGCAAAATTCCAAAAAACCCCGTTTTTAGAATTTTGGCCTGGTTTTTGGAAATAGGGTATTTCTTTTACAAAAATATAAAATTTTTTTACACTTTATCATGTAGAATTATAGTCTACTCTCACCGAAATTTTATTACAGATAAAATATTTATGGTTTATACAGAAACCAATTTTTTCACCAACATTTTACTTATATTCCAAAAATCGGTTTTTTCAAATATATTCTGTTGCCTAGCTGACATAATTCTTATAGTCAAAAAGCTTGAAGTCAGTATCTTTTATTGGAAAGTTTTATTTAAAAAATTATATTTTAATAGATAAAATAAAATTGATCACTTCTTTTTTGTCAATTTAATGTTTGTGTACATAAAAACAAACTCAAGCAATTTAACGCATCAGCTGATGTTTGCCGCTGTTTGATCTAAAATTTATTTTGTAAGATCAAACAAAAGTTTTCTCAAAATAGTAGCAAATATTTTACAACTTGTGTTCACACAATGTTCATACTAGTGGTATTTTTAGTTAAGGGCATATAGATTTGCTTGACCAAAATCAGATGTTATCTTGTTTGCATCATAAAAATATTTCGTGTTCACATTACGCAAAGCAAATATTTTTTAATTTATTAAGATTTATTTATTAATTTATTAAGTTTTATTTTTACAGACTCGGGCATGTAATGGTGGATTATAAAATGGAAGATGTTAAAAAATACAAAGAAAAAACATAAATAGATTATTTATGAACGACCTTTTTTTAAAAGCAGAATTTTTATCAGAAAATCAAAAATGTATGTAAAAAAGTGGTGTTTATGCGCATTAAAAATGTACTGAAAATCGAAAAGTATATATTTTTTGTCAGATTTTAAATAATCTATTTTTTCATCCCAAAAAAGATTTGACTTTGATTAGCAAAATATATTTTTCTTACTTAAATATATTCATTCTATGAGGAAATTACAAAAAATCCACTCATTTATAAGATTAGAGTTTTTTATGCTTATTTCAGATAAAAAATAATAAAAATCATTAAAAAAAATTATACTCGAATGGACGCAATTATTTTCTTAAAAAAATAATAACAAAAAAATCCACCCAAATAATAAATAATAACAATTTGTGATTTTTTTATTTACATATATATTACTTTGTGTGTTTGTTTTATAAAGAAAATAAGTGCACAAGTGTATGAAAAAAATAATAATAAGTTTACTCTCTTATGAGTCTCTTTAGTGCAAGCTCAATTGAGCGAAGGCTTAGTGTAAATGGCAGAAATGCTTATGTTACTGTGAGTGTTGAAGATAATACTATTGCCAAAACAAATAAAAGAATTGATGACAGCTTGTATTTGACCGCCAAACCAAGCAATCGCGCTCGTTCTTGCTCCTCCGCTCTGTTGTCAATCGATGATTGTTTAACAAAAGAAAACAAAACAGCTGATAATAAACAACTGTCAGATAATAAACAAGTTTTAATTCCGCTTGAAGGTATGCTATGTAATTCACCTTCAAAAATAACAACATTAACAGTAAGTACAGATTTAATTAACCCTACAACTGGAGCTATACCCAAGTCTGGCCAATCGATCAATATTAAACAGAAACCCCAAATCCAGGTTGGAATGGACCGCTATGTTACTGTTTTAAAACGAGGAAGAAGCCCTAAATCCTCCAAATTCGCACCTGAGGCAAACTTATCTAGAGAAGACGATAGACCAATTTCCGAAAATCACAACCGAAACATCTGATCGGTGAAAATCATTTTTATGTGATCCCCATAAAGCGTGGTAATATAAATGAGACAAAAATACAAGTAAGTCAAGAGAACGATTACCGCAAATTTGTATCAGACTTTGAATTTCATAAAATGAATTTTTATACATATCAATTAAAGTGTGTTATTAAGGGAATTGACTCTAACGTGGATCCAATAGAAATAAAACAAAGCTTAGAAGACAAGAGGTACAAAATAAAAAATGTAATGAACATTCGAAATCGTAATAAAATTCCTCAACCACTCTTTCGAGTGGAATTGGAACCCGGAGATATAAAACTGAAAAAAAGTGAAACCCACCCCATATATAATCTCAGATACTTATTGTATCGTAAAATCACTATAGAAGAGCCACATAAATTATCGGGACCCGTCCAATGTTTAAACTGTCAGGAATATGGACATACTCATGCCTACTGTAGGTTACCACCAGTTTGTGTTGTTTGTGGTGAGCTGCACAACTCGACCAAATGCGACAAATCCAAAGGTGATTCTATGATTAAGAAATGTAGTAATTGTGGTGGAAACCATGCCGCCAATTACAGAGTTTAACCAGTATATTCATTTGTCAAACGATCTTTAGGACAGAAATCTAAAATTCCCCCATTCAACCACCAAATACTTTGAATGCAAATTACCCCCAGTTAATAGAGCCTTCTGCCAACAAAGAGTCATACGCAAACGTTCTCAGAACAAATCGAACTCAAGATTCTCTACCTAAATCTAACTTCAACTCAAACCCACAGGCAAACCCCCGCTTTCAATTTTACCAGGCTAGAAGCTACAATAGAGACGCTCGTACAATCGGTAAATAATTTTACAAACTCTATGAGCAATATGATGCAGGAAATGCTTAAGATGCAATCAATATTGTTGCAGGCAATTCTAAATAAGCTATAAACTGTTTGAAAATATGTTTTTGGAACGCAAACGGTATACGCTAACATAAGAACGAACTAGAATATTTTCTAAGAAAACAACAAGTAGATATAATGCTAGTTTCCGAAACTCATTTCACATCCAGAAGCATATTCCAAATAAATGGATATGTGTTTTATGATACAAAAGGTTCAGCTATTCTCATAAAAGCCCGCATTAAACACTACTTCATGTGTGATCCTTTTCAAGATTATCTTCAAGCTACAACAATCTGTATTGATGATTGTTATACAAACTGAGTGATTTCATCGATATACTCACCCCCAAGATTTTCAATTACAGAAAATCAATACAACAATTTTTATAAATCACTAGGCCCCCGCTGAATCATCTCTAGAATTATCATCAGATCACACACCCACTATTGTTATACTATTGAGCTCCACTATGGCGAATTACAATAAAACTTATAACAATCTTTGCCAGGATATGCCCATTCGGTTCCAGGATAAAACAAAAAAAGGATTAATTTATAAACTTTATTTATTACTTCTTTTTTTACAAAATTGTGATTCCAGAATGTTTCTGAGTAAAATAGCCCAGCAATTAACTTTGGCAACCCCGCAACGTCCTGCCTGTTAAAATCTTTAACACCGACTCCTCGACCAGTAAGAAGTGGTAGGCTTTTATTGAAAACTTTAATAGTTGTTAGTGTGTTAGTCAACACTACGCCTGGGATCTATGGCCATTAGAATCCCTGTGCACTACAACTAATGTGTCTGGGAACTATGGCTGTATAATACCAGTAGTAACCCTATACACTACTACTTGAGCTGCGCCTGACCGCGCTCGCATGTGGCTGTTAGTAAAGCTGTTACAAACTTATATTAGCTGTCCGCACACGAGCACAGCGAAAGCTCAACTGAACTGGTAGTGATAAACACTGCGACCACAAAGTGATCACCAGCTACGTAGTAGTGATAACCATAGAATACATAATACAAAAACGTTATTGAAATGTGTGTGTTAGTTAGTTAATTGCTGTAACGTTCTCTTATACTAGTATCTCTTTAAATGTTAAACTAAAAGTGCTCTCGTATAATTAACAGATTTCATTCTTCACAGAAAATATAAATTCCAAATAAAGAATTACTTCAATACAATTTAACAAACTAAATTCATTACATTTTAATAACTTAAATTATATAAATTCAATTGTAACACAAAAATTCAAATTGTAAATTCTTTATGTAACGAAAACTTCGTTACAAACTCAAAAGACCTATTATAAGTAGACCACCTTTACGTAACACAAATGGTGGATGGGCAAGAAACGATACAGAGAAAGGGAATCTGTTTGTTAGTCATTTAAAGAATGTATTCACCCTTAACCGAATCAAATGGTATAATTGAGTTGCCACCTGTTGTGCCCCATTTCAGAACAGTCGAACCCCTTTGCTTTAAAATTCGAGAGATCGACAAGGCTATTGCTGATTTAAACTCCAAAAAGGCACCTGGAATTGATAAAATCAGTAACCAGATGCTTTTAAAGCTACCCCGGATAGCATTAAAAATAATACTTTATATTTTTAGCGCTATACTACGCCTTGAATATTATCCACTAGAATGGAAGGTGTCACTGATTACCATGATACCTAAGCCAGGAAAAAATCACACAAAAATAGAATCGTATAGACCCATATGTCTATTATCTAATATGCCTAAGCTATTTGAGAAGCTCCTAATGAAAAAACTATACCCGCTAATAAGCCAATGTATACCCAATCATCAATTCGGATTTAGAAGAAAACATAATACTATCCAACAAACACACAGACTTGTAAATGTTATAAACAAAACGTTTGAAGAAAATAAATATTGTTCCGCTCTCTTCACTGACGTATCGCAAGCCTTTGACAAAGTATGGCATGATGGCTTGTTATATAAAATAGAACAAAATTTACCCATAAATATACATAAATTATTAAAAAGCTATATAACGGGTCGGAAATTTATTCTTAAAGAAGGTGACTTTTTTAGTACCCCTCAGCCTATTAAAGCAGGTGTGCCCCAAGGTAGTGTACTGGGCCCTGTGTTATTCCTGATATACACTTCCGATATGCCAACTAATAACCCATACTTCAACATTTGCAGATGATACAGCTATTTTAAGCACCCATAAATGCCCACAAGATACATCTCGAATTTTGCAGAACCATATATTTGATATTGAGAAATGGCTAAAAAAATGGAAAATAAAAATAAATGAACAAAAATGCCCACATATAACATTTACCTTGCGTAGGGAATCATGCCCACCTATCCTTATAAATAACCAAGTAATACCCCAGTAATCGGAGGTTAAATACCCCGGAATACATCTCGACCCAAATGAAATTGGAAGCACTCCAAATAAATTGGCTAATTGGCAGAAATTCTGTGTTCAGTCTAGATTGCAAACTACTCCTCTATAACTCAGTTTTAAAGCCAATATGGAGTTTTGGAATCCAGTTATGGGGTACGGCCTCAGCATCAAATATTGAAAAAATACAGAGACGTCAAAACAAAATATTGTGAACTATCACCGCAGCCCCTTGGTATGTAAGAAATACTAACATACATAAGGGTCTAAACGTTCCTTTGGTAAAAGATGTTATAAAAGAACATGCAGGAACATACTTGAAAAGTTTGGAAATACATCCTAACCCACTAACACGAAACATACTAAGAAGTAATCGATACATCCGATTGAGAAGAAGAAACACCGCAGAACTGAGCCGAAGTTAAACCATATTCATTAAAATCGCTTTTAGTCTGACGTTGGTTGGACTAAATAGATATTAGGATTTAGATTTAAGATTTGATTAATTATTGTTAGTTCACTTTACTTTTGAGAAGATTCAATAAATTACTGAAAAAAAAATTATAAGATGAAAATAACTGGAGAATTGAATTTGAAAAATGGATTAAATATTAAAAAGAAAAATGTTATAATAGCAAATAATGTATAAAATTATCTTGATTGTTAAATATGCAGAATTGTGCTCTTTAGTGTAATTTATGCACCTAAGTATAAAATATTCAAAAATATATGATCAAACTTGAAAAACTTGAAAATAGAACAAAATATGCTGTTAAGCCCAAAATATGAAAAAATATGCTTCTAAGAACAAAAAATTAAAAAATATGCTGTAACAAACGAATAATATTCGTTTCATTTGAAGCACAGGTGAAATTATGATATTGGATATTTTTAGTTGCTCTGATGATTTCATATATAGTATGTAGGACAACATAGATTTTACGGTATGGGATTTTTCAGTCCGTATAGAAACATGTAATCATGGAGTTCTAAGTCTATAAATCACTTTTTTTCAAAAAACTCCAATTCTCGAGTTAAGCGTTATGTAGAAAATTAATGATTGCGAAAAATGTTTATAAATTTTCTTTTTGAAAATGAAAATTATTGTTTACTAGAGTAGTATTCATGACGATTAATACCCTTACGCTTTTTGAACTCAGATTTTGCAAAACTTATATAGTTGAAATTTCAAAAGCAAATACAGTAGACGCTCAGAAATTCGAACTCTCAGAAATTCGAATTTCCAGAAATTCGAATCAGTAATTTAATTACATTTGGCGCTCTAAAATTAGAATCCAAAATTCGAATTTCCGAGCGATTTTTTCTTTTTTATTGTAAACACTAAAATTTTGACAATTTAGTTTAACCAAATACAAAGTAAAAAGGGGAATCGCATTTTAATAGATGATTTACAGATCTTGTTGATGTTGTTAGAGTTTAAAAGCCAGTTTTTTGGTGTTTGTATATGTATACGGTTTAAGATTTATTAAAATAAGAAAGTGGACTAGAAATGCCAAACAAACGTAAGGAAAACACTTTGTCTTTACAAGACAAATTAAAAATATTGCAAAAGATTGACAAAGGCGTTCAAGGAAAGCGTTTAGCACTGGACTTTAATGTAACTACTTCTACCACAAGCGATGGATGGTGTAATAAATTTAAAAAGCGGCATGGAATTCGCTTTTTAAAAATTAGTGACGAGATTTTATCCAGCGACACTAATTCAGTCACTCCTTTTATTCATAGACTTCGTGCTAAAATCGCAGAAATGGGCCTAGTGGAATCTCAAATATATAGTGTCGATGAGATTGGGCTATATTAACGCTGCCTGCCAGAACATATGTTTCAGCTTCCGAAGAAAGTGCTCCGGGACTCAAAACCCGTAAAGAAAGAATTTATATCTTACTTGGAGCAAATTTTGATGGTTCTTGTAAGTTGTTGCCATTGGTTATTGGAAAAGCCAAAAATCCAACAACCAACTACATTACGGTTTTTCAAAAAATGCTTGGATGACATCTCGGATCTTTTATGACTGGTTTCATAAGATCTTTATTAATGAAGTATATAAGTGCAAACGTTATTTATACATACATATTTATAAGTTCCATAATTCTAAAATATTTTTAAATAGGTCATTCGTTATTCCGAGGAAAATAATTTGCCTCCAAAAGCCCTTTTACTTATTGACAACTGCTCCGTCCACTCACCCATTGAGGCAATGAAAAGCGAAGATGGAAATATAGTGGCGTACTTCTTTCCACCAAATGTTACAGCAGCGCTGCAGTCCATGGACCAAAATCCAATAAAGCTAACCAAACTTATTTATAGAAATAAATTGCTAGCCAAACTAATTGCTGAAAATGGTGAACTAAACAAAAATTTAAAATCTCATTCAATCAAAGATGCAATAATTTTATTAAAGAAAGCTATGGATTAAGTTACGCAAACAGCTTTAAAAAATTCTTGGTCAAAGTTGTTCAATTGGAACTCTGACGAATACGATAGTGATGTGCCTCTATCACGATTGCTGAAAGAAGACCATATATTTGACAGCGAAAGTTTGTCTTTAGACACGGATGAAGATAGTGATGTGGAAGTTCCACCTAATAATTCTTATTCCGAAGCTACTGCAAGTGTAAATAATTTAATAATTTAATAAAAAGAAGTGAATTATTTTCCACTAAACACTTGTCAAATCTTTTAGATCTCCGTAATGATATTGTTTTGTCGGAAATACAAAAACCTAAGAAACAGACCAATATTACTGAATATATGATTAACAAAGATTGAGTGGGAATTCAAAATGTGTATTATTTTAACTTTTCTTAAAAATTTTTCTTTTTTTAATTTAGTTATAAGTATACTATTTATATTAAACATACTAAAGTCAAATGAACTGAATTGTTATTTTTTGTTATATTTCGTTTTTTTTTATAGTTTTTATGTTAAATAAAATAAAATAAAAAATAAAAAGATGTAAAAATATTTTAAATCGGACAAGAAACAATTTGGCAAATGGTTAAAAATTTTCTATATTGGAGCTCTAATAACTCCGCTCCTGAGGATTATGTAGCACCCCCTTCTAAACTTTAAAATTGTACACTTCCCTGCTACGGTTATTAAAAGTTACAGAATTACAAATTTATTTCACTGAGTAGTTGACTACATTTGAACAGTTGGAAAGAATCTTAATGTGTAAAAATTTTACCAAAATTTGTTAACAAATATATAATTTTATTTTAAAAATTTTAAAAAAGGATAAAAGCACAATCAGTAAAGTAGCAAAATGGCAGAAAAAGGCATTTTTGACTTTTCTCATAACATTTCAATAACTTGAATAAATACTTTTATATTTTCCAGATCGACAAAAGTAGCGAGGACGCAACTGTATTCCGGCTCCTATCTCGTCGGCAATCTTGGAGATTCGGTGTTACTTTCAATGGACTGCAAGATGATATGCACAGAATATTATTTTATTATGTGCGTGTGGTTTTAGAGAATATAGAGAACATTCGCTAAAAATGAAGAATTTTCGCTAAAAAACGAGATAAGATATCGAAACTAAATGTTTCGAAAAATTCTCGATTATTTAAATTAAGAAGCAACGTATTTTCTTGTTTGTGCATGCAAAAGACTAAAACAAACAGAATTTAGCGTCATTCTTGAGTCATAGTTCATAACGTTCGGTTGTAAAATACGAGTATTGCGCTTTTAAATTAAGATGTTAGTTAAATTTTCAGTATTTTATATATATATATATATATATATATATAAAAAACAATATAATAAAATTTTAGAAAAAATGGTAAGTATTGTCGCTGCTAAATAGATTTGCAAATGAGCATATTTATCTGAATATTAAATATATTTTCTTGCAGATTAATTTAGAAAATTTTGCACTAAAAGATGTGGATTTAAGCAAAAGAAAAATTATAATATAGAGAGAAAAAACATTTATGACTCCTCTGCACTGTTGCCAGATTTGACGATTTATCGTTATTTTGAAGATTTTCGGGTCTAAAAATGTCCTATCCTGATTTTTGTCCTAAATTTGACGATTTTTTCTAAGAGGAGATTAAGAAATATTTTCATCATTTTTATATGTTTTTCTTTAACAGTAACTTAGCTGGTATAAAAGTATTAACAATTTAAATAAAAATCTTTTAAATTTATCAATATAAATGGTTACTTTATGGGAACCAATATAGTATTATGTTCGAAACAATTATGTATATTTTTATTAGGAAATGGCGAATAAATACTTTATAAATGGCGAAACTCTTTTGCTATTTTTATAAAAACTTTAATTTCATATTCAAGGCATTATAAATACTTAAATAGCAGTATTACGCATCCAAAAACATTTTTGATGAATTCATTCAAGATTAAATTTCGTATATCGTAGTTAAACCTTTTTATAACTTTTTTTATTTGAAAGTCTTTCAAAATTACATATTAATCATTTTTATGTATATATCATCAGACTTAATAGATACTACCTACTACAATATAAAATTAATGTAATTTTTATTGATTTTTTTAAATTTCAAATTTAATTTTTCACCAAAAAAAAAAAAAAAAAACAAAAAAGGATAGAAAATATTCATTCACATATAAACTCCTAATTTTTCATGTTGACTTTATTAATTTTATTGTTCATTACATGAATTATTATTTTTGAAATGTAATTTATTATTGCGTATATTTTCTTAATATTTGATATACTGTGTTGTTTGAAATAAAACATATGTAACTTTAAAAATTAAATCATCTTTCAATTTTAGTTTGGGAACAAAAGGGAAATGAAACAAAATAGAATACTACCGTTTTCGAAATGTTGCCAATGATGACAATCACAAGTCGTTAGTAATATCAATATCGAATAATTTTCATCATTTTTTTTTTTATAACGAAAACGACTCTCTAACGAATATTTTTAAGTTTCGCTATTGATATCGCTAAATGTTCACTATTAATATAAACCTTCGAGACCGAAAGATTTGCTACCGCAAAGTAAGCGACGGGTTAGCTCAAGGGGCTCATATTCGGATCGCCAACGATGTGGATAGAGAGATAGTAAGGGACAAAGATAACACTAACAGACACCGGAAAAACGAAGAAGAGGGACACAGTCATATGGGATTGTTGAACGACTGTGTGATTACGTAAGGAAATGCTAATAAAAATTTTAGTATGATCCCAAAAACTACCCTATCCGACTTTAGTTCACCAGAAACCAATAAAAAGGACGCTTTGAGCTTCATTTTTATATTGATATTGTTTATTAATAAGATTACATCCAAAAACATAATGTTTAAATAAATAATAAAAATCAACTAATTTTAAACATAATTAAAATAAATGAAAAAATTATTAAAGTTTCATTCAAAGAAAAAAACAAATTATATAAAAATCAATTTCTTTTTAATTAAAAATCATTCTTAAACAAAAAACAAAAAATATTTTGCGTTTGAGAATCAACCAACTTCATAAAAAAATTAAAAAAAAATAATTTTACTTTTTAAAAATCATGTTAAAAAAATAAAAATGTGCAAATAAAATATTGGGTTCTAGCGAAAGTTGAACTCAGAATAATTAAAAATATTAAAAAAAATTTTTTTTGCCCCAGTTGAGATTTGATCGGGGTTTCATGAGATAAAAAACGATAATTAATAAAAATAAATAATATATTTTATAAAAATAAAAATAATAATAAAAATAGTTCTTTACCAAGTGGGACACGAATCTGCGTTCATAAAAAATTTAAAAAACAAAAAAATTCTTGACCCAAATGAGATTTGAACCTGTGGTCCCATTACGGTAGGTATGAGGATATACCACTAGACGATGTCGGGTTTTCAAAACAAGTTGAATAATCATTGAATTAAATTTTTGTGTAACAAAAAAAATAATTACATATAAAATTATATAAAATTACATATTACCAAAAACAGGTTTTAAATTATTTTCTTTAATTGTACTGTTAAATATAAAAAATGTAATAAAATAATTAAATTGTTCTATTATAATGATTTAACCATTTTATTAGTAAATTTAATTAAACTACCCATTATTTAAAAGGAATTTTGAATTTGAGTTTTAATAAAAATTAATTTAAAAATTCATAAAGAAAACTACATATACTGAATTTTTTAATTTACGAGTAACAAGGTAACATTTTCATTCCGGTTATAAACTTTGAGTGTTGTAGTTATAAGATGCAATCTTATGTAAAAGTTGCTACTTATATTATGTTTAAAAAAGTGTTTTTTTTTAGAAATCAAAATAACAATAAAATTAAGAAAAAATGAAAAGAGTTTGATTTACATATTCCGGGATCCCGCGTTGAAAGATCTTTCGGGTGCTTTGCTGTAAATGTATTGGTGTTTTCTATTGTTGAAAGATTTTAATTTTAACATATTTTAACATAATATATTTTTAACAGAAATATTTTACTCAATATATTATTGATCTTATATATTTTTATTTTAAATAACTCAATTTTAATATTTATTTTTGGATATTTTTGTTTTTGACTCTTGTTTTAATTAAATTTAATAAATTTTAATTTTTCACCACTAATATTTTATATTAATTTTTGCACTACGAGTACATTAGTTTGTTTTTAAGTCAATCGCAAGTGAAGTAAATTAAAAAGTGAAAGCTGAAATTATTCAGAATTTAAATTTAATAAAAAATTAAATTTTAGTTTTAAGGATTCATTTTAAAATTGTTTTAAATATTAAATAGAGTCTCAAACTGTTGTTGTTTTGTGTATCATTTGTTTCTTTTACAGATTTTAGGTTCTTTTTTTTTGTGTTTTTATAAATTCATTTGATGTGCAATTTTTATCTTTTAAAATTGTTAATAAATGTTTATCGAAAAATAACTATTTTAATAATTTGTTTTATTGTTTGTTTTTCTTGAATTTTGCACTTTTGTTTTACAATTTTTTTTGTGGCACTTTTCACATTTTCTCCCGAAGTTGGTTTGGTTAATGGTTTTTGTTGGACGTTCTTGACTTTACCGTCAAAGGCATAAATGGAGCCTACCTAGCCGAGATTTAAGGCGGGTTTATGCTCAGGGTTGCCCGTTCCCGTGTAAAAATATGATGCTTTTGTGACGAAAATTTTTGATTCTATAGGTAAAAGTGTAGGGTGTGTTAAACAACTAGATTATTTGAAAATGTTTCTGCCTTCAAAAGTGTTACAGGTTTTTATTTCCTAATCTTCTGCCAGGGAATTTTTAATAAATTTCGTTTATTTTTATCAATAATTTGTAGCGAGATTTCAGGATGTTAAATCCAATTTTTTTTAGAATTTTAAAACACTATTTAATTTTTCCCGGGCAGAGTGATAAGGTTTAAAGAAACTTGTTGGCAGCTATCAGCGAAAAAGCCATGATTGATCATAATGGCCGCTTTCTATACTCTAGTTTTCATGGAAATTTTTGAAAATTTTTAGAAACTTTCAGTTTTTCAACATAAACGAATACACACGTAATAAGAGTAACTAATACAAAAATCTTGAAAAAATATCATCCTTTTATTTTTTTTGACATTTCAACTGCATTACCCTAAAAGCAGAGTTTCATTATGATCAAATGCCATTTAAAAATTGTATGCCAAAAACTATTATATTTAAATAAAAAAAAGCAAAATTCGAAAATAAAAACATTCATAATAAATGCTTTCTGACCTACAAGAACCTCTACATGTGATAATCATTTATAACACCCACCAAAAAAAAAAAAAAAAAAAAAAATGGAGGGTATATTTGGTTTTGTTATTCCGCTCGTAACATGGCGAAATATTCATCTAAGACCTCATAAAGTATACACATAAATTGTGATTCCTCGTAAAATTCTGTGTTGATCTATCTATATTTATCTGTATGTCTGTCTGTTGAAAACAGGTTGGTATTGAAAATTGGCAAAGTCGGTTAATAAATAAAAAAAAAAAAAAAAAAAAAATATGAGCCAAATACAAGAAAAACTTAGTGTCCGCTGCAATTCCAGTTCATACTTTTCCGCCAATATCCTTAAATAAAAGCATGTTCGACAACGAAATTTTGTACAATTAGTTCAAATAGTTTCCAATGTAGACTCAGAAATCAAAAATGTGCGTAATCCCTCCTCGTTACCGCCCACCTCCCATATAAGGTGAAATTTTAAATTAGGATGGCACAGAAAGTTGCAGATGAAGATAATAGACATAAGTATACAACTGATTTGTTTTATAATTGTTATAAATTTTTGTCCAAATTTAATGCAGCTGAAATAAAAACTAATATTTACTTTATTTAACACACTTTTATGTCAACTATTCATATAAACGAACTTTTACTGCGCGATAGAATGGACCACTTAAAACGATTAACATACAGTGTCGTCCAAAACTAACAAATTCTATATTTAGCTTTTTAAACTGACGCAACTTTTAATAAAACGCGACAAAACAAACAGAACAATCTAAGTTTTTGTCGAAACATCAAAGAAAAATACCATTCTGCAAAAATATTTAATAGAAGATATTATGTTTGATGTTGTTCTATGAATAAATTTTGTAAATAATATTGAATTATCCAAAATAATGCAAAAATATATATAATTTTTACAAAAAGTAAATTACATGATCTTTGTTAATTTTGAAAAGTTTCGGTAATGAAAATTCATACAGATAAGTCAAAATACTGCGAATAAGTTAAAAATCACCACATTAAATATTTTTTAAGACCTTTAAAAAATATCAACACAGAGAAAATTAAAAATGGATTTCAATTACGAAATAATTTGTTGTTACGATTTTTGCAAAAATTTAATGTTAAAAACTTAATCTTAAAAAGATATTTAAAAACGTATAATTAAAAATTTATATTCATAAGGAATATCCTATGATTACAACTAATAACTAAACCTACATATTGCACTTGAAAGCTATCTAACCTAAGTTATTGAATATTTAACCTTTTTTTCCCAATATCCTAACTATAATTATATAAATTACGAGTACATACTGTTTCAATTTAAAATATACTAAGCAATCTTGGATCAATAAGAAATTTTTAGTATGGATATGTTTAATTGAAGAACCATAAATTATACAAAACTATTTAAATACATTAAAATATCTTATCAACATCTAAGATCATTGCCTATAAATTATTCTATAACCTATAAAAATTAGAGTTTAATTTATCTACTTACATCATTAAAATATTCTATAAATATACCTAAATTTAAATAACTATATTCTAAAAATTCATTTAATCTAAATTAATCTAAACAGAATTTCTTCTTATCTAAAATCAAATAATTATTCCTAAAGTCCTATATATATATATATATATATATATATATATATGTTGTAGCAAACAACCGTAAGCTAATCTGTCAATTAACTTAGTTCTTCTAAATATAATTTTGAGTAGCATGCCATTTTTCCTCCAGCTTCCATCTCGTTGGCGTAGGGTAGGTTGATAATCAAGACAAAAAAATTTACAAGTTCATTCTAAATTCCACAACCTTTATTCATAAAAATAAATTTAATACCCCATCATTAACAATGAAGAATTTGTATCCTGTTTTCATAGTACTAAATTATATTAAAATTAATCCTCTTAAATTAAATAAATTTCGGCAAAAAAAGAAATATATATATAGCAACTATTTTAAAATTAAAAAAAAATGTGCAGTAAACTTCATTGTTTATTATTATTATTTTTTGAAACTTAATAACAAAGCATTTAAGAGAAATATATTTTTAAAAAAATAAAATGTCGAAATTGTGCGTTATATTTATTTTTTTTTATTTTTTTAGAATTTTAAATTAATTAAATGCAAATATGTAGTTTTCTTCCAAATTATTTCAGATTTTCATATCAAATTTGGTATCGTTTTTCTTAATTTTACGACATCTATTCATTTATTTACATTTTATTTTGATTAGATTATATTTAACAAAATGATCATACATACTTTGGTAGAGTTGACAGATACTTAGGTTAACATTAAATTCGGGTTAACATTTCACTCAAGATTGTTAACAGTAGTAATGATAATATGTACAAAATTACTTCAGACTACCGGGTATGTATGCATTCTGTTAAATACATTTTTGTACGAGTATATTGGTAATAAAAAAAAATTTATAAACACTTACGTTTTGACAGGATTCCGGTGAAAGATCTTTCGCAGGATCCTTAATGTTGTGAGAACAGCAAAAATGAAATGTATATCTCCAAATTTGTATATAAAATCATAAGTATGTAAGTTTTTACGATTTAATCACCGTTAAATTTATAGGAGAACAAGATAACATTGCTTCTTTTTTTAGCACTCTTATTCTCGGTAGACCGTTCCATATATGTATATATATATATATATATATCTTAATACTTCTTTTTATTTAACAATGAATACTTCGTTTTATTTAACAATGAATCTCATATTAATTACAGAATTTTTATTATTTACTTATGGTTCTTATAAACTTTTATCACTCTTTTGACATTTAAATTCTTTATTTTTTTATCTATTTTTTCTATTCATGTATGAAATTTTTGCACATTTTCTTCTGATTGATATTTATATATTTTCTTTCGATTAAATTAATTCACGCGTTTTAAGATTAAGTAGAATTACATTGTTGTTTTCTTTTTTTTCAAATTATAAACAAAAATTATTAAATTGAAGTAAAATGAACACTCCAAAAGCACAAGACGATTTAAAAATTTGCCCGTGTTATTTATCTAATCAAGAGTTGAGGTATATTTGTCGCAAATATTAGATTTTATATTTTTAAGGCAATGGGAAACAGGTTTGTGATTATTTATTATTTTGGCTTAAAACTGGCTTACCAAATTTTGTGTGCATGTTTTTTTTTTCCTTTATATAGCTTCAAAATGACACTTAGCACAATTTGCACTTCACTTTGTGTTGCTGATAATTTTCAAAGATTTCTATCCCCCTTGAATGAAGCCAATATCCAAGAAAAATTTTGCGGTTTTTGATCCGCGGCCCAGAAGAAATTTGATTCTTGCTTTTGCTTCTGTTAATGGGATTTTATGCAGGAATATCTGCTGTGTACACAATTTTCCAAAACTTAAGTAGTTTTTCTTCCGATTAATTGAGGTTATTTTGGTGTCGTATATAAAATTGTCAGACGGAGACAGTGATAAGGAAAGTTATTGTTCTTTTTCCAAATAAAAACTATCTGAAGCACTTTTATGTATTTTCTTTTCTGAGAGTTTTTCTTCAGATGGCCAAATTTTAGCAACGATTTGGTTTTTATCACATGAGTTGGTTGGAATAAATGCGCTAATTCAGCACTCCATTTTTCATTACTACTATTACATATAAAAATATACCACTACATGAACAATAAACTATTGTTACCCAAAATTTATCAACCTTTAGTGAACTGCATTATCTCTTATTACCCAGCGAAGTATTAAATGTATTTTTTTTCCTCAAAAAAATTGTAAAGGAATATATTTGAACTTAGTATGACAATGCAATTAGAACCCCAACTTTTCCTTTTGATCTTATTTAGAACAGAAACCTTCATAAACTTTTTTCTGTGATTTTAATCAATGTATTTATTCGTTTCAATCGTTCTAATTTTGTATTTAATAAAATTAGAAAATAAATGCCAAATAGAACTTATATAAATTTTAGTTAAATAGTAACACCAATATATAAAAAAATAGTGTAATAAATAAAATATAGAACTTTTTAAGATTAAAATAAAAATTAAATAAATATAAGCCATCTTTTAATCATCCCTTCTAACAATAACCTCTACAATGTATATATATACAATGTATATCTATATATATATATATATATATATATATATACATATATATATATATGAATACTTAGCAGTGGGTTAAATAAACATACTTATAAACAAAAATACCATTTATACTACTAAAAATTAGGTGCATATTATATTATTCATGTAATCCTATTTTACAAATAGTTTTTACCAATATTTTTAATTTGGTGTATAATCATTTACTATCACTGAGTATCTTATATTTATCTAAATTTAGCATTTTTGTTTTCATTCATCATTTGCAAAGAGTAATATAAAATAATCAACGAATTACAGCAAATGCATTGGACTGCTAGGCCCTACAAATCAATCGACATGGCGTAAGTTTCATTCATCAATTATTTTTGCTTTTCTATTGTAAGTGATGATTTAAATTTTTTTCTTTATTTTATTTTTATTATAGTCTCATTCATAAGTAAGTCCGATTTAGTTTTGCCCCCATGTCCGATTATAGTTATCAATGAAATAGGCTTTACAAACACTGTAATTATTGATATTTTAATATATTCTCCTTATTCAGAGAGTGCAAAATAAAAATCATATTTTACCTATGATATTGTTATTTTTTATTTTTTTGTCTTTCTTTTTATCAATAAATTTTGTGTGAATTTTTAAAATATATTAAAATAAAACATTAAGTTTTTTTAATTATTAAAACTGTATAGGGCAACATAATTAAATAATAATAAAAATGTTGAAAGTACTAAATTATTTTAAAAATAACTGCAATATAAGTGTTCTATGTAATTTCAATTGAATCAATTCGTCAAACCTCCCAATTAAATATTTTTTACTTTAAATATTTAGATTTTAACGTTTCTAAAAAAATGGAATTCATATTATCAAATGAGATTAGCTAATTTCCTGTAAAAAAGAACTCTTATTTGCATTCTTTTTCCATAAGCATATAATTGTAAAAGTCAACCTTATTTTCTATTACTAATCGATCTAGTTGTTTTGCATACTTTAATTTATTACAATCTGGTTTGCTTTCGACATCATATAAAATTGAATCAGGGACCAAATTTTGATAAACATTGTTGTAAACAGTTAAATTTTAAATACTTTTTTCTCCTAAAGATTAACCAAAGTTTTTGATTAATATGCAAAGCATTTAAAACCTGAATATATATATATTTAAGATTACATTCATTTTTATATAATAACTTTGAATTTTTAAAATTTGATTATTTTTTTCTAGTTTGTTTATACATACATTTAAACATACAATTAAACCAGTGTTAAAAACAAATGATAAAAACTAGTGAGAGCTTTTGTGTTTCTAACCCCCTAAAAACCGCAGGCATTGTAAATAGTTAATTAAAGGGTGCCATACGAATAATGGAAAAATGAAAAGGTACAGCAGTATTATCAGGTATGTTAAGATACATATGTAAGTATAAATAAAAGTCATTTAAGCCCCAAAAAGGGAGAATCATCTCTAAGGATGCATAAGATTGTTGAAAGTCCCTTGAAAAATAATCATTTTTCTTTATTAAGTGATAGTAAGACGATAATATCAATCAGGTTAAAAATGGTAATTCAATTCGGAAACCATTAAAACCACCCCCAATATTCCTTCGTGAACATAGTTCAATTAACTTGGTTAAAACATTAATTAATATGATTGGAAAAAATAATTTTCACGTCGTTCCAATAAAAAAAGGTGGTGTGCAGAAACAAAAATAGTTATATACATTGAGGAAAATTACAGAAAAATCTCTCAATATTTAAACACTAATAATAAAAATGTTTATACGTATCAGCTTAATAATACTTAAGGCTTGATAGTGGTTATAAAAGGTATAAAGTCCAGTGTAGATCCCGACGAAATCAAGGAGGCCCTAAATGAGTTGGGCTATAGAAAAAATTGTTATCAACATCTTTAATAGAGAAAGAATTTAATATTTAATAATTTAAGAAGAACCTTATTTGACATCCCAAGTCAATTAACAACTTCACGCTAGGTTTAATAGTACATCCTATGCCAATATATAAAAATATGGCAACCAAAAACCTAATATTCCCCTGAAAATGATAGGGTTAGAAACGTTAATGCAAGCACTTACAGAAAATATTATCTCTCTAAATCAAAATATGAAAAGTTTTACGACATCCTTGCAAAACACTTTACAAAAACTTTTTAGAGCGCAGAATAAAATGATTCAAATACTCCTAACAAGAATGAATGAATTTTTTAAGGATTTATTTTTAGAACGCAAACGGTTTGGAAAAACATAAATCCGAACTATCAAACTTCATTCGGAAAAATAAAGTCGATGTAAAAAATCGATTTCAGACATCCATCTTAAAAGTAGATATAATTTTCATATTCCTGGTTTGACGTTCTATTATACTAATCATTCGGATGGTAAGGTTCATAATGGAACAGCTATACTTTTTAGAACAATAATTAAATATTATTATATAGAAGAATTTTCAAAAGACTATATGCAAGCGAACACTATCCGCCTCGAATTTTTGACAGGAAATTTAACACTATATATTGTTCCCCACTATTCTCGATGACTAAAGTAAATTTTGAGCACATTTTTTGCACACGGAGATTGTTTGCTGGCATGTGGTGACTGCAATCTAAAACACACATACTGGGGTTCGCGAATTATGAATCCTAGAGATAGACAGCTATACAAACTAAATAGAAAATACATGAGCAGTCATATTCACACCGATCCTTATCATGCATCAATGACTTCAATTCCATAACTCTTTCAGCCTCAAACCATTCTAAGTGCCAAATTAATTGAGAGAGTAAAAAACATATTTCAAATTCAGAGATTGAAAAACTTCTTCTCGAAAAAAAGAAAGCGGAGAAGAGAATGGCAACAAAGTAGATCACCTGCAGCTAAGCAGAGGCTGCCTGACGCAAACAAAAAGTTGAGAGCTGCACTTCATGTTCTTAAAAACAAACACTTGATTGAAAGTTTGACAAACACAAAACATACAAATTTCTCTCTTTGGAATACAACTAGAAGCATAAAACCACAGATAGAAGGTCAAAGTCCATTTCAAAAAACAGACTGGACACGAAGTGCAAAAGAGAAAGCATTATTATTTGGTGAGCACCTAAGTAATGTCTTCAGATGTTAGCAAAGTTATACAAAGTTGAAGAAACCGCCTGGATATGATTTAATTACACCATTAATGATACAAAGACCAATAAGTTTGCTGCCTGCCTGTCAATAATATTTGAAGGAAAAATTAGACCAGTTTTAAACGATCATTGTATTATCGCAGTTCACCAGTTTAGTTTCATGGCACTATCGAACACGTTAATCGTCTAACTGCAGAGATAAGAAAATCTTTTTTTTTTTTTTTTTTTGGTTTGGCATAAATTGAGCAAGTGTGCCCTTCTATAAATGAAGATTGGTCTGTTCTTATATGATTCCCAAAATATTATATTGGAATGTTTAAATTTACGTGAGCTGGACCATTTTCAAATCACATCTAAAAGTACGTATTGCTTTCAGTATCATTGTCAAAATTTTCGTTAAAAGAAAATTAAATTTAAATTATAATAGATGTAATATAATAAATGTAATGGTCTATCCTGATACTATTGAAGATCACATGTAATTAACCCTTTAACAGCAAGAGGGTAAATTTTATACATTTAGTTCTTAAAAATATATGATATGTAGAATTACGAAAAGTAAACGACTGCTCATATAAAACGTATAGAAAGTGTACTAATTTGTAATTTTATAGTTTAATGCAAAGTAAATAATGCCAAAACTAAACATTAAACTAAAAATAGTACATAAAAATGTAAAATTCGACATAAAAAACATAAAATATTTGTTCAATAAATATATATTTTTTCATATCCCACCGAGTATATCTTTGCGTACCTTTTTTTCCCGATTTTGGTTTTTTAATATTGTAAATGTAATAGGAGTAAAATAAATGGAAATACAAAACTTTTAAATCGAAACCGGAAAGGTATGTATTTCAAACCCTGTGGAACATACGTAGACCCCAAAAGTAGAAACATCCCTTCATTTTATTTGCGAACGCAGAGCCCTGAAAACAATCAGACGTTAATTCATAGGGTAACACTCACTTGAGTTTTCAATATATAAATTTTTTTCGGATAGTAGATTCGACTTTCTCCTGTAAATTTAACTTGGTATTTATACTAAGCCTAACGAACTCAGAAGCAAATGAAGTCCAAATGTTTGTAGTACTAAATTGGAGTGTTCTGACTGACCATAATCTATATCCTGCGAAAATTTTATATCACTGTCATACTTAATTTTGACGAGAGAATATTATATTTTATTCACTTTAATCCCCTCAAAGAAGTGCATTTGAATAAATTATCTGTTAACTAATTTTTCTGTTAATTTTAAAATTGACTCATATATTTTAATAAATATGAATCAAATTCTTCAATCTGACTAAAATTACTTAAAATGACTAAATACTAGAGTATTCAATCGATTAACCGTCATTCGATTATCCGATTAATTTTTGATAACAGTTTAACCGAAACTTAGTTTTCTGGAGTTAGAAATTTATTTTTTTTTTTTTTTTTTTTTATTTTCAAGCTACATTTATATTAACTTCATCATTTTTTAAAATGAGTTATATGTATAAGAGCAAAAAATATATAAATGCAATTTTTAAGGGAAAGTACTTTTTTAATACTTGCTAAGTATCAATGAGTGTACGTTTTCTTGTGTTCAAGTAGTAATACAAACAATATTTAATTAAATATATTATTAAAAGCAGATTGAAATGAATTGTTCTGCTATAAAACTTTGAGATTCGTTTGTTGTTTTTGCAAATACTTGTCACTAAAAAGAACTGTTTTAAACAAATGAAAAATAATGTTATGCACATTTTTTTTATCAAAAATGTTGATTAATATAAAAATTAAAACTAATTTCCATGCTCCGATAAAAAAGAATTTGGATTTTCATTGCAACTTTGCACGAAATGACAAGCGTATGTTAAATTCATTGGAAATGATGCGTATTTGCACTATTTCGCATTACAAGTTCAGAATATTTTTGACTTCTTTGGATGTTCTTTTTTGTTTTTTTTTTTTTAGATAAAATGTTTAATAAAATGCGACATGAACATATTATAATATTATAACTTCGTAAATACTTTAGTACTGAATAAAGTACTTTTTTGAATAAAGTAAGCTCAAAGTTATATGAGTAATAAAAATTTAAATTTTCATAAACAAAATGTATGTAAAAAAAAATTCCAATATTAATTTTTACATTTATGACAAGAAATAATTCTCATACGGGAAAAGTTAAAAAGACTGATTTATAAATTAAATAAGGAGAATATTTTGTAGTACTAGGCCAAAAAATTTAATTTTTTCCATACATCCTTTATGAAGGAATTTGATCTATATTATGTTTCTAAAGAACTATTTCAATTTTTTATTTATTTGTTTTACATGTTTTACAAAGACTATTAGGTTAATCAAATAACTGGTCATTAATCGATTATTAACCGATCAACTTTTAATCTCAAATAATTATTTGTCGTATTAACCGATTAATGTGAAAACCTGAGTAATTGGATTCTCTATTAAGTATATATAAATTTTAAGAAATATTGAGGAAATTGACTAATTTATTTTATTAAAATTGAATAAAATTCTTCATTTTGCATAAATATATTCAAATTTACTAAAGGCTATAGTTTGCATCAGTTTGCATGTGTTTTTTAAAGATTTAATTCTTGTTCAGATTATTAATTATATTTAATCAAAATTCTTCAATATGAATAAAAAATTTAGCCAAGTTAACTAAAAGTAAGTTAAATTGAAGAAAGATAATTTTATTTTAGTGAAAATGACTAAAAATCTTCAAATTTACTAAATTCATGTAGAGTTGAAGAAATTTTATTAAAATTAACTAATTTATTTTAGTCAAATTGAAGAATTACATGTAGAAATGAAGAAATTTCTTCAATATAGAAAACACATATTGAAGAAGATCAGTTGAACGTCTAATAACAAAGCGTGTGCACGTGTTTTTGGGGTATATATACTTATTTTTTGTTTAAAAAATTAATATACATACAAGTTAACACCCTTATTATTTGAAGTGAACAGTATGACCTACAAATAAGTATATTGAACATTGTTACGAAATCATATTGCAACAAACAGAATAAATGTCTGCGCGTGTTGTAATATGATCCGTATTTAAATTATTTAATAAAATCAAAGAGTAAGCATTTTCCCACAATAGTTTAAGAAATTGTAATTAACTAAATTGGTAAAAATAAAATTTAATTCTATTCTTGGCTTCAAACAAGTAAGAACGTGTTTTACTAAAAAACGGTTGTGTGAGTACACAAGCTGTCAGGCCACTATGTGGCCTGACAGTAATTTTTTTAAATCAAGGAATTGTCCTTGATTAACTGGCGCCCGAGCAGGGACCGGCCAGTCGCGTAAAAGGATGTGCGCCGGATCCTTATTAAAAAAAGTGAAACAGTGAACTTGGCTTGTGAAAAAACATATTGCATAAAATTGAAAAATTATATTCTGAGAAAAAAAAATAAAGATAAAGTGATTAATATGTGCTATAACAAAATAAAGTGAAACAGTGAACTTGGCTTGTGAAAAAACATATTGCATAAAATTGAAAAATTATATTCTGATAAAGAAAAATAAAGATAAAGTGATTAATATGTGCTATAACAAAATAAAGTGACCAATATGAAGCCAAAGGCTTCAGCGTGCTGCGATCTCGAACTCCGAGCACTCCAGTGCGTAAAAAATTTTTATTGTCACAACATAACTAAATAATAATTAATCCTGGTAGGAAAATGTGCTATAACAAAATAAAGTGACCAATATGAAGCCAAAGGTTTCAGCGTGCTGCGATCTCGAACTCCGAGCACTCCAGTGCGTAAAAAATTTTACTGTCACAATATAACGAAATAATAATTAATCCTGGTAGAAAAATGTGCAATTCTCCTTCGTAGTACCCTTTTCACAAACGTGAGATTACAGAGGGCTAAAGAAGGCTACTCCTGCAAGTCGTAGTTAACATAAGAACCTGCGCTACTGAGCGGAAATTCTACAAGTCGTAGTTAACATGAGAACCTGCGCTACTGAGTGGAAAACCTGTAAGTTGTAGTCAACATGAGAACCTGCACTACTTAACGGGAATTAAGCCTTACTTTTCGCCTGGTAATAAAGGGTCATGGTTGGCAGGTTCACAGGGTGAGACAAATCGTGCCTCAGTACGTTGGCTGCTGCCACTCGGAAATGGACTACACGATCCTCCATCTCAAGGATTATAAAATAAAAGTGGATATAATAATATAAAAAATTTTTTAAAAAGCACAATACGATTTAGATTTAAGCAAAACCCTTAGAGAATGAAGATAAATAAAAAAAAAGGGACTTCCATGTAAGAAATGGGAAGTAAAAATAATCTAAATAAAAATTAATGAAAAAAAAGCATACAAAAATTCTTTTGTTTTGGTTTTTACTTAAATCACAAGCCAAGTTCGAACTCGAAAAGAAGTAATTATTAAATCTATTAATCCTATTTTTCCATCTCATTTTAGAAACAACAAGCCAAGTTTGAACTCGAAAAGAAATAATTATTAAATTTATCAACCCTACTTTTCCATTTCAGTTTCTCCAGCGTCGCCGATGTACAGGTAGATACCTTTAACAGACAAAAAATTAAATAATAATAAAAAAAAAAAAAATATATATCAAAAATTTCACATAAAAATTTATCGAAAGTTTCTATAAATAAAATATTTATCGAACATTTCTTAGCAAAAGAAAATTTCTGGAAATATTTTCTATTAATTAAAAAATTTTCGAAGATTATAAATAAAAATTTTGTTGAAAATTCTTATTAATACCAAATTTAGCGTAGATTTCTTTATATAGAAAAATATTACAATTTTGTTTAATGAAATATTTATTTAAATTTTTTAAATTGAAAATTTATTAAAAATTTTCCAAAGAAATAAATTAAAATAAAAATTATTTATGAACTGTAAATTTATTTAAAATTTTCCATTAAATAAAAAAAAAAATCCAATTAATTTTTGTAAAACAAAATCCTTATCATATTATAAAAATCCTTCCCTTTTGAAGTGCTCTAATTGTGCTGGAAGTCTTGTGCTCGTTCAAATTTGCGTAATCCTTCGAGATTAAATACTTTTATTATTTTACATTGAATACCTTACAACATATAACTTAAATATTCCCGCGAATCCTATATCTTTTGCAAATCACGGAAGTTCCAAGGAAGGTATCCTTTAAGATCAGAATGGAGGCTTTACAAAAACAAGTCCTTGAAATGACCGGGGCTCTCAATGCAACTCTTGCACAAGTAAAAGTCCTGGAAGCTAAGATTAAAGAAATGGAGCAGGGTCCCGTTTCAACAGAGGCTGGCCCTCAACCACCTCCACCTCCTCGAACTGAATACGAGCTTAAGGAAATATCTCAATTGCCTGACCGAGTGAAAGAGTTGCAGCCTTTTGATGGCAATCCCACGCACTATGTGTCATGGATCCATAGTGTGGAGTCTATTCTGCGCGACTATGAGATAGTCCGGAGCAAGCCCATATACAGGGCAATCTTACAGAGCATTCGACAAAAAATAAGAGGAAGCGCTGACACTGCACTTGTATCCTATAATGTGTTTGAGCCGGACTGGCTCAAAATGAAGGAATGCCTGTCACTTCATTACGCAGACAAAAGGGATGTAAGTACTCTCGAACACCAATTGAACCAATTGACACAGAAAAACTCTAGGATTGATGAGTTCTATGCAGCTGTGAACCACCAATTCTCCTTAATTATAAATAAGATAAGGACTGAAAGCTATTCTAAAGAAACCGTAGATGCGCTTATAGAGACCTATCGTAATAGGGCATTAGATGTCTTTATTCGTGGCTTGAACGGAGAGCTTTCAAGGTTATTAATTGTACAAAGACCCAAGACGCTACCGGAGGCATACGCTATGTGCCTAGAAATGCAAAACCTGAGTTTGAGAAGCATCAATTTGCATCCAGTCAGTCGGAATCAGATAACTGTCCCCATGAACGTAATGCCGCGAACTGAATATAGACCACAATTGCCACCAAAACCATATAATAAATTTCAAGGAAAGAACTTTAGACCATGGAATAATTTTTCAGCACCGCAACCACTACCGCCAAGGCCTTTAGGACCAAAACCAGCGGAGAAAATGGAAGTAGATAGCTCCATGCAATCCAGGGCAGTTAATTACATGAATAGGCCTTCAGGATTTAAAACTGGTTCCAGATCAGATAATTTTAGGAATCCGTTTAAGCGGCAAAAACTCTTTAATACTTGGATGGAACACAGCCACCCTACTTCCGACACTTTGGCAAATGCCGAATGCACAGGATATGATGGTGACGAAACACAAGGAAGTGATGGAATCATTCCCGAAATAAATTTTATGAAGGGGGCCTCCCTTCAAGCGTACCATACATAAAAATAATAACCATAACTAGGGTGCCCTTAAAGTTTCTCATAGACACTGGTGCGAACAAAAACTTTGTAGCTTCCCATTTATGCGATACGGGCACTCAATTAAGAGAACCAGTTCCGATAAGAACAGCTGGAGGAACATTAGAAATACATCAGAAATTACAGGGAAGATTTTTCGAATCCATAGGAATTAAGGATATTATAACATTTTACATACTTCCAGGGCTAAAAACGTTTGACGGTATCATAGGTGACGATACTCTTAAAGCTTTAGGTGCTATTATCAACAGGGAAAATAACACCCTGACCCTTAAGACAGGTGTAGTTCTGCCTCTGAATGAGAAATTTTCTCGGGAGATAAATTTTATATCGCAAAACCTTCCAGGAGAGGTGGCTCATAAACTAAGGAACTTAATTGATAGATACGATGAATTATTTCGCCCACTAGAAGCAGGTGAAATGGTCACCACAACTGTTCGAGCCGAAATCAAAACAAGCACCGATGAGCCGATCTACACCAAAAGTTATCCTTATCCAGCAAATATGCGCCCAATTGTGGAGGAACAAATTTCGGAATTATTAGCTCAGAATATAATAAGACCCTCAAGCAGCCCTTATAATTCTCCGATATGGGTCGTACCAAAGAAACCAAAGCCGAATGGAGAAAAACAGTATAGAATGGTGATTGACTTCAAAAGGCTAAATTCTGTGACCATCTCTGACACCTACCCAATACCGGACATCAATTCGACATTGGCGAGCTTAGGCAAGGCCAAATATTTTACTACGTTGGATTTGACTTCAGGATTCCACCAAATTCCAATGAAAGATTCTGACATACATAAAACCGCCTTTTCCACCCTAAATGGGAAATTTGAATTTTTGCGACTACCCTTTGGACTGAAAAATGCGCCGTCTATTTTCCAAAGAATGATAGACGACGTATTAAAGGAACACATTGGGAAGATATGCTATGTGTATATAGACGATATCATTGTATATGGTTGTGATATTGATGACCATTTAAAGAATGTAGAAACCGTATTTGAGAAATTATTAGAATCTCGCCTCAAGGTAAATCTAGAAAAAACCCATTTCCTCCAAACGGAAGTGTCCTTTTTAGGATATATTGTCTCAGAAGATGGAATACGAGCAGATCCTCAGAAAGTTGAAGCTATACAAAATCTAGCTCCGCCTAGTACGTTGAAGGACTTAAAAAGTTTCCTCGGTATGACTTCCTATTATAGGAAATTTATCAGAGATTATGCAAAGGTTGCTAAGCCTTTAACCAATCTAACGCGAGGTGAAAACGCCCAGGTTAAGGCCAACAGATCTAGGAAAATACCGATCATATTGACAGAGGAGGCACTGAAGGCTTTCAACGAATTGAAAATCTTATTAGTGTCATCCGAAGTTTTGGCATTTCCGGACTTCGACCGTCCTTTTAATTTGACAACCGATGCTTCCAATTATGTTATTGGAGCAGTTTTGTCTCAGGATTTTGCGGGGGCAGATAAACCCATAGCATTCATTTCCCGTTCGCTAAAAGCGGCTGAGGAAAATTATGCGACCAACGAGAAGGAAATGCTGGCCATTGTTTGGGCATTGGACAATTTACGATCATACCTTTACGGTGCCAAAAAAATAAAAATCTTTACTGATCATCAACCGCTTACCTATGCCCTAGGGAATCAGAATCACAACGCCAAGTTGAAGAGGTGGAAGGCTAGAATTGAGGAATATAATTATGAACTAGTGTATAAACCTGGGAAATCGAATGTTGTGGCAGACGCATTGTCTAGACTGGAATCAAACCTAAATCAAGTCTATTTGCTTAGTGATGAAGAAACAATTACAGCCTCAGAAGGTGATTCAGAAACTATAACAGCTGATGAGGCTCGGGAAGATTATGACGGTACAGCCCACAGTGCCCAACAGGATTCCAGTGATTTAATTGCTCATGTGGAAGCTCCTCTAAACGTTTTTAAAAATCAAATTGTAATACGACAGGGCAAGGATTTACACAGTAGTATACAGCCACACCCAGGATTTATTAGGCATCATGCTACTTTAGATCAAATCTCCTCCCAAACCTTGACAGAAACACTAAAAAGGTGCTTAAACCCAAGCTGTGTGAACGGCATAAAAATTCCTGAATGTTTTATCCCATTGCTAAATAGAGTATATTTAAATCATTTCGTTTCCTATAAACTAAGAATCACTCAACGGGTGGTGGAAGATGTCACTAACCCAGAAAGGGTCTGCGAAATAATAGAAAATGAGCATAAGAGAGCTCATCGTAACGCCAAAGAAAACGGCTTGCAAATATTGGAAAATTATTATTTTCCCCGCATGGGAAGCCTTATTCACAACTACACAAAGAATTGCGAAATATGCAAGTTGAATAAGTACGAAAGACACCCCATTAAACCAAAAATACATCCAACACCTATTCCTACGTATCCCTGCGAAATTTTGCATGTGGACATTTTTGAGATTCAAGGATATAAGTTCATAAGTTGCATAGATAAATTTTCAAAGTTCGCCAAACTCTTTCATATTAAAAATCGTTCTGCTATTCACCTGAGGAGTAAATTAACCAAACTCCTTCACTATTTTACAGTACCACGTATAATCGTTTCGGATAACGAAAGGGGCTTCCTAACCCCTACAACATTAAACTTTATTAGATCTCTAAATATTGAAGTTTACCTTACACCCACGCAGAAAAGTGAGGTAAATGGACAGGTGGAGAGATTCCACTCAACGCTAATAGAAATTTATCGTTGTATATCTAAGGAAATAAAGAACCTCAATCCTAAAGACTTAATATACCTTACCGTTGATCGTTATAACAACACAATACATTCAGTTATCAAGAAAAAGCCTTCCGACGTATTTTTCAACAGATCTGAAAGGTTTAATTACCAACAATTGGTTAACTTCCGTGATCAGGTAAATCAAGACATTCGCGGTCTTATTGAGAGCAATCAGAAAGCCACTAATGATCGATTGAATAAGAATAGATCAGTTCCAATAAGGTTAGAAGAGAACCAAAATGTCCTTATCAGGGACAAACAAATTAAACCAAAGCATAAGGCACTATATAAACAGCACAAGGTTTCTAGGGACAATCGGGTAACGTTTTATACACACAAAGGAAGGAAATACCATAAATCCCATGTAAAAAAACCTATACCCGAGCACACTTAGTTAAGGAAAAATTAGTTCAAATAATAAAAAAAATGTTAATATAAACTAATACTGTAAAACGTATAAATTTTTTTTTTTTTTTTTTTTTTCTTCACACAAATAGCTAATAATTAAAAATTGTAAAGCAAGAAAACTATCAACTTATTAAAATTTTTTGTTAACTTATACCAAAGTGGGAAAATCTACAAGTTTATTCATATATCTTAGTAGTTTTAAAATTGTTTGATTTTATTTTAATATGAAATTTTATCACTTAAGCATACTTCTATTACTCCCCGTCGTTGGTGCCTACCAGGTATTCGAATACCAATCGCCTATTGTAACAGTAAAAAATGGAGAAGGATGGATAGTAAACGGCTATCTTAATATTGTGCATGTTATAAATCTCGAAAAACTAGAAAGAATGCTTAATACCACGGCTGAAGTCTTTTTATCCATTGAAAACAACGAAGTTAACAAGGAGACGTTTCAATACTACCTTCAAAAGTCTTATGATCGAATAAATTCAATCAAGGGTATCAAAAGAAGTAGAAGATCTATAGATTGGATTGGTTCAGCATGGAAATGGATCGCTGGGAATCCAGACGCAGCAGACTGGAACCAGGTATTACAAAGCCAAGAGAAGCTTATAGATAACAATGAACACCAATATGCTATAAATAATAAGCTATTCGATACAACTAGTGAGATCGTGAAGAGAATGAACAATTTAATTAAAAATTTCAATAACAAAATATCTAAGTCCGAAGCAGAGGAATTTACAAAGGAGTCGTTAAACCAGTTGCTTATTGTAAAAGAGGATATTGAAGAGATTGTACGAGCCTGTCAGCTAGCGAAAAGTGGCATAATCAATACCAACCTTCTAGATATGGAAGAAATTCACCGCATAGTCTCCGAAGTAGACTCACTACCATACAGCAACGAGGTTGAGGCTATTGAATACGGGAAGCCAAGTATATTTTCGAATGGAACATCTCTACTGTACGTTCTGTCAATACCCAAGGTGAACCCAAACAAATACGAAAGAATTACGATAAAGGCAGCCATAATTCAAAACAGACAACTTGATTTAAGATATAGCTCAGTCCTGCTGAACCATTACAACATTTACGGCATTAGCAGTAGCTGCATGGTGATTAGTAATACAACAATTTGCAACACACAGCAACTAAAGAAGCTTAATAATGACGACTGCTTGCCAAGAATCTTGAGAGGTATCAACGCAAACTGTACCTTCCTGTCAAACAAGGAGGTTGTGGTTGAACAACTAGAAGACGATATTATATTTGTTACAAATTTTAAAGGTGCCATTCACTCGCAGAAGGGCAACAGAAGTCTAGAGGGTACGTACTTGATAAAAATTTTCAACGAAACAATTGAAATTGGGGATAAGAAATTTAAAAATGGAAAAATAACCACTGTACAGGCTCTACCGCCTTTACTTACTAATGTCTATGAAAAGGAACGAAAGCTCGACGTGAATTTTTTGCATGAACTTCACGAAAAAAATAATGAACATATTGGTCATCTAAAATATCATTTGCATCTCTCTTTCTGGTCACATTTGACTGGCTATTTTTTACTAGCTGTCATTGCAATCATCATTGTAGTCCTCTGGAGGAAAATATTTGCAACACTTAAAATTCCGGCTATACAGACACCCGAAGTTGTCACCAAAGAATCGGTTTAATCAGCGGGACGCTGATACTTAAACGGGGGGGAGTTAACACCCTTATTATTTGAAGTGAACAGTATGACCTACAAATAAGTATATTGAACATTGTTACGAAATCATATTGCAACAAACAGAATAAATGTCTGCGCGTGTTGTAATATGATCCGTATTTAAATTATTTAATAAAATCAAAGAGTAAGCATTTTCCCACAATAGTTTAAGAAATTGTAATTAACTAAATTGGTAAAAATAAAATTTAATTCTATTCTTGGCTTCAAACAAGTAAGAACGTGTTTTACTAAAAAACGGTTGTGTGAGTACACAAGCTGTCAGGCCACTATGTGGCCTGACAGTAATTTTTTTAAATCAAGGAATTGTCCTTGATTAACTTACATATTCAAGTAAATAAATTCTAGTGAAAAATAACTGTGAATTTATGTTATATCATATATACATATTTAAGAATTAACAAGTATCCATCAATAATTAATAGTCATGTAGAAAATGTTAATTTAATAAGTACAAAGTCCTGAATGGCACAAACTGCATAGAACTAAAACTACTGTTAGACGTGAGGAAATTTGGAAGCCTTTTTTATATTTTTCTATGTAATATTGAAAATTTATAATTATTAGTATTTGTATGTAGTATCCTTACTTATTTTATAAATCATTTCCATAGTAAATATACAAAATTTAAAAAATCAACTACTAGACGACTATCATCAACATCTCAAGGAATATGTAGTTTATTTAGTTAAATGGAATTTTTAATAAACTTATATTATTCATTTTCTCACCAATATCAATTTTAAACAATTGTACCGAAATACGGGTTATTTCCATTCGAATTATAAAGCGTTAAAAAAAATCATCTCCGTATTTGATGATCATATCAAGAAAAGAATTGATGATAGTAAATACCTAACGGCTAAACCTATTACTCGCGCGTGTTCCCTCTCACCCTCTGTGTTTACTAATACGATTGATATAAATACAATAACTTATATTAAACCTACAAGTGCTGTCGTAGCGGCAAATTTTAATAAGTGATGAAATGATTAACCCAAAAACAGACATAATGGAAAACTCAGTATCACAAATAAAAAGCCTAACGTACAAGTTGGCATTGATAGGTACATAACAGTGCTTAAACGGACTCGCAGCCCAACCTTTTCGTCAGTTGCTTCGGCATCTAAAGTATTAAAAGATGGGGAAACTGGTAAAAGAAGTTATTCAATTCTGGATGATGGATGCCCTGAAACACCAAACGCCATCAAATCGTCTCAGCCACCCCCGATATATCTTAGAGAGCATAACTCAAATGAATTAATAAAGAGCTTAATCTCGGTGATAGGTGAAAGTTGCAATAAAGCGTGGTTGTATAAATGAGACAAAAATACAGGTTAATCATGAAGATGATTTTCGTAAAGTAATTACTAAATTTGAAGTACTTTATAAAAACTTTTATACATACCAACTGAAGAGCAGTAAAGGTTTTCAGGTAGTGATTAAGGGCATTGACTCATGCGTGGACCCAGATGAAATAAAAACGTTTCTAGAAGAGAAGGGCTTCAAAATAAAAAACGTAATAAATATTTAAAATAGAGAAAAAAAACCTCAGCCACTATTTCGAGTATGTAGCAACTGTGGCGGTAATCACACTGCCAACTACAGAGAATGCCCGGTATACTCTATCGTTAAGCGCTCTGTTGGACCGAAATCTAATCCACCTCAAATGCAGGTAACAAATCAAATAAACACTAATTACTCTCAGGCACCGCAGCCTAGTAATAACAGAACTTCCTATGCTAACATCCTAAAATCAAACCATATGGCAATGCAAGGTGTTTTGCCAAATAATGATGAAACTCCAGTTTCTAATTTAAGTCGTCTAGAAAAAACCATCGAAACTTTAGTGCAAACAGTAAATAACTTTACAATTACAATGGGTAATATGATGCAGGAAATGTTAAGAATGCAATCGATGTTATTGCAAGCTGTACTTAACAAGCCATGAACTGTTTAAAAATTTGTTTTTGGAACGCAAACGGCATCCGTACACATAAAAATGAACTAGAATACTTTCTTAAAAATATACAAATTGATGTTATGATGGTTTCCGAAACTCATCTGACCTCAAGAAATACGTTTAAAATCAAGGGATATATATTATATCATACCAAAGACCCTCGAGATAGAGCTTGTGGAGGTTCTGCCATTTTGATAAAATCCCGAATTAATGTGTGATCATTATGAAGATTATCTACAAGCAACGAATATTTGCGTTGAAGAGCTTAAACGAAATCTAGTTATTTCATTTTTATACTCCCCACCTAGATTCTCAATATCTGAAAGCCAATATTATAAATATTATAAATCATTAGGACCCTGTTTCCAGGCCTCTGGTGATTATAACGCTAAACATACCTTCTGGGGGTTAATACAATCTCTAAAATGAATTTAAATGTGGTCGCTAGGGGACAACCAACATATTGGCCTACTGATCAGCAAAAAATTCCAGATGTTATCGACTTTGGCGTGGTTAAAAATATTTCAGGTCGATGCTTCCTTAGAATTATCTTCCGAACATACACCTACTATTGTTACTATACTGAAACCAAGTATAATACTATCTCCGTCAGTCACACACATAAATTGGTTAAAATATTATAAATATCTCAGTACCCATTGCACAGAAAATATTCCGCTTAGCACACCAGAGAATGTGGATCTCTCTATTGTCACCTTAAACTAGATGTTCAACATTCCATCATAATTCCCGAAAAAATAATAAAAATAATAAAATACATTATACAGATGTCGAGCGTCTCTTGACTGAAAAAAGGAGAGTTCGAAGATCGTGGCAATTGCATAGATCCCCTCAACTTAAAAATTTACTAAAAGAATACACAAAAGGACTAATAAAGTTACTGAAATCTCAGAAAACGGCTTCTTTCGAAAATTATCTTAAGGATCTTGATGCAACTTCACAATCAGACAACTCATTATGGCATGCAACCAGAACTCTCAACAGACCAGTTATCTCTAAGTCAGCACTAAGAAAATTGAATGGAAATTGGGCAAGAAATGATATTGAAAAAGGATATCTCTTTGTTAATCATTTGGAAAACGTGTTTACCCCAAATATATCTCAAGATATAGCAGTCGAGCTACCGCCTGTTAATGTTAGAGCAGCTATTCCCCTAAGATTTGAGTTGAGAGAAATTGAAAAGGCTATTTGTGATTTAAACACCATGAATGCTCCCGGTATTGATAAGATCAGTAACAAAATGCTTTTGGAGGTGCCAAGTGCAAGGTTTCCTTAGTCATCATGATACCAAAGCCAGGAAAAGTTCATACAAAAGTTGAGTCATATAGGCCTATTACCTTATTACTAATATATCAATGCTTTTGGAGAAACTATTAGTGTTAAAATTAACACCGGTTTTAAATAAAAATAGATCCATTCGAAACCATCAATTCGGTTTTAGAAGAAAACACAGCACAATTGAACAAACTCATAGAATACTAAATGTTATAAGAAAAGCCTTTGAGGAAAAAAATATTGCTCAGCACTCTTCATCGGTGTTTCACAGGCTTTTGATAAAGTCTGGTATGAAGGTTTAATACACAAATTGAAGCTATACTTACCAGCAAAAACAAACAAGCTATTAGAAAGCTACTTAGTCGATCAAACATTTATTATTAAAGTAGGCGAATTTTTAAGTTTTCCTCAGTCAATTGACGCTGGAGTCCAACAAGGTAGCATTGTGGGCCCCCTATTATACTTAATATATGCTTCGGACACGCTAACAAACAACTACACCCAAACTTCAACATTTGCTGATGATACAGATATTCTAAGCGTACACGAAATCCATCATGAAGTATCTCGTTACTTACAGGATCATATATTTGAACTAAAAAAAATGGTTAAAAAATGGAGGATAAAGGTCAATAAGTAAAAATACGTACATATAACATTCACTTTGCGTCGGAAAACATGCCACCTATTAAAATCAATAATCAAATAATACCTCAACACTCGCATGTAAAATACCTCGGTATAGATCTGGATCTTCGTTTAACGTGGAAATGACATATAGAAGCAAAATTAACTCAAATGAAACTAAAAGCAATTCAAATTAATTGGTTTATTGGAAGAAATTCAGTTCTTGGTCTTAACTGCAAATTTCAACTTTACAACTCTATCTTAAAGCCAATCTGGTGCTACGATATTCAGTTATGGGGCTCCGCCTCGTCATCTAATATCGAAAAAATTCAAAGGTGCCAAAATAAACTTCTACGAATAATCACTCTAATGTACATAAGGATCTCAATGTGCCTTTAGTTAAATCTATGATTACGAAATATGCAGCAAAATATTTAAAAAGTTTTGAACTGCACCCAAATCCATTAGCTCGAAATATTCTAAATTATGGCGGCCACACTCGATTAAGGAGAAGAGACACTGCAGCAATCATTCAATCAAAAGAGCGATAAGCACATACCTATGTGAGCAGAAGTCGTGATGACGAAATTTTTTTGTCTGGCACTGGCAAGACATAAAATAAAGTATTAGAATAAAATTTTATTAATTTTTGTTAGTTCATATCTAATATATCAAGATTCAATAAATAAATATTGAGAAAAAAAAAAATATAAAGAATCCAGCAAGCAAAATTTTAAATCAAAATATGAAACAAATTCAAAATATATCTGAACGTAATATATTACTAATTATTAAATAACTAATTCTTTTTTTTTAATATCTATTCTTCTTAAATATTTCAGATGATCGTATATTTGGATCATTTAACAGCGAACTACTCCGCTCTTCATCATATACATATGTATTTACTTACTAACAAAAACTCTGCTACGTAAGTTTGAACTAAGTTTAATTAAAATATTCCTTTTTATAATATTTTGTACTAATTATTTAGATATTTTTAATTTATTTTTAGTTTTTATAAGAATTGACGTTTTTTATGCATATAATAAATATACTTATTTCTTTTGCAAAAAGAATTGTTAATTGTTTCATATAATAAATATTATTAAAGTGGTTAAAATGTCTTATTTGTTTTATTTTTGTTGATAGTAAGTAGTCGTTTGTATATTAATGTGTTATTCACAGCGGGGTTTAAAAGACATTTTAAAATTGACAAAATTTTGTCAAATTTAATAAAATTCAATAGTTAAAATTAATAAACATTCTTCAATTTGAAGAAAAAAATTAGTTAACTTGAATAATTTGTTTATTTAATTTAACTTAAATTTAGTATAGTTAAATAAAATAGTGTAGTAAAATTGAATAAAAATTCTTCAATATAAAGAAAAATTTTAGCTAATTTGAATAATATTTTATTCAATTTGACAAAAAATTTGTCAAATTAACTACCTTTTAATTAAATAAATCAATTAGTCACATTGACGATTTTTCGTCAATTTAAATGATTTATGAAAATTAACAAAAATTTTTGTTGAATTGACTAATGATTTTGTTGGTTGATATTTAACCTACTTTTGTTCAGTTCTACACCTTTTTTACCGTATTTACTACACTTTTTTGGTAGAGTGTGAATCTGGCAATCCTACTCCAGCATTTAAATAACCACACGTACAACCCAAAGAAAAGCAGTTGAGACCGGAGTATAATTCTACAGGTTTGCAAAACCCCATTTATTTCAGAGAAAAATAAAAAAAGCAAGACTGCATTCTTTATACTGCCCTATGGTTTCACCGACCACTTTTCTCATCCAAAATTAAAATTTTGTCATATTTTCTTTTTTAAATAAAAATAGATCAATTCGGTTTTAGAAGAAAACACAGCACAATTGAACAAACTCATAGAATAGTAAATGTTATAAGAAAAGCCTTTGAGGAAAAAAAAACATTGCTCAGCACTCTTCATCGATGTTTCACAGGCTTTTGATAAAGTCTGGTATGAAGGATTAATACACAAATTGAAGCTAAACTTACCAGCAAAAACATACAAGCTATTAGAAAGCTACTTAGTCGGTCAAACATTTATTATTAAAGTAGGCGAATTTTTAAGTTTTCCTCAGTCAATTGACGCTGGAGTCCAACAAGGTAGCATTCTGGGCCCCCTATTATACTTAATATATGCTTCGGACACGCTAACAAACAACTACACCCAAACTTCAACATTTGCTGATGATACGGATATTCTAAGCGTACACGAAAACCATCATGAAGCATCTCGTTACTTACAGGATCATATATTTGAACTAAAAAAAATGGAGGATAAAGGTCAATAAGCAAAAATGCGTTCACTTTGCGTCGAGAAACATGCCACCCATTAAAATCAATAATCAAATAATACCTCAACAATCGCATGTGAAATACGTCGGTATAGATCTGGATCTTCGTTTAACGTGGAAATGAAATAGAAACAAAATTAACTCAAATGAAACTAAAAGCAATTCAAATTAATTGGTTTATTGGAAGAAATTCAGTTCTTGGTCTTAACTGCAAACTTCAACTTTACAACTCTATCTTAAAGCCAATCTGGTGCTACGGTATTCAGTTATGGGGCTCCACCTCGTCATCTAATATCGAAAAAATTCAAGGGTGCCAAAATAAACTTCTACGAATAATCACTCTAATATACATAAGGATCTCAATGTGCCTTTAGTTAAATCTATGATTACGAAATATGCAGCAAAATATTTAAAAAGTCTTGAACTGCACCCAAATCCACTAGCTCGAAATATTCTAAATTATGGGGGCCACACTCGATTAAGGAGAAGAGACACTGCAGCAATCATTCAATCAAAAGAGCGATAAGCACATACCTATGTGAGCAGAAGTCGTGATGACGAAATTTTTTTGTCTGGCACTGGAAAGACATAAAATAAAGTATTAGAATAAAATTTTATTAATTTTTGTTAGTTCATATCTAATATATGAAGATTCAATAAATAAATATTGAGAAAAAAAATATAAAGAATCCAGCAAGCAAAATTTTAAATCAAAATATGAAACAAATTCAAAATATATCTGAAAGTAATATATTACTAATTATTAAATAACTAATTCTTTTTTTTTAATATCTATTCTTCTTAAATATTTCAGATGATCGTATATTTGGATCATTTAACAGCGAACTACTCCGCTCTTCATCATATACATATGTATTTACTTACTAACAAAAACTCTGCTACGTAAGTTTGAACTAAGTTTAATTAAAATATTCCTTTTTATAATATTTTGTACTAATTATTTAGATATTTTTAATTTATTTTTAGTTTTTATAAGAATTGACTTTTTTTATGCATATAATAAATATACTTATTTCTTTTGCAAAAAAAATTGTTAATTGTTTCATATAATAAATATTATTAAAGTGGTTAAAATGTCTTATTTGTTTTATTTTTGTTGATAGTAAGTAGTCGTTTGTATATTAATGTGTTATTCACAGCGGGGTTTAAAAGACATTTTAAAATTGACAAAATTTTGTCAAATTTAATAAAATTCAATAGTTAAAATTAATAAACATTCCGTGTGGAGTCTTTACCTGTTTACTTCCATCGGACGCGTCCCCAGGTGGCGGATAGGGGGGATTGGGCGAGAGACACTGGAGGCACTAATGTACGGTGCTGGAGTCCTCTTCCCTTGCCGACATTAATGCATCCTTTGTATCACACCCAGTCCTGAAAACGGTAGGCTTGCTGGACTGGATGCGATGCATTGATGTATTCTATTTGGTGTTTCCGCCGAAGTGAATACATCTCTGACACTGGGTACGGTCTTGGGTCATGCGTTTTCCGTGGACCAAATAAATGGGTCTTATGCACTTTTAAGATCAAGGTGGTTGGTAGCAGTGCTGAGGATCTGAATGATTAGTTAGTGCTAAAAGAAACTAATAGTGAACAGCTCCCCTCTGATGCTGATGGCAAGGGTCAGTTGTATTACAGCCTAGTCCGCGTATGCCGTCACTGCGCGAGATGGTCTATTTTTTACGAGCATACTCGTGGGACCAAAATAGAAAAAGAAAAATGAAAACTGATAGGTTAAGTATTGAACAGGACAAAGGGACAACGGACAAAGAAACCAACACTAGGGTAGTAGAAGGGACGGAAGCTGACTTACGAGTTAGGGATAGGGTCAAAGTAGGGGAAAACAATGACGACGTCGGGAAAGGGGGGAAAGATGAGGATGGGGACGATGACATGGACTTAATGAGACTGCATACGGACATCCTCATTCAACACGGACAACTGATGACCCAACTAACGGAGGAGGACAGCCTGCTGGACTCGGCGGAGGACCCTGTAGGATCTGGAGCGACGGAGGGACTGGAGGACCTGTCTCTTTTATCCGATGAAGAGCATGAGACAACAGTGGTCTCTGCACTTGACCGGGGCAAAGAAATCGGAAATGCAGTCACTGCGTCAACTCCGGGTAGGAAGCAGGTGAGCTCGACGGGGGCATCAGGCATGCCAAGGCCTACGGCCAAACCTATTGTTCGGCAGGTAGCGGTAGCATATCCAATGGATGAGCAAGCCGCAACCGACAGCCGAACGAATCTTGAAAAGGCGAAAAACGGTGTTAGGGCCTCTATAGCTGCACTGAATAAGTTGGCTAAAAAGGACCCATCGCTGTTAGACGGGCGGGATAGGCATGTTCGCAGGAAACACCGAAAGAGCATCTACAGGTTTGAACGGACCTATGGCTCCATCGGTGACATCCTGGGATTGTCTTATCCCGATGGTTTTAAAGTGGAGGTAGAGGAAGGTCCGCAAATTGCTCGCAAGGGTAAAGAGTCCGTGTCTACCAACACTTTGGAACCAAAAGTCGACGCTGTCACACAGTGTGATACTCACAAACCATCCAGCAGTCCTGTAGCTTCTCTCAAGGGAAGCGACAGGGCAGCAAGGATTGGTAGTGGGAAAAAACTCATTGAGTAGAGAGTAGAGAAGGTAAATCAAGCTCTTGCGAGCCCCGCTAAAGGATCTCAAATGAGGTCAATTAGGGGAGCTCTGCCTGGAGATGAGATACCCTCTACCTCTAAGAAAGCAGGTCATTTTCCGCATGACTCTTTTAAAGGTCCCCCTAAGGGAACCATAAAAAGAGTGAGGTCGGGGGATGACCAGCAGATTCCGTCTGCGAAGAAGGTTGGTAATGCACCAAGTGGCCCGTTTAAAAACTCTCATAAGGGAGTAGTAAAGCGGGTAGTATCTGGTGACGTGCAACCTTCATCGTCCAAAAAGGGGAAGGATTCGTCCAAGTCGGACATTCTTCAAGCAGCAGTCATTGACCGTGCTGATCCAGATGGGAGAATCAGTACGGAAATGTGGCGGCTGATTGAGGATAGACTTATGGACGAAATCTTCCAGGCAAGGCACAGACCGGGTGAAATAGCCTTCATGGGTGCAGACTGGACAAGGGGCGTCAAGACTGTTGGTTGCGGTAACAAAGGAACTTTTGAATTCCTGAAAGCCGCGATCAACAGATGTGGCAACCTTTGTCCAGATGCGCAACTGGAGGTTATACCAGCGTCGGAATTGCCTCTGCGACCAATAGTCACGGTATGGATTCCACCACCCATTAAACCGGTGGAAGTCATACTGGGAATATTGGAAGGACAAAATAGGGGGATCAATACAAGTCAATGGAAACTTGTTTCTTCATTGACTTGTAAAGAGAACCAGGGTAAAGATTTCCGATTCGCAGTGGATCGGGAATCTATTAGGAAACTGGACTCATTGGGGGGGGGTTGTTACGTTCGGGCTTGGCTACATCAAATTTCGCTACGCGAAAAATGATAAAGCCAAAGAGGTTGCGGATGGTGCAGATAAATCTGCATCATTGTGAAGCAGCCTCGACCGAATTGATAACCTACCTCAGTGAGACCAATGTGGACGTGGCCCTAATCCAGGAGCCTTGGCTAAATGATAACCAGGTCTGTGGTTTAAGGGTCAAAGGATACAAATTGTTCAAGCCGTCCACTGAGGATAAGGTGAGAACTTGTATTTTGGTGAAGAATGATCTTCAGGTAATTCTTCTTAACTCTTTCAGTTATGGTGATCTAACGGTCGTCCAAGGAGAGGCATTGGGAGGCGGTAAATTGGCCTTGGCCTCGGTGTACATGCCCTATGAGGAGTTGGAACCACCAGATGACAGGGTGTGGGCCTTAGCCGAGTACGCAAGACGGAATGGAGTACGTCTATTGCTCGGTTGCGATGCAAATGCACACCACAGTCAATGGGGTAGCAGGGATACCAATAAGAGAGGTGAGTCAACCTTTGATTTTATTATTGCAAATGATCTTTTAATCTGTAATAGGGGTAATACTCCTACGTTCAGAACGAAGGATAGGAATTCAGTAATAGACATCACACTGACCAACTCAAAGGACCTGGTTGAAGACTGGAGGGTGGCCATGGGATGTACTTTCTCTGACCATGGTAGGATAACCTTTAGTCTGAACTTCCGAGGTTCTGAGGGGAAACCTTTCAGGAATCCTAGGAGGACAGATTGGGACGCCTTCGGGCGGGATCTAGGGTCAAGATTGACTAGAACTCCGATGGAGGTCTTGTCGAGAGAGAATCTTGACGAAATAGTGGAGAGGGTAACAGGGTCCATTAACAGAAGCTATGAGCTTAACTGCCCGGTGAGCTATCCGGGTAAAAGGAGACAGCCGGTCTGGTGGTCGGAGGAGTTGAAGGCTCAACGGACCACAGTTGGCAGGCTGTACAACAAGGCCCATAGATCTGGTAGGGACGAGGACTGGGGAACCTATAGAGTGTGTTTCAATAAGTACAAAAAGGACATTAGAAGAGCTAAAAGAGCCTCGTGGATTAGGTTCAGCGAGGCCATTGACTCGGTCAATGAACTTTCCAGATTCAGGAAGATACTGTCAAAGGACCCTAGTGTTCCTGGGAGTATCCAGAGATCAGATGGTTCATGGACGGAGTCTAGTTCTGAGTCACTTAATGTACTTCTGGAAACCCATTTTCCGGGTTGCAGGGATCCATTGGTGGAGGGATCAGGTGAGGGAGAACACTTCTTCACAGAGTCCACCAGTGGGATGATTGGTACAGTGGTAAGTGACCTAATAACGGTGGAGAAGGTCACATGGGCGGTGAATTCATTCGAGCCTTATAAGTCACCAGGCCCGGATGGTATTTTTCCGGCCATGCTGCAGAATGCACCGTTGGTGGTCCGTAAACTACTGGCTGAGATTTTTAAGGGGTGTCTGACACATGGACATATTCCAAGGGGGTGGAGAGAGGTTAGGGTTATATTCATACCGAAAGGTGGAAGGACCTGTCACTCGAAACCCAAGGATTATAGACCTATCAGCCTATCGTCTTTCCTCTTGAAGACTTTAGAGAGACTGATAGATCTGTATTTAAGATCGTCTGGTAGCTCCAGCATCATGAGTAGTGCTCAACATGCTTACCTGAAGGGTAAATCTGTGGAGAGTGCGCTAAGTGATGTGGTGGGTTATATAGAACAAGGGCTTCGGTATAAGGAATACACCATGGCCGCGTTCTTGGATATTGAGGGAGCGTTCAACAATATTGAGATTGACGCTATCAAGCAGGCGCTGGTGAATCTTAAGGTACATGACTTCTTGATCGAATGGATAATCCTCATGCTGAGCAGCAGGATTATCAATTCGAGCTTGGGTGGAGTATGCTTAAGAAAACTAGTGACTAGGGGAACTCCGCAAGGGGGAGTGCTCTCACCCCTGCTGTGGCTAATGGCTGTCGATGTGATTTTGCGTCAATTCGACAGTAGAGGGCGGAAGATCGTGGCTTATGCGGATGATGTGGTCATACTGGTAAAGGGAAAATTTCTTCCCACAATCAGTGAGATCATGCAGTCAGCGCTGGGTGAGCTGTCCTCGTGGGCTGCTGATAAGGGGTTGGGAGTGAACCCGGAGAAGACAGAGTTGGTTCTGTTTACTAGGAGGTACAAGGTAGAGAAATTCAGACTACCGGTACTATGTGGGACTGAACTGAAGCTTTCAGACTCAGCGAAATATCTGGGGGTGTTCCTTGATAGCAAACTGACCTGGAAGAGGAATGTTCAGGAAAGACTCAAGCGTGGCCTCAATGCCTACTACACCTGTAGAAACTCCATAGGTAAGAGTTGGGGACTCAAACCGAAAGTTGTATATTGGATTTACACTTCGGTGGTGAGACCAATCCTTTCATATGGTTGTTCTGTCTGGTGGCAGGCACTGGAACGCAAGAGCAATAGGAGCCTTTTGTCGAAGGCGCAGAGGTGTGCTTCGATTGGCATCACGGGTGCAATGAGAAGCACACCACAAGCGGCTCTGGATGTCATACTTCATCTCCTACCCATTGAGGAGTTTGTGAGGGGTATGGCGGCAAAGAGTCTACTGAGACTTAAGGAATTGGGACTATTAGGCTCATCAAGAGCAGGTCACTCCAAGGTCATTTACGAGATCAGTTACGGTGAGGTTAATCTGAACTCTACGGGGGCATCAGATTACATGGCCGCTGAATCGGACTTTGGAGTAAATCCTGTCGTGGTGATACCTGATAGGGAGATCTGGTCCGGCACTGAGAGGCTATATGAAGGTTGCGCAGTGTTCACGGACGGATCAAAGATGGTCGAGAGTACCGGGGCGGGGGTCTACATTATGGGCACGGATTTGAAGGGCTCTTTTAGACTCCCTGATGAGTGCAGTGTTTTTCAGGCTGAGATTCTCGGCATCCTGAAGGCCGCGGAAATGATCAGGCAAAACATTGCGAGAGGTACCGAGGTCACTCTCTATGTGGATAGTCAGGCAGCTCTGAAGGCCTTGGGGACACATTTGGTGAGATCCAGGCTAGTAGCTGCCTGTAGAAAGGCACTGAGAGAGTTGATGGAGGACTACATGGTGAGACTCTGCTGGGTGCCTGGCCATTGCAATATTTCAGGCAATGAATTGGCTGATGAACTGGCAAGGCAAGGTGCGGCAGGGAACGTCTCGGATAGAGAGACATATGTGAAACCACCACTAAGTTTCTTCTATGGGAAGATCAATGATTGGATCTTGGTCAGAACCAATTCGGCTTGGGAAAGTAGGGAGGACTGCAAAGTGTCGAGGGCGATATGGCCGGTATTGGACAAGGCAGGCACTACCACTCTCCTGGGCATGAATAGGAAGAGTTTGAGGGTCATGATAGGGGCCATAACGGGTCACTGTATGATAGGAAAGATGAGGTCTAGAATGGATGCTAACAGTTCTGTTTTTTGCAGACTGTGTGAGGACATCGATGAGACCGAGTCTATTGAACACATTGTGTGCCATTGTCCGCGATTACAGCATCGTAGGATGAAGTGGCTGGGTAGACAGTTCCTCGACGGGCTAGGTGACGTTCGGAATGTGGATCTTGTTGACGTCATAGGCTTCGTCATGGGAATTAGCTGCTTGAGGGAGAATCAGGGGTTTAACCCTAGGGGGATTGGTGGCATTGCTGGTCCCCTTCTGTGATTCGTTACGTTTCTGTTCTCTTTTTTTTTTTTTTTTTTTTTTTACCTTTCACTTTAGTTTTCTGTACTCTATATTTTCAATTCTATACATTCTATACCCTTATTTCACAACTGTTCTGTTGAAGGGACTCACAATGGACCGGGATCGGTCTCTGGGTGGAGATGTGGTACTGTCTGGTATCACATCTACCTTCTCTATCTATCTATCTATCTATCTAAACATTCTTCAATTTGAAGAAAAAAATTAGTTAACTTGAATAATTTGTTTATTTAATTCAACTTAAATTTAGTATAGTTAAATAAAATAGTGTAGTAAAATTGAATAAAAATTCTTCAATATAAAGAAAAATTTTAGCTAATTTGAATAATATTTTATTCAATTTGACAAAAAATTTGTCAAATTAACTACCTTTTAATTAAATAAATCAATTAGTCACATTGACGATTTTTCGTCAATTTAAATGATTTATGAAAATTAACAAAAATTTTTGTTGAATTGACTAATGATTTTGTTGGTTGATATTTAACCTACTTTTGTTCAGTTCTACACCTTTTTTACCGTATTTACTACACTTTTTTGGTAGAGTGTGAATCTGGCAATCCTACTCCAGCATTTAAATAACCACACGTACAACCCAAAGAAAAGCAGTTAAGACCGGAGTATAATTCTACAGGTTTGCAAAACCCCATTTATTTCCGAGAAAAATAAAAAAAGCAAGACTGCATTCTTTATACTGCCCTATGGTTTCACCGACCACTTTTCTCATCCAAAATTAAAATTTTGTCATATTTTCTTTTTTAAATAAAAATAGATCAATTCGGTTTTAGAAGAAAACACAGCACAATTGAACAAACTCATAGAATAGTAAATGTTATAAGAAAAGCCTTTGAGGAAAAAAAAAACATTGCTCAGCACTCTTCATCGATGTTTCACAGGCTTTTGATAAAGTCTGGTATGAAGGATTAATACACAAATTGAAGCTAAACTTACCAGCAAAAACATACAAGCTATTAGAAAGCTACTTACAAACATTTATTATTAAAGTAGGCGAATTTTTAAGTTTTCCTCAGTCAATTGACGCTGGAGTCCAACAAGGTAGCATTCTGGGCCCCCTATTATACTTAATATATGCTTCGGACACGCTAACAAACAACTACACCCAAACTTCAACATTTGCTGATGATACGGATATTCTAAGCGTACACGAAAACCATCATGAAGCATCTCGTTACTTACAGGATCATATATTTGAACTAAAAAAAATGGAGGATAAAGGTCAATAAGCAAAAATGCGTTCACTTTGCGTCGAGAAACATGCCACCCATTAAAATCAATAATCAAATAATACCTCAACAATCGCATGTGAAATACGTCGGTATAGATCTGGATCTTCGTTTAACGTGGAAATGAAATAGAAACAAAATTAACTCAAATGAAACTAAAAGCAATTCAAATTAATTGGTTTATTGGAAGAAATTCAGTTCTTGGTCTTAACTGCAAACTTCAACTTTACAACTCTATCTTAAAGCCAATCTGGTGCTACGGTATTCAGTTATAGGGCTCCACCTCGTCATCTAATATCGAAAAAATTCAAAGGTGCCAAAATAAACTTCTACGAATAATCACTCTAATATACATAAGGATCTCAATGTGCCTTTAGTTAAATCTATGATTACGAAATATGCAGCAAAATATTTAAAAAGTTTTGAACTGCACCCAAATCCACTAGCTCGAAATATTCTAAATTATGGCGGCCACACTCGATTAATGAGAAGAGACACTGCAGCAATCATTCAATCAAAAGAGCGATAAGCACATACCTATGTGAGCAGAAGTCGTGATGACGAAATTTTTTTGTCTGGCACTGGCAAGACATAAAATAAAGTATTATAATAAAATTTTATTAATTTTTGTTAGTTCATATCTAATATATCAAGATTCAATAAATAAATATTGAGAAAAAAAATATCAAGAATCCAGCAAGCAAAATTTTAAACCAAAATATGTGATCTCGATGTTGAGCCATATGTATTAACAAAATTCTTTGGATGTAGTTTTAAAATTTTAATGCCGAATATAGATAGCTTTGAATTTTGTTTTAAGGAAAATTTTCAAACTTTAAAATTTTTTTATTCTGTGTGTAAAATTTGTTGGCTGCGTTTCAACTATTTAAAATAAAGAAAATTTTTTTTTGTACAAAAACGGAAATTCAAATTCATTAAAATTTGCTTTGGTAAGGATAATGAAATATAATTGAATTTTAATAAAAGTTTTAAAAGAAATATAAACTTTTTTTAAGGATTTTCAAATTGCGATATTTTTTGTATAATTTGAGGCCTATTGTTGAGAAATTTTCTGGAATCTACATACTTGAATTGCGATATTGTTTTTGAAGCCAATATACTTCGAACATTTAAGAAATAAATAGAATTGTTCAAGTCATATTTGTATTCTGAGGTGACCAGCCTATTTTCCTGCTTTGCAGATAGGAAAATATGCAATTTTATTATTCAAAGAAGTCAACCAACACCAAACAGTGAACCATCATTATTCATCTTACAACCTAAACTCAAAACTTGCTCCAAATTAGTAATTTTGTAAAGACTCATTAAAATTTAATAATTGTGCTGGTTTAAAGTGTTAAGTGTCATTTCTCAGATTTTCCTGATTGAGCGTTTTCAATTAAATTGCCACTATTATTAGTTTGCCCCTGTGCAACTCTTTATATTGCAAGAATTTTTACGTTACTTTACATTAACGTTTTTCATGTTACTTGTAATTACGATAAAGTGTTAAAAGATGTCATAATTATCATTTGTTACATATAACTTAAATAACAGAATAATTTAATTCAATAATTTTCATTTTCATAATTTTAATTTTTGTTATAAAAACCACTTTCACTTAATGACTATTTAATTTTCTTATAAGAACATATTAAATGTAGAAATCGAATATGGTCACCTTAATTTGAAATTAAGAGAATATTTTTTTGTTAAAACCATAGCGTAAAATCATATTCAACTTTTAAAATACCTTCATTTAGAAATTAAGAATTTCAAAATACACTACATTATCCAATCATAAACACTTAACTTCATATTGTATTCTTTCTCTCAAAACAACACAATTAATTAGACATTCATACGTATAATTTATATTGAATATTAAAAAAAAAGCTAATCCACAGCCGTCTACGAGCGCTTGCAGACTTTGTGGGATAAATTATGTAAGTACGTATAATCATTATTACTTATACATTTATATCATTACAATTATACTGCATGAATATCGTTTAAAAGAAAAATACTATTTTTGAGTATTTTTCATTGATAAAAAAAATAATAATAATTGGTTGTTTAAGAGTTACCACCTGTTTTTAAATTAATATTTAAAAGGGATATTCATGCTTATTTATACTGGAAAGTTGTTTACTTATTTATGTTGGTTTTCATATTGAGAATGTGTTGATGAATTAGAGTGACCATATCATTATTTTTCTTTTATTAATGTTCACGAATTTACATTCATTATTAAATTGCCATATTATTTCTTTAATAATATTTAATAAGATTTGTTAAATTAAATGTGTGCAAAAATGAAATATGAAACTTTAATTTGCGCATTATTACGAAAGGTGAAGTCATGTGGGTAGTTTTAGTAGATCTAATAGGGCTGGAATTTATAATAACCAGTATGGAGGGTGGGTTAAATAGGGAATGGGTGTAACACCTTATACCATTCCCGTATATTATCAACAATATTCTCTTATTAAAAATTATAGGAAAGTTCATCATTAATATGAGTTTAGCTACCTAAAGTAAAGTTCACTGTAATTGATTTATAATTCTTAACTTCTCAGGGACAAGAACACACCCCAACGACGAGCACAGCCGGTTTCCTAGGTAGCACCGTCCCTTAAAGTTTTGAAGTGCACAGCAGAAATCGTTACAAATATGAAACAAATTCAAAATATATCTGAAAGTAATATATTACTAATTATAAAATAACTAATTCTTTTTTTTTTTTTTTTTAATATGTATTCTTCTTAAATATTTCAGATGATCGTATATTTGGATCATTTAACAGCGAACTACTCCGCTCTTCATCATATACATATGTATTTACTTACTAACAAAAACTCTGCTACGTAATTTTGAACTAAGTTTAATTAAAATATTCCTTTTTATAATATTTTGTACTAATTATTTAGATATTTTTAATTTATTTTTAGTTTTTATAAGAATTGACGTTTTTTTTATGCATATAATAAATATACTTATTTCTTTTGCAAAAAGAATTGTTAATTGTTTTATATAATAAATATTATTAAAGTGGTTAAAATGTCTTATTTGTTTTATTTTTGTTGATAGTAAGTAGTCGTTTGTATATTAATGTGTTATTCACAGCGGGGTTTAAAAGACATTTTAAAATTGACAAAATTTTGTCAAATTTAATAAAATTCAATAGTTAAAATTAATAAACATTCTTCAATTTGAAGAAAAAAATTAGTTAACTTGAATAATTTGTTTATTTAATTCAACTTAAATTTAGTATAGTTAAATAAAATAGTGTAGTAAAATTGAATAAAAATTCTTCAATATAAAGAAAAATTTTAGCTAATTTGAATAATATTTTATTCAATTTGACAAAAAATTTGTCAAATTAACTACCTTTTAATTAAATAAATCAATTAGTCACATTGACGATTTTTCGTCAATTTAAATGATTTATGAAAATTAACAAAAATTTTTGTTGAATTGACTAATGATTTTGTTGGTTGATATTTAACCTACTTTTGTTCAGTTCTACACCTTTTTTACCGTATTTACTACACTTTTTTGGTAGAGTGTGAATCTGGCAATCCTACTCCAGCATTTAAATAACCACACGTACAACCCAAAGAAAAGCAGTTAGACCGGAGTATAATTCTACAGGTTTGCAAAACCCCATTTATTTCTGAGAAAAATAAAAAAAGCAAGACTGCATTCTTTATACTGCCCTATGGTTTCACCGACCACTTTTTTCATCCAAAATTAAAATTTTGTCATATTTTCTTTTTATATTTTTGTTACCGTAATTAATAGTAAACACTTTAGAACTCCAGAAAATTAATTTATTTTTTATTATTACACATTTTACACATTTACACATTTGCCGTCATAATACAACAGATCGAAGTTAAGTTTGCTCAGAAAATCTAAAATATTTATAAAAAAACGTGTCTTTTTTCAATACTTTTCATTAATTTATAATTTTTTAATATAAATTTTTATTAAAAAAAGTTTTTTATGGAAATTAGATCTGATGATAAGTACTTTTATAATTTAATATCAAAATTGTAGGAACTAGCTGGTATCATGGGAAAAAATGTATGTTTCATACAATCAAGAAAAAAAATTAGTTCGAAAGAAATTTTAACTTTTAATAGGTCTGTAAATTTTCGGTGAAAATTGATGATTAAAAAATTAATTGAAACAAATAGATTTATATCTGGACCATATTTTCCACTTTTTCTGGTTTTGCAATTTTTTGCGTTTTTTGATAAAATCTATTTTTTTCCGAATAAGTTAGCATTGGCAATTCTTATCTTTTACAAAGGTCAAACCAAAGAATAAAACACAAATATAGAATTAAGCTAACAAGAGCCAACATATTACATTTTTGTATTAAAATTATTTCTTCCGAAGGTAAATGCAGGCATTTGAGTGTAGTTAAAAGTGAAATATGGGAAAACTTCCTTTCACAGAAAAAATGTTCTCTAAACTTTTTCAATTAACGTTTTAATCATTTTTGTTTTAAAATATAATTAATGAATTAATTGATATAATTAACTTTTTAATTAATTGGATATTTTTTGACAGCAGCAAAAATCTATTTCTGAGTAAAATATCGGAAACTTCTGTTTTCTCATCTTCATTACACTAGAAATGCCGATTGTGATGAATTATTTTAATAGCCATGGTGACGCTGTATACAAACTTCTCCATTTCTTCGGTAAGTAAAATTGTTTATGTTTGGTCAGATGGTTTTATCTTTCTGATGTTAATATAAACATTCCCGTAATTTATATGATATATGAAGGAAATGAACGACTAAACCTATATCCAAGTGTTAAAGCTGCATACTGCACAAAGGTAAGAATCTTATATATTTGGACGATTTCCTTAAATAGTCTGTCACATGTTCTTTAATATCCAATTTGGTGTATCATCCCCTAGATTGCATGATCTGTGTTATTCAAAATCCTCCCGAGATGATGAATTTTGGTCAAAAAGGAAATTTTCACAAAATCACAAATTTGTATTTATTATGTATAAAACACAAACCCACTGAAACATTACACACATTATTCAAATATTTGAAAAATATTTAAAAAATTCAAATAAATAATTTTGCGTCAATTTGTGTGTTTTAATTGAGGGAAACATTTCTGTGCATTAGTACAGATTCAATTAATTCTCGTATCGAAACAAAAAATAAATTATTTAGATTTATGAAAAATTTCAGTCATAAATTTAATTACTATAATCAAATAATTAAATAAAATTCTTCAAAATCAATTACTCTCACTTAATTAATGCTATCATTTTGTTGATTGGAGTAAATTCATATAAAAAATTAATTTATATAACGATTTTGTAATTGAAATTCAGTTTTATTTTTTTCTGTGTTGGAATGACTTTAAAAAACAAAGAAAAGTAAAACTACTTATGACCTATAAAAAGTGCAAAAATTAATTTAATGGCTTTGATTTTCAGGACAAAGGCTAGGACCAATATGTAAATATAATAGTGTAATGAATAAAAAAGTGTATCGAAAAAAAATCTGCAGGAAGTAATGTTTTCACATGCCAAAGATAAAATACCACCAATATTGGATATTTCAAACATATTAAAGACCCAAAATAAACCTAAAAATTAATGAAAAATTAGTTACATCAGCAAGTGGTGACCGTCATTTACAATTCAACACAGTCCCATGATCTTAATATTATTTGAAACCTATGGAAAATTGTAAATCAGAACAGCAATGGGGAAGATGTTGGGAGAGGTACGGAGAGACTCTCCTGTGCAGTGCTGGAAGCTTAGACAGGAATGCTAATGCTAATAATATACAAGCCTAAAAAATTCTCTGAAGTGGTCGACAGTAAAGAGATTGTCACCGATTATTAATCTTAACTGTTTGTTGAATTAGTTTTGTCGCGCAATTTTTTTACTTTTGCTTTTATTTACAATTCTTATTAGTTCTATGTTATGAATATGAGAAATGAATTTTTGTTATGTTAGTTGTTGTTCAGTATTTTTATATTAACAATATTTTTCTTCAAACCCAAGAAAAAGTTGAGTTATACAAAACTGCTCAGTTATTTTTGGCCGACAATGTACATCTACATTCATATCATATCTGGAGTTTTTCATAACATTTGAGCTAAGCAAACGTGTTTTAGTTTTACTCTGAGTAAAATCGTTATTTTAGTGATAATATCGGTTAAATATATAAAATACACCCGTTCAATATATAATACGCTAATGGATGCGATTATTTTTATAAAATAATTTAAATAAGAAATAAAATAAAGCATATTTATATAATATAATAATCTGTGCCATTTATTTCATATTTCTTAGTGTGTAATCTCAATTAAAATAAAGAGCACTAGTGTTAATAAAAGTATTTGCATGCACTCTTTATGAGTCTCTTAAACGCAAATACTAATGAGCGAAGGCAGAAATGCATATGCGATTGTGAATGTTGATGATAATTTAACAAATAAAAGAATTGATGACAGCTTGTATTTAACCGCCAAGCCAGTCAATCGTGCTCGCTCCTGCTCCACCGCTTTGTTGACAATTAATGATTGTTCAATAATAGAAAGCAAACCAGCTGTTGATAGAAAGTTACCACAAAACAACGATCTTTTATTTGCACCTGAAGTTATGCTAGATAAATCAACTTCAGAAAAGAAATCATTCACAGTTAACCCTTCAACTGGGGCTATACCCAAGATTGGGCACCCTTTAAGTAATGAAAATAAATTCAAATTCAAGTTGGAGTGGATCGATACATTATAGTTTTAAAACGAGGACGAAGCCCTAAGTCCTCGAAAATAGCACCTTTGGCAAAATTATCTAAGGATGGTAACTCTGATAGAAAAACTCTGAAAATCGTTTTTCTATTTTGCAATGTGAGAAAAATGAATCCGCTAGTACAATTAGGCCAGCCAAACCACCACCTATTTATCTAAGATAAATTAAATCGAACACTTCGGTTCGAAATTTGATCTCATTGATTGGTGAAAACTCCTTTTATGTGATTCCAATTAAAAGAGGTACAATTCATGAAATAAAAATACAGGTAAATAGTGAAAACGATTATGGTAAGGTTGTGACAGATTTCGAAACCCATAAGAAAAGTATCTATAATTATCAACTGAAAGGTAGCAAGGGTCTACAGATTGTTATAAAGGGTATTGACTGTAATAATTCTCTTTATTGCTATACTGAATAGTTCCAATATTCAACTTTTCTTACGAAATTATTCTAAAGTTCATTTCGCTATATAAAATACAATCTGATAGATGACGACGGGAGCCTTATGATAGCTAGCTATCAGCCGGGATATGGGGGGATTCTTGTCTACCATCATTTTGTCGATTTTTAATTACAAATTTATATAGACTCCCTTTGAAGTAACAATATATATAAAATGTACGTTAATAAAAGACTTAGTTAATCATAGTCAAACAAAATAAAGCCCCAGAACTATGATCGAAAGGAGAAATACTATTGTTAGATCCTAATCAGGAAAAGACTTTTCAGATCTCGGAGATGACATGAGATCGTTGCCTCAAAACCCACGCCTACCAATTTCCTAATAGCACTTTATTTTTTATTGTATAGGAACCCACACTGTGATCACCTTAGCATCATTAATGCATACAAAAGAGATCTAAGTTTTTAGAATTTCATATTTATAGAATCCATTAACATTTTTATTAAATTTTCTGATATTTAAACTAATTAACACAATTTAGTAAAATATTAAAAACAAAAATAAGAAAATGGGGTATATGACACAATCATTATATATTACCTAAACTGATTTAATTTATATAATTCAAAATAAAGGACAAAAAAAATGTCAATTTTTCAATAAATTTAAAATAAAATCCAATTATATCAATAAACAAAATGTAACGAAAATAAAAAAAAAAAAACAAATAAGAATATAGAAGTAAACAATCATTAAAAGAAACAAAATAGTTATGCAAACTGACGTAGTACGAAAGAGAGAAACAAAAATGCCGCTTCTTTCTTTGCCATCATTTTTTTTTTTGTTTTAATGTTGTGACGTCATTAATTACTTTTATACTTCCATATTCTCACTGTATCGTTTTTTTTTTGTGGTTTGCAAGAAAATAAATCAAATCAATCAACAATTTTATATCTTAAACTTACCAACCAATTTTCAGCAACGATGAGGCCTCAGCGAACTGTTGGGGTTGACATTATAGACATCGTAATGGAGCTGATATTTAGATATGATTAATTTCTTGCATGCTAAATTTTTAAAGACTATTTAATTACGAATAACACTATTATTTTTAACACATCTGTGATATTCTGTGATATATATTTGAACCTATCTGTGATATTTTATGATATTTCTTTTTTTATTTTGTTTTTGGATATTACTTTTCTTGTTTTTTTTTTTTACTTCTTTTGATATACTTTCATACATTTGTAAACAAAATTGTGATGTTTTCTTTTCTCTTAATCATTGCTATTCATCCCTCTCACTATTGATACTTTTATGAAAGATTGACACTTATTGATCTTTCTATATAATTGTAATTTTTAATATAATTTTATCTTATTTAATTTTTTTTTTTTTTTTGATTTAGTTTGCCTTTTTTAGATATTTTTGCATTACCTTTAATCTACATTCTATTATTTTCCTACTTAAATATATTTTTTTTTTTTAATTTTTAATTTGTACACTCAACTAATGCACTTTCACTCTTCTTAACTTTCCTTTACTACTTTTGAGACTTGATAGTTTTTCTGTGTTTACCCCAAGCAACTCTATCTTCCATTTTCTACTCCGAAAAAGAAATTATGTTGAAGGCGATCCTGATGACACCTATGTTGACTTATGAGTAATAGGGTATGCCAAAAGTAACATTCGGTGATTTAAATAAATCTGATTGAAAGAATAAATGATGAAATCGAATGGAGTCTAAGAGTTGGTTTTATCACATCTTACCACCGATGTCGTGCTGTTGAATTATTTTGCTATACGAATAAACAGTGTCTCCACGTGTTTAAGTTAGAATAAATGGTATTAGCCTCGATGTGCTTTTCACAAGATTGTAGAAAGGCAATTTTCGAATTAATGTAACTTTAAAAACGTGCAACCATCCTGTGTTTGAGGATGGTAAAATTATATTAGATAATTTTGTTACCGACTTTTTCAGCAGTTGAATAGGCAGTTAGATGAAATTTTCCTTCCTTTTTTTTTAAGCAAAAGTTGAATTTTACCACAACTTATTTGAGATTAAGTCTCTGCGGTCTTACTGACCCAGCTTACCAGGAAGAATTTCACGATCTTTTCTTTCTTTTAAAGAAATCTATTAAAATGTAAGAAATTGTTTAAAATTTTAATTTGGCCAAAAACATAAATTAAATTTATGGATTACCTTTTTATTTAAATAATTGCAAAATAAGTGATGTTTAGGGATTCTAATAAAATATTTCGAGTCAACACACTTGAATTTACTTTTAGATAGCACGTTTTTATTGCCTGAAATCTTCAGTAAAAAGGAAGTTACATTTTCTCTCTTTCCATTAAGTTAATTATTGACGAAGAATATCATTTTAAAATTGAGAACCGACTGCTAAGTACTCGATTATTCGTATCTCTGTAGCAAAGTTATTTACATTTGTGTACATTTTTCCCTATTAACCCATCATTAATAAATTCGTTGCCAAGTTTTATTGGGACTAATTACTCATGTAAATATTTTATGGTACAATTATCGAATGAAATTTCCTAACTTTCTATAAGCAATAATATCCGAGCATTTTGCTTAAATGCAATATAATTACAAAAAAAAAAAAAAAAATCTATAAATCCCTCAAAAAAAAAAAAAAAAAAAAAAAAAATGCTTATACTCAGGAGATGTTTTGACATGTTACAATGATGTTAAATTACACAAATGTATATAAACAAATTTTAAGCAACATACATGTAAATAAACATTATAGGTACAAATAAATAATCCAAAGAGGGAATATTACAAATACGTTTTACATATTATATATATACACTCAAAAAAAAATAATATTATCGTTGGAAAATATAAATTTAAATAGTTATTTGAATACTATTTAATAAAGATCAGAGTAATGATAAAATAATTTGTTGACGAAGTAGTTTAGAAAAATGGTAAATTATTGCTTAAAAAAATATGTTTTATATATATATATATTTGTTAATATATATATAGAAAAATTTTTTGGTTGGAAATAACTTCTAAATCGTTCTCTACATGACTCTAGTGTTGGACTTGTTGAAATCAAAAAAAGGTCTGGAGGACAAAGGCTTTAAGATTAAAAATATTATAAACATTAGAAATCGGGAGAAAATTCCTCAACCGATTTTCCATGTACAACCAGAACCCGATGATATGAAACTGAAAAAAATGAAACTCACCCTATATATAACATAAAATATTTATTGCACCGCAAAATTACTGTAAAAGTACCACATAAAGGATCGGGCCCATTCCAATGTATAAATTGTCAAGAATATGGTCATATCAAGGCATATTGCAGATTGTCACACGTATGCGTGTGTTTGTGAGAGTTGCATAATTCATCGCAATGTAATAAATCTAGAAATGACTCTAAATTGAAAAAATGTAGTAAATGTGGAGTAAACCATATTGCAAACTACAGAGGCTGTCTCGTATACTCAATCGTTAAAAAATCACTAAGCCAGAAATTGAGAATTTCCATTAAATATACTTAAGGTCAATTACCCTCAGTTACAACATATGCAAACATCCTTAAGAACAACTAATCCTTATCGCAGGACTATCAACATCAGAATAAATTTAATTACAATATGAACCCAGAGTCAAAATAGCAAATGCCCACTTTCAATTTTACACGGCTAGAATCTGCAATCGATTCTCTTCTTCAATCGGTAAATAAATTTACAAACTCAATGAGTAATATGATGCAAGAAATGCTTAAAATGCAATCTATGTTATTGCAAGCTGTGCTGAACAAACCATGAACTGCTTAAACATAAGTTAAACGGTATTCGCTAACACATGATCTAAATATTAGTCTTGAAAACCCATTTGACGTCAAGAAGCTTATTTAGGATAAATAGATATGCTTTTTATGACACTAAAAATCCAGAGATAGAGCATGTGGATGCTCTGGCATTTTAATAGAAACCCGTATTAAACACTACTTAATGTGTGATCTTCGTGAAGATTATCTTCAAGCTACAACAATCTGTATTGACGATTGTTACAGAAACTGAGTAATTTCATCGATATATTCACCCCCCAGGTTTTCAGTTTCACAAAATCAATATGAAAATTTTTATAAATCACTAGGACCCCGTTTCCTGGCAGCTGGCGATTATAACGCTAAGCATACATTCTGGGGATCACGATTTATAACCCCTAAAGTTCGTGTTTTGTTCAATACAATTTCTAAAATGGGTTTGAATATTATTTCGAGCGGAGAACCAACATATTGGCTTACTGACCCAAATAAAATACCGGATGTCATCGATTTCGCTGTTACGAGGAATTTACCAAGGGAATTAATTCATGTTAAATCTTCATTAGAATTATCTTCAGATCATTCACCCAATTTTGTTACTATATTGAACCTCCGAGAAATTGTGTACCCCACTGGTATCTCAGCGATATCTAACACTATAATAAACTGCTTGAAATATAGAAAATATATTAACCCTCATTGTATGGAAAATATATCGCTGAAAATACCAGAAGATATCTCTCTCTCTCAATAATTTTGAAAAAAGTTTAAAACTTGCTGCTCAACATGCTAACCTACCTCTCGACATTGGTTACAGTGATACTTAAGCCCGGAAAAGATCACACTAAAGTAGAATCGTATAGGCCTATTAGGCTGTTGTCTAATATATCAAAGCTGTTTGAGAAGCTATTAATGAAAAAGTTGCAACCAATAGTGAATCATTTCAATTGTATTCCAACATATCAATTTGGTTTTAGAGAAAAACATAGCACCATAGAACAAACTCACAGACTTATAAATGTTATATCTAACACGTTTGAAGAAAATAAATATTGTTCTGCTCTCTTCATTGACGTTTTTCAAGCCTTCGTATGGCACGAAGAATTAAATAGCTGCTGGAAAGCTATTTAATTCATCGAAATATAGTTCTTCAAGAGGGAGACTTTATAAGCTCACCACAGTCTATTGAAGCTGGTGTACCCCAAGGCAGTGTAGTGGGTCCCTTTTTATATTTAATATACACTTCTGATATGCCTACCAATAGTCGAACCCATATATCAACATTTGCAGATGACACAGCTATTTTAGGCGTTCATGAAAACCCCCAAGAAGCATCTAAACTCTTGCAAGGTCATATACTCCATATAGAAAAATGGTTGAAGCAATGGAAAATAAAAGTGAATGAACAGAAATGTATACATATTACCTTCACGTTGCGGAGAGATTCTGATAAATAATCAGATTATACCCCAAAAAACGGAAATAAAATATCTTAGTATGCATCTAGATCGATGGCTTACATGGAAATCACATATAGTTACAAAATTATTATTATGGATAGGGAACTAAACGCCGCTCCAGGATGGCAATTGTCATCAGAGGGAGTTGAGAGTTTAGTGGAGGACTTCACGGGGAAAGTTAGGAACAGTTATGAACTAATTTGTCCGGTACTATTTCCGGGAAAGAGGGAAAAGCCTAAATGGTGGACCAAGGAACTTAGGAGCCAAAGGTCAACCGTCAGGAAGCTGTTCAATAGCGCGAAACTGACATTCAAGTGTGAGGATTGGAACAGCTACAGGGAAAGTTTTAATAGGTATAAAGCAGACATTAAGAGGGCAAAAAGGGACTCATGGCAGAACTACTGTGAGTCCATCGACTCTGTGAATGAGTTATCCAGATTCAGGCGAATTTTATCCAAGGATCCTAGTACTCCTGGATATATTCAGCATGCGGATAACTCATGGACGGAGTCTTGCTCTGAGTCTCTGAGTTTACTTATGGAAACTCATTTTCCAGGCTGTAGGAACTTAGAGGCAGATGCACAGGCAGGACGAATATTGGGATTCGCAGAATGTGTATCGGATAGGGAACTTAGTGAAGTAGTCGGTGACATAGTCTCGATGGATAAGGTAGCATGGGCGGTGAACACCTTTGAACCTTACAAGTCACCTGGTCCAGACGGCGCTTTTCCAGCCATGCTGCAGAACATCAGTGACACGGCACTAACACTTCTCACTGAGCTTTTTAGTGTGTGTCCTATCAGGGGATATATTCCAAGGAGGTGGAGAGAGTTTAAGGTAATTTTCATACCTAAGGCAGGTAAGGCTAGCCACTCGAAACCTTTTTTCTTTTGAAGACATTAGAGAGATTGATCGATCTTTATCTGAGGACGACAATTGACAACCATATCATCAGTGGGGCTCAGCACGCTTATCTAAATGGTAAATCTGTTGAGAGCGCGCTACATGATGTGGTGAGTTACATTGGACGCGGCCTGCAGTATAGGGAGTATACATTGGCAGCGTTCCTTGATATAGAAGGAGCTTTCAATAACATTAAGATTGAGGCTATTAGAGAATCACTAGAATCATTATGCATTCAAAACTTCCTAATCGAATGGATTATTTTGATGCTGAATAGCCGAATAATTAATTCGAACTTGGGAGATGCATGCATAAGGAAGATAGTGACTAGATGGACTCCACAAGGAAGAGTTCTCTCGCCCTTGCTATGGCTCTTAGCCGTTAATGTCATTCTAAGAAAATCGTTGCCTATGCTGATGACGTTGTTATACTGATCACAGGTAAATTTCTTTCCACGATCAGCGACGTCATGCAGTATGAACTTAACGAACTGTCCTCATGGGCCACTAGTAAGGGTTTAGGGGTCAACCCGGGAAAACAGAGCTATTTCTTTTCACCACCGGTACTAGGGGGAACTGAACTAAGACTAACAAAAAAAGCAAAATATCTTGGTGTGTTTCTTGATAGTAAATTATCTTGGAAGAGGAACACTCAGGACAGGGTCTCAGTGCCTACTACACATACAGGAATTCCATAGGTAAGAGTTGGGAACTCAAACCGATGGTAGTAAATTGGATTTACACCTCGGTGGTGAGGCCAATTCTGACGTATGGATGTCTGGTCTGGTGGGAGGCAATGAGAATAGGAAGTCGTGGGAATCTTTTGTCTAAAGCCCAGAGATGTGCTTCGATTGGTATAACAAGTGCCGTAAGAAGCACACCTCAGGCGGCACTTGACGACATTCTGCATCTCCTACCCATTGAGGAGTTCGTGATGGGAATGGCTGCAAGGAGCCTGCTTAGACTTAGTGAAGTAGTACTTACAGAATCAATAAGAATAGGACATTTCAAACTTTTAAACGAGGTTAATCTCGGTGGACATGCCCTGGTTCCCTCTGGATCCACGGACTATATGTGCACGGAGGTCGATTTCGGGGAAAATCCTATACTGATTATCCCGAGTAGGAACCAATGGTCAGATAGGGAAAAACTATTCAGTGTAGTAGCGGTATTCACTGATGGATCCAAAATGGATACAGGCACTGGTGCAGGTGTGTATCTAGTTGAGGAAAACGTATAGACTCCCGGATAGTTGTAGTGTGTTCCAGGCGGAAATTCTAGGTATTCTTAGGGCCACAGAATTGAAGGGAACATTGAAATGAATACAGAGGTAACTCTGTATGCAGATAGCCAGGCGGCGCTGAAGGCCTTGAAAGGACATTTTGTCAAGTCTATTCTAGTTAGCGACTGTAAGAAGGCTCTTAGGAGATTGATGGGAAATTATCATATCAGACTCTGCTGGGTACCGGGTTATTGCGAGATAAATGGCAATGAGGTAGCTGACGAATTAGCTAGGAACGGCTCAGCATTGGATAGGACTGCAAGTGAAAGCAGTGTGAGACCACCTCTAGGCTTTTACTTCAGATTTATTAGGGAGTGGATTTGGAATAGAACCAATCATGCATGGAAACGTATAACGGACTGCAGATTATCAAGGGTCCTATGGCCCAAACTTGATAAAGCAGATACAAATCTACTTTTAAGCATGAAAAGGGAAAACCTGAAGACTATGATAGGTATTCTGACAGGTCATTGTCCCATAGGGGGAATGATAGGGAATTGGGATAGAGGTTTCTGCGGTCTTTGCAGAATGTACGAAGATAATGAGGAGCTAGAGACGGTGGAACATATCATATGTCACTGTCCATGTCTACAACTAAGTAGGCAGAAATGGTTAGGCAGTCGATTCCTTGACGAATTAGACAGTATATCGAGAATAGATCTCGATAGATTAATAGGATTCGTCATGGGAATAGGCTGGCTAAGAGAGGGTCATTGGCTTAGAGCGAACGATTTAGGGCGGTAGCACTTTTCCTTTCCAGGTTTTTTCTATTCTTTTCTATACTTTTATTGGTCTCAGCTTTTCTCTATCATTTTCCTTTCTGCTCTTTTCTATGTCTCGTCTGTAGTTTCTTTCTATATTCCCTACGAAGGGACTCACAATGGACCTCTTGGTCTCCGAGTGGATGCACAGGCACTCTTCTGAGTGCTGTGCAAACCTTCTCTAACTACCTACCTACAAAATTAACACAAATGAAGTTAAAATCCCTTCAATTAACTGGCTTATTGGTAGAAATTCAAAATTAAGTCTAGACGCAAACTATTGGTCTATAACTCAATTATAAAGCCAATATGGTGCTATGGCATCCAACTATGGGCCACGGCCTCAGCTTCAAATGTTGAAAAAATTCGAAGACTACAAAATAAAATACTGCGAATGATAACTGCAGCTTCATAGTATGTGTAAAATGAAAATATTCGCAAGGACCTTAATGTTCCTCTTGTCAAAGATGAAATAAGAAAACATGCAGAATCGTATTTGAGGAAGCTTGAAGTACACCTTAACCCGCTTGCTCGAAACATAATGAGAAGCGATGGCTACGTTTGAGAAGAAGGAACACAACAGACCTCCGCCTAAGCTAAACGCTTTGATTGCATATAGTTTTTCGTCCGGTAGTGGTTGGTTTTAAGATAAATTAAGATTTAGATTTAAGGTTTTAATACTTATTGTTAGTTCACTTAATTTTGTGGATTCAATAAATAAATTTAGATGAAAAAAAATATTATATCTGTACAAATAATATGTGAATGTATATAATTACATATAAAGAATATAATTTTCATGGCCATGTATTAATTTATTTGATTATAAATAATTCGCAGAAATATAGAGGCGCTGCCAAATGTGGCCCCGGAAAATAAAATAATAATAATAAAAATTTCACTAAAAATATTTAGTGAAATAAACAACATGAATAGTTTGGTTGCATTTTATCGTTTATTAGAATCTTTTGAATAGAATGGAAAATACGTGTACTTCGTGGAAGAAACTTAAATAATTATATTTTTATATTGCATAACTTAATATTTCGACTCTTCACCTTGGATCCACAGTTAGTAGCGCCAACATGCTGCTGTATGTAAATATGAAAATTATAAATGCTTGCATGTCAGTGCACTTAATATGTAGTTGAAATTAACATATTCAAACATTTCTAATATCTTTGTTAAATATCCATGATTGCATGACATAACCACTCAAATAAATGTTGACTCATGTTGGCATACATACTTAAATAAATTTTAGAGTGTATATATATATATATATATATATATATATATATATATATATATATATATATATATATATATATATACATTCTAAAAGTTATTTAAGTATGTATGCCATTTTGTATGTTTATGTTAAGTTACACAGTGCAACAACAATATTTATTTATATATTGAATGTGAAATCATTATAACTGTTATTAATTGCATTTTATTAGTGTAGTAAAGTAGGGTGGTCGAAAAAAAGTTTTGCCTGTCATTACTTAGAGTGAAAGAATACCTAATGAGGTTTCCAAAAACCAAAAACTATTTTTTGACACGCCCCCAAAATGCCGCCCTTTTTGTTTTTTGTGTATAGCATCGCCATTTTAAATCCGACTATAGAATGTGATACGTCGTTGTTAAGGGTTTGACAACCGTTTAAATTTTCTCTTTGGTGATTTCTTTATCCGACATCAAATTCTCGATGTCACCTTTCATATCTCGGATATATCCCCCCTAATGTCCAATTATTTTCATATGTAATGAAGGCCCTTTTTTATCCTATTACATTTGGATTTTAAGGTATCACATTTTATGAATAAATAATAAAATTTCAAAGGTCAAAAAATCTGTTTAAATTTAAAGCAATTTCATTTAACAAAATTTAAAACATACTAAAGTTAAAATAGTTTAACAAATATTTTTGGTTTGACAAATATTTATTTATTACTTCATTCCATAACTTCAACAATTATTAGCCAAAGTTAAAGCATAACCACAAATAAATAATAGTTTCATATAAAAAAAAATTAATAAATTTAGTATTTCGATAATTTTGTTAAGTGAAATAGATTTAAATTTACACAGTTTTTTGAACTTTTGCATTTTGAATATTTTGGTGCGTGCATAAAAATAATTTTTGTGTTTTTGAAAACCTTATGAACTATTCTTTCAGTGTAGAGGGTGACTTGCATAACGCTCTAATAGTAAAGCCTCATAAAGGTTTGTTGCTGATAGATCAACTTTATTAGTAGTTGGTATGATTCCGCTCCCAGATGATAAACCTCAATTTGGTGCATAGTTTTTTTTTAACATTAATCAAGTCATGTGTTCTATCCACATGTTTTCTAAATTATCGAGACAGTGATACTTTTTTTTAGATTCTTAACCCATCACTCGAAATATAAAATTTCATTCAATACTCTGTGGAAAATTGATGGGAATGAAATACTGTTGAAAGTCACTTATTTAAATTTAACAATTTTAAGCAACTACATGTGTTAATACAAAAAACATTTAAGCTGAAATACAAAGTTGTTTAACGATCCAATTGCAGTTTGTTAAACTTCTAGTTTATTACTTTTGTTATTGGAAATTGCTGACACATTTCTAGACAGTCAAAAAACCTAATTTTATTGCATAAAGTAATAAGCGTGTAGTTACTGATTACCAAGCTTATTTTAGCATAGAATTTAAGTTATAATTAATTTCATGAAATAATAAAAAAGTCAGTCTAGTTTTCAATTTCATTAGTAATAGTCTTACTTTTAGTTCATTAAGAATAATAAAATGTGGTAATAAATAAAAATGTGTTAACAAATAAAAGTGTTAATAAATAAAAATATATTTTTTTAAAGAATATAACTAATAAACTAATAATTGGTGCCTCCTGAAAAGAGACACCCCATAGCCTGCAAGGAGAAGCATCTACAAAACAGGGACGTTTTGTGTGGAGACACCAGTGTATGACGCGGGTACCTTATTACCGAAAGGAAAAAGGATGATCACCACTTTTATGTAAGAACATGTAAGAATAGAATTAAGATATTTAAGTTAATAATTTTTTTTAATACAACACAAATTATAAAGAAGAATAAAAGATAAAAGTACAGATTAAAAAAAAAAAAACAATTAATACAATTTTTCACAAAAATCAAAAGAAAATAATTATAAAATTTTAAGGAAGTGAAAATCAAAAGTAAAGATAACATAATTTATTTTAATACAACACAAACCATAAAGAAGAATAAAGATAAAAGTACAGATTTAAAAAACCAATTAAATTTTTAACAAAAATCAAAAGAAAATAATTATAAAATGCAAATTTTAAGGAATTGAGAATAAATAAATATTTTTCAAATTTTGAAATAAAGTAGAAAATTTAAATTCCCATTAAATTGACTTGAAAACATAAAAATAAAATATTTTTTTTAAATATCATATCTAGAACCACTATTGCGATTCCTACGGGACCCTCCAATAGATTTAAGTAGGGAGAAAACACTGTAGAGTAAATAAACAGAAAACCCTAATAATCTGGTCAGGCCTCCGGTCCTAAACATTTAAAATCCAGCACCTAGCAATGAAAATAATACAAGCTTAGAGGAAATGATAACAAGGATCTGTGCACAACAGTGCCAGATAGTAATAAGGCAAATACTAGATCCGAACGCAAATATAGGAGGTATAGATCAGGGAACAGAAGATAGATACAAGAATGACTTAGCAGACTTATACAAAGTTCCTGACGTTGTTAGGAATATAACGGAATTCTCTGGCAACCCTTCAGAGTTTTGCTCTTGGAAAAAAAGCATAGATAGAATCCTTAGACTGTATGACTCTATGAAGGAAACATCCAAATATTTCGTGATACTAAACACAATCCGGAATAAGATTGTCGGTGGCGCGGATGCGGCATTGGAGTCTTATAATACACCCTTGAACTGGGAGTGCATTACAAAATGCCTGGCACTGCATTATGCAGACAAAAGAGATTAAACACTCTAGAGTACCAAATGAGTACTCTAGTGCAGACTAACAACAAGGTGCAATATTTCTATCAGGAGGTGTGTTCTTAACTATCACTGCAGCTCGGTATCAAAGAGCCCAAGGATCTCCCACAGGCTCTTCATCTATGCCTCAAAATGGAAAACCAATTTGTAAGGACACAATTTTTAAATTCCAATAAAAAAAACAGCAATAACGGGACTATATCATAACCCCTGAATAGAGGACAATATCAAGATAAGCAAATAAGAAACGTTTATCCTCAGTTGGATCATGTGCCACAACTATCTCCAAATTTTCAACAATTCAGACCCACTCTTCCTATGAAATATTATAACAACTACAATCCAATACCAAATGTACAAAGGTACTCAAATCCAAGCTTCACTCCACCAAGACCCAATATACCAAAACCTCAGCCACGTCCTGAACCTATGGATGTTGAGCCGTTAAGAGCCGTTACTTATATGAATAAGCCACCCCACAATAATCAATTTTTCGGTAAAAGGCCGACTGGTCAGTCCGAACAACTCAGAATTCCACCAAAAATGCAAAGGAATTTCCACCTACAAACGGAAGGAAATAAAGATTTTAACAACGGGTATTATGAGGAATTAAGAAACCATGAAGACGAAGGGGACTCCCAATATTAGATAAATATTTTCAAAACCAAACAGAGGCATTAGAAGCCGAAAACCAATCGGAAACTCAACTCTCATCGACACCGGTTCTAAGAACCAACCAAGCTCGGTGCGAAATCCTTTACCAAACGGAAACGGTTTTTTTTGCAAATTCTGTCGGAGGAAATAATAAAGTCACCCACCACACATCCATCAATTTATTCGGCAAAGACACTGACAATATTAAATTTTTTTTACTACTAACACTAAATACTTTTCATGGTATCCTTGGAAACGATAGCTTAAAGGAACTATCAGCTGTTATTTATTCAGCAGAAAATTATATGCTTATTAACAAAAATCTCAAAGTTCGAATAAAACAAAAGATTTCACAATCAGTGAACAACAGTATAAGGACGGACCATTTGACACAACAACAAAAAACACACTACAAGAAGTCATTGAACAACATAAATCTTTGTTTAGTGAGTCGAATGAGAATCTCACTTATACCACAGCCGTTGTTTCTGACATTTGGACAAGAACCAATGAACCGATTTATTGTAGATATTATCCCTATCCTATACAACTAAATGACTAGGTCGCAAAACAGATCTTTTGAAACAGGGTATCTATCCAACCTTCCAGGTCACCCTATAAATCACATATATGAAGTTATAGGGTGACCTATAACTCCATATAAAAGTACAGAAAGGTAGTCGGTTATAGGAAGCTAAACGAACAAACATTACCAGGCAAATATCCCACCTCAAAAATCAATGACGTTCTCCCACAACTGGGACAAAACAAATTCTTCTCAGTGCTAGACCTTAAAAGCGGGTTTCACCAAATATCGCTAAGGGAAGCAGATAGACAAAAGACAGCATTTTCAGTCAACAATGGTAAATATGAGTTTATCAGATTACCGTTTGGCTTAAGAAATGCGCCTGCTATATTTCAGCGGACGCTAGACGACATACTGAGAAAATGGATAGGAAATATTTGTTGTGTCTACAAGTATGATATCATAATATTCTCCAAAAATTAAGAAGACCACTACAAAAATATAGATGTGATTTTCAGAACTCTCAAGTGTGAGTTCTTAAAAAGAGAAGTAGAATTTCTGGGATCTGGTAGAAGCAATCCTAAACTTCCCAACATCCAAAACATTAAAAGACCTAAGATCATTTCTGGGATTATCAAATTATTATAGACGCTTTATCTGGGATTAGGCTAAAATCGCAAAGCCCCTGACAATGCTTTTGAGAGGGGAGGAAGGACGCTCGTCCAAATATATGTCAAAAAAGATAATGATTGATCTAGATCAAGAAGCAATGGACGCATTTATAAAATTAAAGACCATATTGACTTCTGACGACGTTTTGTTAGCGTATCTATATTTTAATAAAGATTTCAACAGACGGATCAAAATATGCCCTGGGATCAGTACTATCCCAAGAAAATTCTCTTTCTATCAAGAACCCTTAGCAAACCAGGAGAGCATTATGCCACGAACGAAAGGGAGTTGCTCGCCATTGTATGGGAGTTAAAATCGCTAAGAAATTACCTCTATGGGTCCGTCAAACAAATAATTTTTACGGACCATCTCCACCTGACTTACGCTCTAAATAACAAAAATTCGAATTTTAAACTCAAAAGATGGAAACATGTGGTTGCCGACGCCTTATCTGGACCTTCGCAAGAGGAAACTCTTATAAACTCTTATAAACTACTGAGAACAAGGCTCAGCTTCTAACCAAATTATATTTCCCCCACATGCACTTGAGAATAAAAAAAAAAACTCATCGGCCGTTGTAAGATTTGCAAAGAAAACAAATATGAAAGGCATCTTAACAAAATCACAACACAAGAGACGCCTATATCACAATTCCCTGGACAGGTCGTCCATATAGACATTTTTATAACGGGCATAAAGGCAGTATTGACCGCTATAGATAAATTTTCTAAATTCGCTCTGGTGAGAATTCTAAAGTCCCGTTCTGTCGAAGACGTTAAAGAACCGCTAAGAAAGATGCTTCTTTCATTTGGTATGCCAGAATTAATCGTTATGGATAATGAGAAATCATTAAATTCCACGGCTATTGTTTTTATGCTGGAGAACTAATATAATGTAAAGGTATTTAGGATTCCACCTTACAGCAGTAGTGTCAACTGACAGATTAAGAGGTTTCATTCGATACTTTCAGAGGTTATGCGCTGCCTAAAAGCCGAAAATGGACAAAGGACTTTCTCAGAACTATTGTATAAAGCAATATACGAATACAATAACTCAATACACTCCACTACAAAAAGGAAACCTATAGAAGCTTTTTTTCTGGGTAGAGTTACTACTAACCCTAACGATATAGAAAAAGGTAAACAGGATACCATTAGGAGACTCAAGAAAAAACAACTAGAAGATAGAACTTACCATAACAAAATGAAGACGGTACCTAAAACTTACGAATCTGGACAGATTATCTTCGTGAAAGGAAACAAAACACTAGGGACATAACTCAGCAAAACATATAGGAAAGAAATAGTTAGAGAAAATAAGAATACCACCGTCATAACAGCATCAGGAAAAACAATTCATAAAAACAACATAAGGAATTAAAATCATTTCATTTTCAGATTACTTTTTACCGTCGTTTCGGCTGACATCAAAATAATGGACTACACGAACTCGCAACTAGTGACTATGAACTCTGGACTAGCAAAATTACAAACTGGGACTTTCACACTCATTCACGTCGTCAATATAGACGAATATCAGGAACTTAGTGATAATTTAAAGGAATTATTACTCCAAAACGTTAGGCCATCTCATTTCCTCTATACCCTCCTTAGCCACAAACTGAAGGAGATTCAAGAGTACTAAGACAGGCTGAAACCACGGTCCAGAGGATCCTTAAATTTTCTGAAATCCGCATGGAAATGGATCGCGGGTAGCCCTGACCATGACGATTTTGAAGTCTTAAAGAAAAAAACAAACAAAGTGTTTAGAAACAACAATAGTCAGGTAGTCATAAATAGATTATCAATTGAGAAAATTAAAGAAGTAACCATAATAACTAATGAAATACTAAGAAACATAAACAATACTACCAATAACTCCGCAAAGGAGCATGTCATCACGACCTTAAAATATAAATTAGATATTATAAAGGAATAAATAATCAATGTTCAGTGTGTCATATATTGGGTCAAAATTGGAATAATTAATTCATTTATACTATCCTCTACGGAGATAGATATTGTTAAAAAATAGTAAATAAAGATTTTTACCATTTTTAAATTTAGAACAGGCATTTGAATTTGCCGAAGTTAAAATTGCGACTAATCACGACCCTATTATTTATATCATCAGTATACCAACGACAAATGTAAATTCTTGTAATGAAATAATAATAAAACCCATTAAATATAAGAAATATGTCAACAAGATAATTTGTGACAAAATTCTAACATGCGATAATGTAATGTTTGAAATAAAAAATGCATGTAAAGAATTCAATAATATTACTATGATTTAGACAATGACACTTGCCTAACGAACCTGATCAAAAGTAAATCAGCAAACTGCAGTTTGACGGACAATCTACATATACCCACTATAGATGAAATTTCACCTGGAACAATTTTGTAAAACTATTTTGATGGAAGTTTTTATCAACAAAGAATCTCAGAACCTGACTGGTACATTTCTATTACAATTCCACAACGAATCCATTTTAATATCAAATCAAATCCACAATTCCTTTGAGACAATACAGATAAAGACACTACCTGCTATTTTACAATCTAGGAATCCAAAGCCAAATATCGAAGAATTACTTTCGCTAGAGATGGTAAAAGAATTCCAATTTAATAATACAGAAGCCATAGATCTGCTTAATATCAAAAATAAGTGGAATTTAGGAATCAGCTTTGGACTAACCTCAATTGTTATATTGTTAGCAACCGTTATAATCGCTATAGCTAAAATACTTGAGAGAAAAAGGAAATAATTTATCGTTCCAGTAATAGTAAAAAACTATTGACAAGTACACGTATCTTTGCCTGATTTATCGGAACCCAAGGGAAATGAATCCAAAGGGGTAACAAGGATTGCACACATTCCATATTTTTAACCGAACGAGGACGATCGGATTTAAGTGGGGAGGTGTTAATACAAAAAAAAAAAAAATATATATAAGCTGAAATACAAAATTGTTTAACGATCCAATTGCAGTTTGTTAAACTTCCAGTTAATAACTTTCGTTATCGGAAATTGCTGACACATTTCTAGACAGTCAAAAAACCTAATTTTATTGCATAAAGTAATAAGCGTGTAGTTACTGAATACGAAGCATATTTTAGCATAGAATTTAAGTTATAATTAATTTTATGAAATAATAAAAAAGTCTTTTCAATTTCATTAGTAATAGTCTTACTTTTAGTTCATTAAAAATAATAAAATGTGTTATTAAATAAAAATATGTTAACAAATAAAAGTGTTAATAAATAAAAAATATATTTTTTTAAAGAATATAACTAATAAACTAATAATTTATAACGTAATGAACAAAACATGAATATAACGCGATACTAGAGACGCGTTGCAGTAATGTAAAAATTGACAAAATGTAGTAGCTAAAATGGTGGTATTGGTAGATGTAATTATCTTTCAATTAAGCAATTTAATCAATGTTAAATTGATGGTATAAAAGACAATTTTTTCTTAAACTCATTATCGTTAAAATATCATTAAAGTACAGAAGTGTTTTTAAAAATTACATAATTTTTAATTATGTAAATTAATTAAAAAAATTATTGAATTTATATCAATATTAAAACTACGAACAATTATTGGTGAAAATAATTTTGTCATAAAATTATAACGTTACACATTCAATTCTACTTATTTGTGCAACTCCATAAAGGGTAAATATTTTATCTTTACTCTTTTTAAACTTTTATTAAGTCAGAAACCTGTATCAACAGATTTTGCACCAAATTTTACATATGTACATATACTATTGTCCAGTCAGAATACTTTGATTCAAACTTCTTAGTAGACCGTCTTACCGACTTTGATCTTACATCGAATAACTTAACATAACTTTCAATTTTCGATGATTGCTCTTTTCCCTCCTTATTTTTATATTTAGTTTATAGGAATTGTTTATAATATTCAACTATTCTTCAAAAGGAAGTGATGCTTTTTTAAATTAAATTGAACACAAAGTTGAATTTTTCAATAAGATTTTAATGATTGTCTCTTTATAGCTGAGATCTAATATGAACTATCCACGTTTATATATTCCTTTTAACTTATTATACAAAGCTTTACCTGTTGTAAAAGTAGCTGAATATTTACCTGTCATGTACCTGTGTTAGAAATATAGTATCTGTTCCAAAATATTTGTTAATAAAAGTCTCAGGTCTAAGATAAATAATCAACTGGCGAATAACATGACCTAAGCCATTATGTTACCTACTAATTGTGAATTGATTGATTTTGATCGCTAATTTTGACAATTAGAAAGGTATATTATACATAATTATGCAGGTAATAGTATCTTATTTTCAAAAATGTTTTTTGTTTTTTTTTTCTTTAATTTGACTTTATAAAATTATTAATTACAATATTATGAAGATTTGCTTAAAAGTATTACAGCAATTAACATCTAAATAATTAATTTAAAAAACTACTAATATCACATTATTAAAGAAAAGTTGACAAAAAACTTGTGCATGGTTGAGCGTTATAAGAAATTTTAAAAACAACCATCAATTATTACTCTTTAAATAAAAAAGAGTTTTAGGGATTGTTTAGCAAAATTTCTTTTAATTTCATATGTAGACATTACACATTTTTAATAATTGACAGAGTGAGTTCCCTTACAAATGCATTAAACATTTTATGGTTAAGGTCTCTATGAAGTAGATCAGTATAATATATGGGATGTATGTTATGAATTATTTCAGATTTTTATTTTGTATTATCTGTTGTTTTCTTGTGTAAGTTTTAACAGCTTTATTAAACCAGACTTGCCATCCATTTGTCAAAATATATAAAAAATATAATAAGTTTTTTTTTTTAATTAAGTTTACACCTTTTGTTGAGTAAGGGGTAAAGTGCACGACCACATATATATTGTTTAAATCATATATATTGTTTAAATCAAAATCTTGTATCTAAAATAATTCCTAGATATTTGATGCTATCTTGTAGTGGGATAAAAAGTCCCTTAGAATATAAATGACTCCGCTAGATTATAAATGAAATCAGGCTTTCATGCCATATTGAATCGAAGGCTTTATCAATGTCAAGAAAAATAACTCCAGTTCTCTATCGATTTCTTTTGTTTGTTTCGATAAAATTAACAACTCTTTTTAGTTGATGTACTGTGGTATGTTCCTTGCGGAATCCAAACTGTTGAGGTTTAATAATATTATTTTGATTAGAAAGGTTTAAAATTATCTTATTTATTATTTTCTCAAATACTTCTGTCTTAGGAGTTTCTGACTTAGGAGTTGGGATAACTTTTGATTCCTTAAAAATCATTGGAAAATATCCTTCTATTAGACAGGAGTTGAAAAGTTTACTTAAAGTTTCAAAACAGCAATCAGACATAGTTTTAAGGATAATGCCATCCAAACCAGGAGCTTTATTATTTTTCAATAACTTAACTCCAGCTAAATTGGTAAGCTTCACGTTAGATCTGTTAAGAATTGTATCGTTAGAAGCATGAATTAATCTTGAGACAGCTGTGCTCATAGGTGAATAATTATTTAAAGTAATGGTGTGTGAATTACCATTTACATGAAGATCAGAAAATGACTTATTTCTATTTTTAAGGACTTTTATTACTACAAATTTGAAATAAATCTTGACCAGGGTTCATTTCGGTCTTTATTAAGATGGAAATCAATTATTTTATTTAATAAAATCCCTACATCTTTGAAATTTACTTTCGTATTTATCTTATCACTAAATAACATTTTACTAATATCAGAGATTTCTCGTTGCCAATAATTTTTATGACCGACGGGGATTTTATTAAACGCTTCTTTAACTATATGTATTAATTTATTAAAATAAAGATCTAGATTATCTGAATTAGTAACAGGTTGGTCAATTATCTGATACTTTTCATTTCATTTAATTTTTCACCCAGTTTCTGATAGCTAACCAGTCTGCGCGATAATACAAGGGAACTGAATATGTCATATTTTGAACTTGTCTATAAATATCAGAAGATATTGGTCCGTCTGTAAAACATTTAAATGTGTCTCAAGGCTTGAAAAATGGAGACACGAGTTAGATAAAAGAATGTCTACAGTAGATGGTTAGACAGGGTTGATATTTTGTACAAAGCGAGTAAATTCATTCATCTTTACCAGCAGAATTATCTGACATACAATTCCGATATGTATGTAGGTAGATCACCGAAAAGAAAATAGTCTTCTGAAGATGAAGTTAATTTATCCAAATCAGCTTTAAAATTGATAGTATGAACTGAATTATTTGCTGAATTAAATATAACTGGCCATCTTAAATACTTTCAGCATTTGTTGCTCTTATTTTGGTAACAACATATGCTTACTATTACCTTTAATAGTAGTTGAAGCATCATACCCAAAACTCGTATATTGTTGTATTTAATCTGACATCTTTGCAAAGCATCGATTGCATCAAAAAATATTTACATGAGTTTTTCGTTTGAAATGTCGTCGTAATTATTCCTTTCGTAGCTTTTGCTTTTAGCTACCTCAGAACACAAAATACCATTAACGCGGGAATTACGCGCATTATTTTGTAGTTCTTATCTTGGCAAACTGGGAAAATCATGTTCATCTTAGTTAAAATACGAAAAAAATCTTCTGTTGGTCGCCTTAGATCTAGATGTCACTCGATGTTGTGTTTCTAAGTATTCCTGACGACTTGGGCATTTTGGGTCATCAGCTCTATGGTTAACGTTCTTTAAGTTCTTCTTTATGCAGTTGTAGCACTTATAAATTGTACTACCATCACTATTACCTTTGTTAAGTAAACAAACTGCATAATCGTGTTTTCCGGCGCAGGCTGAACACACTACGATACGGTACATACAACACTTGGAGCATTGTGTGAGGGCCTTTGTTGCCCTTTAGATGTTTTCTTCAATACACAAAAATATTACAAAAATATCTTCTTTTGATACCTCTCTTTTTGAAATATGTTGACGATCAAACTCGATAAGATGGAACGCGTTATCTACACTGGATCTCTTTGTTTCTACTTCCGTAATACTTATCGGGTGTATATTGTGCGAGCTGACAAATTCTTTGCCAAATGCCTTTGTGTAAAGTTTTGTTATGGAAAATAAAACTAATTTAAAAGTTTTTGCATCTTTTAACTCATGCATATATGATACTAAAATTTTTGTCCTTGGGAACACTTAAAGCTTCGTTATACAGCGATAGCGAGTTTGATACAATTTTCGTTCCATTAGACATTCGTTTATAAGTATATTTATCTCCATTTAATCCGATCATAGTTGAAAAACTGTGGGTAGATTCTTTGAAAGCAACTGCTTCTCCTTCGTCTTCAGATAGAAGCTAAAACCTGTTGGTACTAGTGCTGGGACCGTCTAAATTTTTGGTACCCTGAATTTATGAATATTGCCCAACAAAAGAAAGTTAAAGCAAATTTAAGTTTTTTATACTTTTTAATTTAAAAATTTAATTAATTATTTTTCTTGAGGCAGAGATGCCAGATAATTTTCAAAAATGTATAATAATATTTATGATAAAAAAACTCGTTGACAACTTTTCACGAAAAGATGCGGAAAAGGTATTGAGTTGGGATTTTGCGCATATTACTCATGGTTAATTATGCAGTAAAATTTTTGTTAATGGATATTTTTGAATAAAATTTTACACCTGAGTAGATTTTTTTGATGCTTAAATTCAAGCTTTATTCACATTTTAAGATTTATTAACATAAATCCCGCAATTCCCAAAAAAAAAACTTAAAAATTTTCCAAAAATTAAATTTTTACTTTTTTGCTATATCCAACCGATATTAAAATCTATAAAAAAACCATAACTTTTTTTGATTCCAACGTTATGATTTGAGAAATTAGAGAGAAAATTAGAAATTTGTTGGTAAAATATTTCAATGTTCTCACAAAAATCAATTAAAATTTTTTTTCCCCTTTCAAAATATTTTATGTCTAGTTACTTTTCATAAAAATATAAATGATATAAATATTTTTATATAGCAAATAAAGTATCCGACATTTTTGTTGTTGTTAATTACACAAAAAAAAATCCAAAAAACGTGTGAAAACTGAACCCACTGTATTGAAAAAACTCCACCAAGGCAGGGTAAAAAGTAAAAAAAAAAATTAATAAATGAAGCCTAATATCTCTCCTGTATAAAAATCTTCCAAATTGGTTCAGATATAAGCAATAAGGATCATTTTTTAAAAATTGTATACCCGAGTTGTCTAACTTTGGAACTCTGCGAACTTGCCCCTTTAGGTCTATATGATCCAAGTCCAAACTTAAACTCACCTATACCTCTACTATCACTATTTGATATTTCATTGAAATCGGAAATTACATAATTATTCCGAAATTATAAAATTATTTCCATTTTATTTTTTGAATCGCACCCTGTACGCCACAAAATTAATTATTTGATTAAAATAAAACAAAAACCTATTGATGTGAAAGAATATGGGAAAAACACGAACCTAAATAAATTAAATAAAATTCATAATTCATAAAGGTTCGAGTAAAATAAAAAATTTACACAAATTTTTAATCACACCGGGCACTTGTTTCTAAATATGCATTGTAATTCTACATATAGAACAAAAAATGCAGCAGAAAAGAACAAAAACATACGATTCTACTTTTAATGCTAACCGATGGTTGGCTAGAGCAGATAAACACTAATGTACTACGTTTATACACACCTCTTATTCGCAATTAAAAATATTGCGAAATGAAAATTTTGCCGAATAAACGGTGAGTTAATATTTTATTTGGAAGTTAGTAACTCACGTAACTAATCGTGATTAGTGAAACTAATTCCAAATAAAGTTTACGGAGTTGTCATTTCCTTTTACGCTCATAGAATTTTCGATGATAATAATTGTATTTTTGCCATCCGGTAAGACAAATAAGGAAATATATTTCTTTATGCAGTGAGTTATTTATTTGAAAGTTATTTTTATTTGCAATATAATATATTCTAATTCTGAAAACTTGTAAGTTAAAAGGATAGTATTTACAATTGACTTTAAAGGCACGGTGAATGCTGATAACAGTTCGTAGCGGGCCAGAAAATCCATTCATTCTTCATTAACTTTTACATTAAATGAACTCGAGCCTGAATATAAATAAAATCCATAATTCATTAAAAGTTCGAATAAAATTAAAATTTACACAATTATTGTAGGTGTTAAAAAAAGGCAAAATTATTGTAGATAATAATTAGTTAGAAATAGTGAAACACAAAGTAAATAAAAATAAATAAAAAGTAAGAAAATAAGAATACATGTGCGTTCTTTTGCTGCATTTACTCCTATCGAACGGATTCCCAGGTGGCAGATGGGAGATTGGTTGTAAGACACATTACCTGAACATATTGCTATATGGTGTGTACTGGCCCACAATATGGGTGTTCAGATCATGTGTATTATCTCCGATCATAGAGTTCCACAGAGTCTCTCCCGAACCAAATAAATGCAGCGCACTTTAAGTTCAAGATGGTAAGCAGCAGTGCTGAGGACCTGAATGTTTAGTTGGTGCCTAAATGAACTAATACCTTCCCTCCAACGCCTATGGCTCTGGTTGGTTGTAACTTCTAGCCTAGTCCGCGCACGCCGTCACTGCACGAAATGGTCCATTCATTACTGGCATACTCGTGGAACGAAAATGGACAACCGTAATATAAATTTCATTCGAACGGATGATGAACGGTCGTAGGGCGATAGGCCCGAAATGGACATAATGCCAGACGATAATATGGTAATGATAGGGGTTCAGCGAGACATTCTAATACAGGAAAGTCAATAACTACTATTGATGGGACTGATCATATACCATCCATCAAATCTATGAATTCACGAAAGGTTATCAGGGGTGCTAGGCATGGAGATGATCAGCCATCGACGAGCAAAAAGGCAGCACGTCAGAGGCCGACCAGCTCTATTGATGGAACCCGCAACGATACCACTGGTGGGTTGTAAAAACCTCTGTCATGCGGTCTTCTTCTTCATCGAGTGTTGCTGGTGAAAACCCATCCGACTCTATTAAGGGTCCCCAAAAGGGGGTCGTTAATAGGGTCAGGTCTGAGGATGAGCAAACTTCGGCAGCCAAGAGGGCTGTTGGCACCCCTTAAAACTCTGTTAAGGGAAGGTTATTAAAAGAGCTTGATCAGGAAGTGAACAGAAAAAGGCGAAGGTTGCAGAACTGTATTCAAGCTGCTGTCATTGACAAAGTTGATCCAGATGGGAAGATCAGAATGGTGACAGATTGAGCACAAGCTCATTGAAGTTCGCTCTTGTAAGTAGAAGGCCGAACGAGGTATCCTTTAAAGGCGCGGACTGGATGAAGGGTGTTACAACTATCAACTGCGGAAATGAGAAATATTTTAAATTTTTCAATAACGCAGTTATTAAGTGTGACACTCTTTATCCGGAGGCGAAACTTGAGGTGATACTGGTGTCTGAGTTGTTCCTACGTCCAATATTGACAGCATGGTTTCCTCCACTCCTTCCAGAGGGTGGAATCATTCTGACAGTATTGGAAAATCAGAATGACGGTTTTCTTATAGATCTATGGAAGATTGTTGAACTCCATGACCTGTAAGGAGAACCAAGGCAGAGTCTTCAGATTCGCAGTGGATCTGGAGTCTCTGAAGAAGTTGAAGTCACTGGGAGGGGGTTGTCAATTTTGGGTTTGGGTTGATTAGATTTAGATATTCTAAATCTGATAAACCCAGAGACTATCAATGATACAAATTAATTTGCATCACTGTGAAGCATCCTCAACCGAATTGCCGAAGCTACTTATTGGCTCTAATCCAGGAACTTTGGATTAACAACATAAGGGTATGTTTTTCTCTGTCTCTTTTTCTTTTTCTTTCTTATTTTGAAGACACAACCATTTTTAACCTAACCTTAGAAAATAAGAATATTTTCAGTATCTGAAATTAAACAAGTAAGTCAAACCAGAGGAGGAAAAAAATGCACAAAGTATTTGAACTAATTAGTTAAATGGATAAATAACAAATAATTTCAGAATCAAAAGGTATTTAAAACCACACCCAAATATATAAATTTATAGAGTTAGTGAGATTAATTTAAAAAAATAAGCAAAACTTCAAGGGAAATATAATTTAATTTTGTAACCCTTGATCCCGATTATTGTTTCCATTACTTTCTTTCACTTATTTGTACTAACTCCCTCGACTTATTTTTCCTGTCAAAATTTTATATGGAAATTATTTCTACAACTTTTTAAGACTTTCACTAAATTACTTTAAATATGCGAAAATTAATTTTTGCTTTGTATGATGGCAGCCCGTCTCTCTGACCCTACCCGTCCTATTTTAATTTCATCAATGCAATATAATAAGAAAGTAGTTCTTACTCGAACGAAACTTGAGGGATCTCACTATAATTTTTTGCTTGATTAATATATTATCGTACCACTTAAGTTATTGTGAAATGAAAAATGTTCGGGTTATGTATATCTTGTATAAAATTTATTGTTTTTTATATTAATTCCTTTTTGTGAATTATGATAAATTTTAAAATGAATTACTAAAATTTTGTCATATGATTTTTAATGAAAAGTTTGTTTGGGCAGGGATATTTGTATTCGGGATTACCTAAAATCTTGAAAAGGAATAACCTAAAGTAGGTAGTCAAAGGTTGGAATGGGTTTGTTATTTCAAGAATATAAGGAAACTACATACGTCTGTTCGATGTAAATGCTTAAGTTTCAGCGTTTCATGCAACTTTAAATTTTTTATTATCAATTGTAATTGCAAACTTTCGAATATCCGTAGATTTATCAAATTAAAATAGCATACAATTAAAATAAAATAGCTCTTTGTAGTTTCAAATTAGATCTTTGGTCAAACTCACGAATTCTCCCATTGGCCGACGAGCTAGAGCCGAAATACTACTATACTTGTAGTGTAATAGATAATGTTAAATAATATAGTAAATAGCTATGGAGCATCCTGATCCTATCATCGTAGGAAGTTGAATTAATATCTAAATGATTTCCACTTTCATAATTTTAGGCACGTTTAAATTTGTGATACACTTTGGTTTTCTTCATATAATGTTGGACCTCCCTATATTATATTCACTATAGTAATATTCATCTATGGTATAAATTTGAAACAAAAATTCAAACTATAAAAAGTTAAATTTTTTAGTAATTTATACATGCTGAATATGAATCTAACCAAAAATTAAAAATCGGTTAAACAGCTTCGCTACCACCCATTGATACGATAACAAATGTTTACTTTGTATGGGTCTACTACATTCGTTGGTTACACGCGTCATATTTTCGTATCAGTTGTGAAACTTGATAAGAAAAATATTCCCCCAAAATTTTAAGACTTTCAATGTTATATATGTTTAGGTATACTTACAATAATCGACATTTATTTTATATGGACTCCTCCTAGATATGCTCGCTCTATTTCGATTTTAGTTATGTAACTTGATAATGAAATTATTAACATAAAAAGTAATTACCACAAAATTTCAAGACTTTCGTTGCAATACTTTTTTAGATAATTATTATTTCGTTTGTAACTTCCCCCGTTCCGATTACAAAATAAAGTAATCTATTTGAATTCTGTGGCTTTTTCAATCATTAAGATTAATACAACTAAAACTTACTTTTGCAAAACCTTAAAATGGTCACTGTTAGATATAGTTATAAGCTCTCCAATGCTATAAATTTCAGTTAAGTAGAAGATATATAGGCGATTTTCCTTACATGCGTTATATGTATTGTATTGTTGAGAAATGTTTAAAACATACATGAAATATTGAAGAAGAAGCCCAGTGTTATCTTTTCTAATGCGACCAACCTCTGTACGGTAGTTAATTCCGCACTATTATTAGATAAGATACATACATAGACGTTTTTACTTAAAAATAACTTTTTTACTAAAAACAAATATATATATATATATATATATATTTAAAAATTAATTTTTAAATTAAAAAATTCCTCATTTCTAGTAGTTACTACAAATGCTGTGGTAAAAGGCTAGCAGGTACTAGTAAAGGAATTTTTTTATACACTTACTTATGACACTATGCTGTTTAGACTCAACCTCTGAAACCTATTAAAAAAATTTCTGATCCATCACAGTTTAGGTTAAAAATGTTTTTGATTACAAAAGTAACCACCTTTTCTACAGCCCTTAAATGTACCAAAAAGATAGTTTTGTGACCAGCATTTCACATCAAAAGATTGACGATAAACCGAATTTCTCAAAAAAGTTGAAAATTTTCACGTGTTTATTAGAATACAAACAGTCCTTTTTCAAAGCAATAATTAATGAAAAATATTTAAGTTTGCTTTATTATTGCTACTAGATGTCTAAACCACAAAAAACGTTGTCTGAAGTGCTGGTTTATAACCACAGAGGTGCAGAATAGAAATTTTTTGGTAATAAATCTCTAACTTCTACTCTACTGATTGGATTTTCATAAAATGTTACATAGGCATAGCAGAGAAATGTAAAATTTTAAGTTTGGAAAAGGGGCCATACAACCCTCAGGGGCGGAGCTATTGGAGTTCGAAATAGGGTACCTCTGCCTTAGAAAATTTTTTAACGATTTCAAATATTTTTACATCTGTCTAAAGCGCTCGCTAAGACATGCTTGTATGTAAGAACCTGTGCTCCTTCAAATCAATTGGAATTTACCCCAAGATTGGACATATGAAATTTGATTCAAATACACTCAATAGTTCCAAAGTTACAGAATTATTACCAAAAAATCGTTTTGGTACCACTGTGCATCGTTAGATCGGATCAAAAAGTGATTCTGAGTCGACTGTCTGCATAATTCAAGCATCAGCACAAATGCATAATATGTCGATCATCTATGGTGGTGTAGGATATAAACATTTGGACTATCATAAATACTCTACCAATAATAATAAAAACAAATACGTATACGAATAACAAATTCCATTAAGATATTATTGCTTAATATGATGCCATCATACACGATTGAGTACATCAGATACAAACAACATAGACCAAGATAATATACGAATGTATCAACGAGTAAATATAATGAATATCTTCATGATTATGACCAGGATAATGACGATTATGAAGATGTAACAATGATACGAGTATGTGTGTGCGTGAATAAGTGTAAAGGAAGTACGTTTATTAAAAGAAGCATTTAACCATATTACATATCTTTAGGCATAAAAAAATAAATAAATATTCATGCCATTAATTTTTTCCTTTCTACATACATATAACACTCGTTTTTTTTCTTTCTTTTATTTACTTTTTTCCATATTATTACATTAAAATAAAACAGTTAAATTGACTAAAATATTTATGCTAAAAATCGAATTAAGATAAGGAAAAAAATAGAAAGACAGATAGACCGACTAATGATTAAGACACAGGGTAAAGGAGCAAAATTGTTTCCGAACTTTTGATTTTGTCCTTTGTCTAAAAGATTTATTTATGTGAATTATTAGAAAAGCTTCATATTAATTTTGTAAAATATTTTCGTATACAATATATATATACAGACATATTGTAAACATATATACATTGGGTGACTCAAAATGAAAGGTATCGATGTTCAGAGCTCAAAAAACATTTGTTTCATTGATCATTATCTTTTCGTGAACTGGGTAAAAATGAAAAGGTCTTCAAAATTTGGTATCTTGAAAATTTGGTATCTTAAAAAAGGTTTTTGGGAGGCGGATATAATAACATAACTAAAATTGCAGACCATGTCCAAATGAGTTAATTTTTAAGTTTACAAAAATACGCGTATTTTGATAAGAAAGTCTTAAGTTCTCATACAGAAAAATTTATATACAAAGGAAATTTATACATAAATTCGAACCTGTTAAAAACTGAAAACCCCTTTTCGGTATAACTATTAGAGGATTATTTTTTAGGTCTTATTTCTTAATATATTTATTTGCAAAAATTAAAATATCGAAGTTTTATGTGAAAAATTTAATTGAAATTTAAGTTATGTCATTAAATGCACCTTCTAAAGACCTTTTTTACGATACCAAATTTTCATATTGTTCCCTTGTCAAAATGTGACAAGAAAGCCAAAAAAGCGATTTTTTCATTTTCTTCTAGCTCACGAAAGGATAATGCTAGGACGAAATTTTTAAGAAACAGTATATTTAAATGAACAAAATTTTCCTTTTCTTCTTCATACAAATAGGGCCACCCTAATGTACATACATGTCTATGAATTTTAGAATTTCAACTAAACTTTTTTGATATATGGTCAAACAAACAGACAAATAAAAATATTTTTATGAACATGTGCTTCACAAAATTCATAAGATACATAAAAGTACATAATAATAAGTACAATTTTTATAAAAAAAAATTCATTTTTAGCACGCCTTTTGCAACTATTGATACAAGTAAATTTTACATTTTATAATTTTATGTAATATTTCTTATTCGCGATATAATACATATTTACAAAAATTGTTTCGCTGCATCATTCGTATGTTTCGCTGCCACTTAGTATATTTATAGGAAATTTAAAGCATTAATGTGCTGATAATATATATGGCTATTATTATGAAGAGCTATGTGCCTACTACATTTATTTATCAGAGAATTATGCACGTAATTTTGTCGAATAAATATTATTCTCTATTTACAAACAAACATGTGTTTTACAAGTATTTGGAAATCTTGATTTTTTTTATTTTATCATTTCGCATTTTAAATAATAGTAAAAAATTTTATATTTCGCATGTAAATTCCAAAGGAAATGCAAACCCGTAAATTTTGTTAATTTCTAGTATGTAAAATTTAAAATTCCATAAGTGTTGACTAAACATTCCAAATTATTATTATTTTTTTTTTTTCTTTATTTGCAAATAAACAAAAAGGCAAATTTGTTGTGCTGTCAGAACAAATAAATTCTCTATGGAGTGCAGCAAAGGCGGCAAATGAAACAAATAAATACATACATTTTTAATACACAAATCTTTGTATAGAAATAAATCAAGATTGTTCGCAGATTCAATAAAAAAAAGGTACGTAACGTAAAGGTAAAAAATAAAAAGGTAACGGTATTTTAATGGTAAATTGCGTTTGACCGTTATTAAATTCAAAAAACTTAGAAACTATTGTAATTTATAAAAATTATTTAATCTCCAAAACATTACCCAAAAATAGAGTTTTTGTTAAAAAAACCAATTTTTGTATTCACAGTACTGTGCAGAAAAAAAGCAACAAAATTTGGGGTAAATTTGAAGTTGTTTTTTACAATAATCAGTTAACAAGAATTATTGTTTTATGAAATTATATGGATATTTAACTATAAAAAAAAATAATATAACACTATAATATTAATATAAGAATGTGCACACGAATAGCAACATATTATTTTGTTTAGTTTTGTTTTATATTTTTTATTGTCTGTAAAATTGAACAGTATTTATGCGTTTAAATTGTTAACTGTTGTTTCTAGAATAGTTTCAATTTAACATTTTTTTTACTACACTAATTTTGAAGGTATTTATAAGATCTTTCGATGGTTTGTGTCTGAGAATTAGACCGCATGATTAAAAAAATTTAAAAGCAATTTATTTAATCCAATATTTTATGAGTATTAAAATACAATTCACATTTTACTTCTGCTGAAACATCGAATTAAACATGATATATATGACAACGAGAAAATGTTTCCGACCAAGTGCGAAATATTCAATACAAATATTAATTTTAGCGCTATTTAAGCCTACTTTGGATTGAACTAATCCAAAATTTTTCTTGTTTTTTAGAAACCTTGACTATCCAAGATTTTGGGATCGCAAATAATCTCAAAATGCACTTAATTTAAGAAATTTATATCTTGATAAATCACAATTGCAATTGTTTAAGCTAAAACTTAATTTACGCTCGAGTACGTAATTGACTCGAGGATAAAAAATATTGAATTACAAATTCTAAGCTTAGCTTAAGCTCGAATTCATATTCAAATAAATCCACAAAGTGCTTGTTTCTAAAATGTTCATACTTATTTTACACAAACCTAAACTGAAATAAATATATTTTTCAAAATTATTGTTTATTATGTTTTTGTTAAATATTCATTATAAAAAACTTGTTAATCGGCAGATTTGTACCTGAAGAATCATCCTTAACTCGCCCTATATTATATTATATTATATTATATTATATTATATTATATTATATTATATTATATTATATTATATTATATTATATTATATTATATTATATTATATTATACTATATTATATTATACTATATTATATTATATTATATTATATTATATTATATTATATTATATTATATTATATTATATTATATTATATTATATTAGATTATATTAGATTATATTATATTAGATTAGATTAGATTATATTATATTATATTATATTATATTATATTATATTATATTATATTATAATATATTATATTATATTATAATATATTATATTATATTATATTATATTATATTATATTATATTATATTATATTATATTATATTATATTATATTATATTATATTATATTATATTATATTTATATTATATTATATTATATTATATTATATTATATTATATTATATTATATTATATTATATTATATGATATTATATTATATTATATTATATTATATTATATTATATTATATATTATATTATATTATATTATATTATATTATATTATATTATATTATATTATATTATATTATATTATATTATATTATATTATATTATATTATATTATATTATATTATATTATATTATATTATATTATATTATATTATATTATATTATATTATATTATATTATATTATATTATATTATATTATATTATATTATATTATATTATATTATATTATATTATATTATATTATATTATATTATATTATATTATATTATATTATATTATATTATATTTATATTATATTATATTATATTATATTATATTATATTATATTATATTATATTATATTATATTATATTATATTATATTATATTATATTATATTATATTATATTATATTATATTATATTATATTATATTATATTATATTATATTATATTATATTATATTATATATTATATTATATTATATTATATTATATTATATTATATTATATTATATATTATATTATATTATATTATATTATATTATATTATATTATATTATATTATATTTATATTATATTATATTATATTATATTATATTATATTATATTATATTATACTATATTATTATATTATATTATATTATATTATATTATATTATATTATATTATATTATATTATATTTATGTTATATTATATTATATTATATTTATGTTATATTATATTATATTATATTATATTATATTATATTATATTATATTATATTTATATTATATTATATTATATTATATTATATTATATTATATTATATTATATTATATTATATTATATTATATTATATTATATTATATTATATAATTATATTATATTATATTATATTATATTATATTATATTATATTATATTATATTATATTATATTATATTATATTATATT
>OW026523.1:44516615-44699656 GCA_932274085.1 Protocalliphora azurea
AATATAATATTATATTATATTATATTATTATATTGTATTATATTGTATTATATTATATTATATTATATTATGTTATGTTATATTATATTATATTATATTATATTATATTATATTTTATTATATTATATTATATTATATTATATTATATTATATTATATTATATTTTATTACATTATATTATATTATATTATATTATATTATATTATATTATATTATATTATATTATATTATATTATATTATATTAGATTATATTATATTATATTATATTATATTATATTATATTATATTATATTATATTATATTATATTATATTATATTATATTTATCAGTAAATTCAATCCGCATTATTATTGAATGATTATGAAAACCATTTTATTGTAAATAGCTTAAAGAATAATGATATGCTAGTCTGTAAGAAATTGTAATTTCATTGGCTATTAAATAAATAAAATAAATTCAAAAAGGGACTAGATGAGGATCACTGCAATGTTCCCATAGATTTTCAATTGCATATCATAAATATTTGTCTGATTATAATAGTAAATTACCATTTAATCTGATTGGATGAAAGAAATTAAATACACTCCGTAAAATTGATGAAAAAATTTTTTTAAATTATTAAACAACTCTGTTTATGGAAAAACTATGGAAAACGTTGACAAATGTAGAAACATTCACAATTTTAATGTCCTTACGTTTGTCCATGTAAATAAATGTAAAAGTATTGGTAAAAGACTTGGAGTAAATTCATCGCAAACCGGAATTTAATCCATATAATATATTTAATGAATTGTTGATTAACTTAATAAAATTTATTCATATTATAATAAACCAGTTTATGAATAATTTACGAACCGAGTATAGACACTACGTTCGCCGAAAGGACTTTTTTGATGAGTTCCTTCCGACTCTTCTGCTCATATTGCGGCCGAGATGGAGTGCTATATGCACATGTGACTGACGAAGTTATCTTTCCGCCGCCTCAGAACGAACTATCTCGATAGATGATGACCGATACTATATATTCGTGAAAGTAGGCGGGAAGACAACAAGAGCTCTCATCGACAACGGAGCATCACGAACGTACATCGGCGAGCCACTAAAACGACATCTATTAAATATGAATATCAAACCAGTCTGTTCGGAAGGAATGGTGCAAATGGCTGATCAATCCCTGTAAACTTATCTAGACATCTTTCCAATTGAGGTAATAGACAAAGAGTACGATTGAGAACCTCGGTCATAACGACCTTGGCTGAGCCGATGATACTCGGCATTGATTTCTTAAGTACCCTGAATTTAGAAATGCGACTGAACGGTGAAGTCCTTACCCGATCCTGTCCGACGGACGAATCCGAACATCTCTACGTACTCACCATTAGAGACTTTCTGTCCGAAGAGGAGGATGACAAACTCTCTGCAAGGCTGGATTATCACAAATCTAAGTTCAGCCAGGTAAATGAACTATGTACTACTGCATACGTTCCTCATCCTAAGGCCAGACCCAGAATAATCGCGGATATACAGATCAGACCTTCTCCGATCCCATCACCTTAGACACCGCCTCTCACCTACATATCCTCAGTTTCACGTCGGGTAAAGATCGTCCACGATTTCAAACACCAGGAGCACAAGAAACCATCAGCTACATATTCGGCCGGTTCTGTTATTTCGCCACCAACATCGGCTACACCGAAGCTGCCGCTAACCCAGATTAGGAAACCAATTGCGATAATAACGTAACGTAAAAATATACCGACCCTCTAAGAAGCCCCGGCATATGCACTACCTCATACATCGGGCGGCGTTCCCTTCAATTAAGCTACGAATCCTCGAAAATAATAAATATATTTGAAAAAAAAAAAAAAATAAAAATAGAGGGAAAAAAGTTTTGAGAACCGCATACATAAGGGCTGAGAAAGACGATCGGTTCAATCGGTTCGATTAGAGCATCGCTCTCCGAAGTAGGAGGGGGATGTAACGTGGAAATAGTGCACTCAATACTACCATTTTCACGTGCATATTTCTTAATATATTAATTTATGAAATTACTACCATTTCTTCCTTTTCTTTACTATTTTATTTATGTATTTTTAATTATTTTTCTTTTTCATACAAATATATTGAATATTTTATTAGTAATAGGTAATTACATTGAGCGCCCCTACTATAAATACTACATACACATCCACACCAATGTGTAACAACTGCTTTAGTTGTGCAGTTGATATTGCTTGATAGTCAACAAGCAATATAATTCTCATTTAGTTGATACATGACTAAGTATAAGTAAACAAAGTTTGATTACATTCGGGGCGATTCAAACAAGACGAGAATCCGCCGCATAAGTCTCTAATATTATTTTATATAATTGGAAGAGCCGATTAGATTATGCGAAAGTAGAATGTAATCGTATTTTGCATGCTCAACTTCGGTTGGGTCCCTAAATAAATTTTACACGAATGACTTCGGTTGTTGCGTTCTAACGAGTGGCCTTGCGGCTGCTCGTTCTCACGAGTGGCCTTGCGGCTGTTCGTTCTCACGAGTGGCTTCTGGCTGTACGTCCGCTTAGTAGAATATTAACCCGTAGAATTGCATGGTAGTAGTAGTTGAGAAGTAGCTAGACATTAGCTTTAAGAAACCATTGTACGTATTGTAGAAAAAGATACGACCTTCGATTCCCGAAGCTGCCACCTGAACCAGAAACCGATCCTGCCGAATACCCGAACCTTATAGACAGCTGAAGTGTTGAATGTACGACGCCGATCTCAATTCTACTACCGAACCAAGAATCTTCGATTCCTGAAGCTGCCACCTGAACCTGAAACCGATCCTGCCGTAAACCCGAACCAGTTTTACAGCCGACGGTGTCGAGGCCGATGCTACTACTAAATCAAGCCTACCATAAGCCGAATAACTGAGCCGAGCCGAAGAATCGAACCGAACCAATTATAACCGAAGCAATCCTAATATAAGCCGAAGAATCGAACCGATCCTAACATAAGCCATAGAATCAACCGATCCTAATATAAGCCGAAGAACCAAAATAAGCCCTGTTGAAGAAGAAATGATTGAAGACGACCATTACATGGTATCCGAACTGAAGTTATCAAACTAATTCTCTCGTAATTTTTGTATTTGAAATATTTTTGAAGTATTCAATAAAGAAAATATTATTATACCCCCAGATAGGGTAAATCAAACGTCTTATTACTTAAGGTTTATGAATCCGTAAGTAGATCCTGGAGGGGACTAAGTTACCTCAGCCGACGGCAAAAACCACGTTATAATTAGTTTAAGTGCGTATATAGGAAAATGCTATAAAAAATTTAATTAAACCGATAAAATTACAATGAAAAAAATTTAATGTACATTTTTTTAAGTTTTTGTTATTAATTTTTTTAAAAATATTAATTTGTAGCACATTAATTACTTTTGAGTCCCATTTTTGGTAAGTTGATAAAAAAAAAAAAAAAAATTTGTGGGCGTATATTGGAATATGCACCAGTGTATAAACTGCTGCAACATGTTTACACTTTAGTGCATGATATTTAAATGAAGTGAAGCATTAACATTCTATAAATATAAATATGAGTAAAAAAATTTTTGTTAATGAACTACATCGTTAGGCGAGGAAGAACTTTCAGCGCCGACGATTTATCCGAAAGAGTATTTTAGATATATTGCAGATTGACTTAGTGGAAATGATACCATATGCAAAATTTAGTAAAGGTTTTAAATATATGTTTACTCTAATTGATGTATTTTCAAAGTATGCATGCGCATTACCTTTAACAACTAAAACAGGGATAGAGGTTTCGACAGGACTAAAAGATATTATTAAGTTAAACAAAGGAAGGTATTCAAAAAATATTCATTCTGATCGAGGAAAAGAATTTTATAACTCTTATGAAAGAATTTAAAATTAAGTATTACCACCATAGATGAATGCTTTAACAGAACTTTAAAAAATAAAATTTGGAAACAATTTAGTATGCAAGGCAATTATAAATGAATATTAGGTATATTAGATAAATTATTGAAGGCGTATAATTCCTCATATTATCGTTTTTTAAAATAAATAAAATTTACGTAACCAATCCTATAACCTATCAACTTGTAGATTTTAATGGAAATATATTTAAAGGTGGATTTTATGAAAAAAATTATTTTAACCGATAAAACGTTAAAACTTTTAAATAATTTAAATGATGATATCACAAAAACAAATTTGGCTGCAGAAGAGAAAGGTAAAAAATATATACACAAATCTAACAACGAATATGTTCCTCATACTAGCAAACATGATATTTTAACAACAACAAACCACATTGTGCACAAATCTTTAATTTTCAGACCGAACATGTAAATGAAATTATATTCATTTACACTGATATAATTAAACATGTATACCAAATAATAAAAAAATTAAATGTTTAAAAATATCGTTAAAAAACCATATTAATTTCAATAGAATAGAATATTTTCCTATTGAATTTTATAACATTATTGAATAATGATTAGAAATGATTAAGGACAGACAATAAGTTTATTGTACTCTACACTTTAAAAAATTTATAAAATAATTGTTTATTAAAATAATAAATCAGTTCTATTATAACCATGGATGTGTTGTGTATAAATTATTACAATAATCAGTCTGGAAATAATGTTGAAATACACCAAGGTTTGTGCAATATGGACGTGGTGTTGGATCAATATTTTCATCTTTGTTCTCACACCTGAAGCCATTCTTGAGGACAAGGTTAAATTATTTAAAAAATAAATCATTAGATATTGGAAAGGAAATTTTAAAGGAAATCGAAACGAAACTATTTAATCATCGGAGAAAAATTATGAATAATATTAAAGAAGCTACTATTGATAAAATTAAAACAATGCAGAAAGGTAAAGGAAAGCATATAAAACTTAAACGTTTATAACAAAAGCCGCATAATAAATCAAAACGTTGTAGAGAGAAAGATAATTAAAGATGTTTTTGGAAATTTAAAATGTCGGGATTTATAGAATGTATGAAAAGTGAGTTGGATTAATCTCTTCAAATTCAAACTAGTGTAACTAAAACAGAAGCAACATGCAACAATCCAATTGCTTCATTGGATAATTCTAATACTGTTGAATTTGTTTCATTAAGAAATGGTGAAACATATAGAAATCTTAATAGTATTTATCTCAAGCTAGTGCTTGAATTCAAAAGAACTGGAAGTGCAGTTAATAACTTGTTACATTCCATATTTAGGAATTGTAGAGTTCATTTTAACAATAAAAATGTGTTTCGACATCTGACAATAACTATCGCTATAGAGCATATATGGAAACATTGATAAACTATGGAAATGACGCTATATTTACCAATCTTGAATCCTGTTGTTTTAATTAATCAATAAAGAAAATCCCGGAATAGATAAAATAAAACAAAACATTTCAGGATGGACGTAGATGTATATATTCAACAAAAGTAGTTACTTAATAATGTTGCATTAAATTCGGAGAAGCCAGAATTTTATAGTTTAGAAAGTGGGGATAAAAATGAACGCCATGTAAAAATACATGAAGACAATTTATACATAAATCATACAAATGGTTACAAAGCAAAAATGATATTTACTATACATCCAGGAAATCATTCTTTATCTCTAGATAATGTTATACTTGGACAATTACCAAATTTTTTATTCTTGGAATGGTGTCTAACAAAACTTATACTGAAGATTTTTTTATTTATTTATTAAGTCTATGGACAAAATCCCTACAGACAGAAAATACAAAATTGTTACAAATTATATGTTACATTAATTATTTAAGAGTAAAATTAAATTACGTTTAATTAAATTTACATTGAGAGACATATCAACAACATTATAAAGTTCATTAAAGTTTTATAAACTACATGAGCGATGTTGAGGTACATTAAAATTTATTCTATTCACAAGAAATTCTGCTTCGATGCTGTCAGATATAAGCTTGATAACGAAAATTATATTTAACATAGTTCTTCGACTTTTGAGACTTGGTAATTTCATTTGCAGTAATCTGGTCTTGTATGATGGCAAATTGTATATCGAATCCAAATAAAAATTTCTTAATATAAAAAGTATGAACTGTTTTTGTATAGATTCAATACGGTCAACATAAATGTTTTAAAAGGGGTCCCAGACAACAGGACAGTATTCTAGAATTGGTATAACTAAAGAAGTCTTGTTATACTAACATCATTAAATTCCTTAGCTCATCGTTTAATAAACCTAAGGATACCGCTAGACTTATTTGTATACATATTCATGTGTTCATTAAATATAAGCTTCGGATCGAATAGTACGCCGAGATCCAGGAATTCATTTACGGATTCCAATTCGTATTCCCCAAGATGGAAACATCCATAAGAACCAGGTTTTCTCGAGTAGTGCATATGTTTGCATTTTTTGATATTAAGGTCCATTAAGTTCTTTTTACACCATATAAAAAAGCTATCTAAATCCGTTTGTAAAAATGATTAAGTGGACTTCTTAAGCTTATAACAATTTTAACGTCATCTGCATACATTAGTAAGTTGGAAAAATTCACAATTGATGAAAGGTCGTTTATAAACAGTAAAAAGAAAATCGGTCCAAGATGACTGCCTTGCGGTACACCGGATTTGATGAAATTTGATGATAAAGAGGCCCACAGATGACTTGGGTTTTTTGATGTTAGAAATAATACCAGATGAGTCCACTAGAGGAAATGCAATTGTTTGGTGTTCATGAACGGGAAACGGGTACAGCTTAGAATTTAGAGTGAGAGTGTATAGAGGCAAAAAGATCTGCAAACGTGTTGATAATAGTGAATGTATCTGATGTTTCTCTAGTAGGGTATTTCATATTTATTGGATAGCTAGTAGAATTTATTTGAAAAAGACACATATTAGATAAATTGTTAATAAATTCTTCAATAAAAGTATTTATATTGGTTGGAAAAAAGCTGTACGAATCTGGTGAAATATTCCATGTAAGAAATGGTAAATTGAAATCGCCGAAGACGAAAATAGTATCATTCGCATTTGAAGATTGAATAATAGCTTTTATAACCTCGCAATGTTGATGATAAATTATATGATCTGAGTTTGGTGGAATATAAGAACTGGTAATAAAGATTTGATTGTGGGTTTATATTTATTTTAACTCCAATAAATTCTATATTATACGAGTATAATGGAGGAATATCAATTTTTGTAGCAGATATGTAATTAGAAACAGCTATTAACACTGCGCCTCCAGTTGTTAAAGTTTTTCAATCTTTACTGTAGATTTGATAATTATTACATAGTGTATCATTATTCAAGATGGTATCGTTTAGCCAAGTTTCAGTAAAAACTATTATGTGGTGATTAAACTCAAAACTTTCAACATGTAGCTTTGATAGTATAGATTTAATTCCATTAACATTTTGATATATAATATTAGTTGGTTTTCAGTAGAATTACTCAGTTTTTTTAATTTATAGCTGGATATGGTTTTTGGCCTTTGGTTTTCATTTACTTCATAACTTTGATCGAAGCAATACTTCTTTGCTGATATATATATATATATATATATATATATAGAATTTGATATCTCTGTTGTGGTTTCAAAATGAAAATAGACAGCCAACAGAATTTATCTTTAATAACGGGGGAATATTAAGCAGTCGTGGCTAGCAAACATTATTGGAAGGTACCGAAAACCATCATTTTGACGAAGGGCATTAAATTACAAAAGAACTATTTGATAGCGGATATTTTTTACTAGCTTTTGATTTAACACCAGATCATAATAATTTTAATTGCGGAAATTTTATAAATCAAAGAACTATTCGAATAGAAGGACGTTTTGGAAAACCTATTATAGTATATTGTGAATTTGACAGTATAATAGAAATTGATAAATCTCGCAATATTATACAAACACTATGAATTCAATCAATATTATAAATACTTTAAAATGAAATAATTACACTAAAAGAACATTTAAAGGAGTTTTGCAAGTAATAAATTACTCAAAACAACAGTTGCAAAACCATCTTTTTATATTGCCAACACTGATCCATCCTATAAGCCCGAGCAACATTGTATTGCATTTTATTTTCCTGAAAAGAAACCAGTAGAATTTTTTTCATTTCTATATAGATATTCTAAATCATTTACTTATAATACAACACGAACTCGAAATGAATCAATCATATTTTGCGGAGTTTATTACTGTATTTTTATTTATTTATTTAATTTAAAATTTAACTTTTGAACAGATTTTAAGCATTTTTAATTAAATATTAAATACATAATTAAAAAATATACTTTATGTTGTTGTTATTCCAAGTTCTTTTTCAAAATTTAGCAGAATTTCCAGTAATAATTTTATCCTGACGTCTATGGGCGACAGTATTAAGATTTCATGTATTTTGATATGTTCCTATTTTGAAGTATTCTTGAAATTAATTTCAATATTGTTCGAAGCATTCATTTTCTGCTTTTGTTTTGCATGAATGTCAATTAATTACTAATATCATATCTGAAATTAATCCTGTTGCATATGAAATAAAAAAAAAAAACAAAAATTTTATTTTTGATATAGCTTTTATTACTTTTTTTCAAAATTTGATTAGGCACAGCAACTGCGGTAGACTGGTTTGGCACAGCAACTGCGGTTGACTGTTTTGGCACAGCGACTTCGGTCGTCTGCTTTGACACAGCAACTTCGGTTAACTGTTTTGGCACAGCGACTTCGGTCGTCTGTTTTGGCACAGCAATTTCGGTCGTCTGTTGTGGTACAGCAACTTCGGTTGACTGTTTTGGCACAGCAACTTCGGTTGACTGGTTTCTCTTTAGAATAAGTCTGAATTTTGTAACCTAGTTTTAAGGAATTGTATTATTTAAGTCAGTATTCGTAAGATATCTCTAAGTATCATAAATGATCCGGCCTGCTGCATAGTGCCGGAGGGAACCGAATCTTCAACTCGGCGTTTAGCAGTAATAAAATCAGAATTACCTGAGAAGTACCCGACTGAGTCCCTACGTATCATTGTGGTATCATCATAAACGATCCGGCTTACATATTACTCGAGGGAACTGAATCTTCAACCCGCATCTACCAGTATTAGAATCCGAATTATCTGAGAAGTAACCGACTGAATCCCTACGTATCATAGTGCTGCTAGTAATTATCTAACACAAAATATTTATTAATATTTATTATTATCGATAACTAAAACACTGAATTATTTAAAATATTAGAAAAATTGTTTACATAAATTTAATGTAATAAAGTAATAAAAAATCGTACTAGAAATAGAATATTTATTAAGGAAGATGATAAATACCAAAAATAATAATATTGATTAAGTTAAAATAAACATTTTTTGTTTGTTTTGTTATTTTAAATTCATTAATAGAAATATATGAATGCTTAGAAAAGGATAAAGATTTACTTAAATTTGGGAAATGTGGCAAGCCTATTAAAAATAAAAAAAATATTTATTAATTATTTTTATAAAAATATTTTGTGTATATATATTAGTAAAAGTATACAGAAATATTCATAATTTTCTAAGTAATTATTCACGCAAAACTAAAGGCAAAAGTTGAAAGTTTGTAAAAATATAGTCATATATTCAATAAATTGGAAATATAAAAGCTTAAAGGCGCATATTTTTCTGAAATGAGGCATGATATTGACTTGAATCTTTTTGTAAAAGATCGGAAATTATATATGCTAAAGGATAAGCTTAATTTGGAATACATATTTTTAAAATTTCTTTCGCTATTTAGAAATAAACCAAACAAAAGGCCCAATTTGGGGTTTTTGGAGAAAATACAAATTTTTTAATTGTAATAATCTATTTGTTTATAAAGGTATCATAATGAAATTTGCAGAAAATGTGGATCTTACTAATATAAATAAAAGCGCGTTAGCGGTAGGGTTTTCCTAAATTCCCAAATAAACTAATCAAAATTCCCAAAAATGGAATTTTTTACATTTTTGGCTATAGAATCCACATTTTTCCGAAGTCCCGTAGATTTTGATTTAAAACTTTTTACAACATATTGAAGATTCTTAAAATATATTACGCTTGTCGATTCGTGCTTTGGGATTTGAGAAAAAATGGTCTAAAATCAAAACTTTCATATAAAATGGGTCGAATTCGGGAGGGTGTGTACCATGACCAATTGAGTTATTGGGCTTGTTTTTTATCTTAAAGTCATCTCAATGAAGTTATCTTTCAGAAAAGTGTGTAATTATTATATGTTGCTGAAGAAAATTTTATTTTAGATAAAAAAGAGTGCAAATACTTTTTCGGCTAAAAAAAAAAAACACAAAAAGTCGTCTTGTTTGCAATTTTCAAATTCAAAATCGTTTATTTTTGTACTCGGTAAAGATATCGACTTCAAATTTTTTTATTCAATAGATAATTTTGTTCTTTAACTAGTTAAGAAAAAAACTAATAAAATCGGTCAGAAATACTAGGATATATATGAAAAAAACTGGACCAAGAACATGCAAAATTATGGTGCTTAAAAATTCAAACGCAAATAACTCGAAAACTATAAGAGATAAATAGGACATATACACATGTTTTTTATAGGACGAGAAACAAAAATTTGGCAAGCGATTAAAAATTTTTATGTCAGAGGTACCTAACTTTGAGCCCCAGTAGCTCCGCCCCTGGGGGGATTGTTGTGCCCCCTTCCAAAGATAACATTGTACACTCCTCTGCTACGCCTATACCAAATTTCATGAAAATCCAATCGGCAGAAGTTACAGATTTATTTCCAAAAAATTTCGACTCTGCCTCACTGTGCAGTGATGTGCTCTATAAAGATGGTGATATCTTAACTTTTACAAATTCAATACAATATAAAATAACAATAAAAACCGATGTCCAAATCTATACGAAAATGTACAGATACTCTCAAATACATAGAGAAGAGGTAGGTAGACAAATCAAGAACATGCTGAGGCAAACGATTATTTCCCCCAGCAACAGTCCATATAATGCGCCTATTTGGGTTGTCCCAAAAAACACAGATGACTCGGAAACACAAGGGTATCGTAATAGATTACAGGAAACTGAATGATCAAACAATTGATGATAAGTTTTCAATACCCATTATGGAAGAAATTTTCGATAAAATTGATAGGTGTAACTACTTTTCAACTTTAGGTCTGGCGAAAGGGTCTCCCCAGATAGAGATAGTTCCGAAAGTTAGATGGAAAACAGCATTTTCGACATACGACAGACATTATGAGTTTTTCGCATACCATTGGGATAAAAAAAATGCGTCTTCCACTTTTCAGATACTGATGAATACTGTACTGAAGGATTTTATAAATAGAATCTGTGTAGTTTATATGGACGATATTCTAATATTTTCGACGAGTTTTGAACAATACTTAATTTCCATTAAGAAGATTCTTCAGAGAGTAAGAGAAGAAAATTTAAAGATTTAAATTGAAAAGTGCAAGTTTTGTGCAGAGACCACAACATTTTTGTGACATACTGTATCTAAAGAAGGTATTCGATCTGACAAGAAAAAGAGAGAAGCTATTTTTAACTTAAAACTGCCTACTTCAACAAAAGAAATAGAACAATTCTTATGTACACAGGATTTTATAGAAAATTTATAAGGGATTATGCAAAAATAGCATAGTAAAATATTTGAAGCGTGGTAACAAATTTAATACTCATGACTCCGAGTATCGACAAGCATTCAAAAATCGTATAACACTTCTTATAACAGATCCAATATTGAGGAATCCAGATTTTGACCTCAGACGCATCCAATAATGCGATAGGGTCCATAACGCGATAGGGGCTGAGCCAAAACGGTCATTCCATTTGTTATGCATAACGAACTTTCACGAAACTCTGCCATTGTAAAAGAACTCTTCGCCATTGTTTAGGCTGTTAAATATTTTTATGGTAGTTTACTATTCACACTGATCATAAGCCGTTAGTATGGCTAAATAACCTTAAGGAACATAATATGAAATTCCAAAGATAGAAGTTGTTATTGAATGAGTATGATTTTGACATTGCTTATATCAATTATAAGGAAAACTTGGTGGCAGATGGCCTTAGTAGGCTTCCTGCACATAGAGAGTAAGTTGACACTTTTGTGAATGAGGCTCGTGACAATTAAGATATGTCAACAGCCGCAACGGTTCATAGTGCAGAAGAGGATGCTGAAAGCTACATATTTATTATGGAAAGGCCAATTAACATTTATAAAAATCAAATGCAAACCTAATTTTAAGGTTAGAAAGAAGAATTTAAAATGAAAATTATTGCCAAAAAGGTGCATAACTACGTAACAGTCATAAGAAATAGTAACTTATTGACTGACAAAAAATACTTCAAGAGAGGGGAACTTTTTTAATTTACAGTGCGGACCAAAGTCTTTTTATGAAAATTCATGACATCTACGTAAAGTATTTTTCAAACAAGAATCTTAGGGTGCTTAGAGCAACAAGAAGCAAATGAAGAAGATATATTGAATATTATTGAACTTGTATGATAACGAAAGGTACATTTTACATAGTATGGTGACTATGTTTTTGAAAGAAATCTCAATTAAAGCCAATGCAACAACACTAGGTATTATTAAAACTGGTAATATGGACACTGAAAGATTGCATGGATCATAGGCAGAGCGATATGAATTTGTAAGACAGAATTTTCAAGTTAATTTTGGCATACAGTAATATTATACATTCAACGACAAGATTTAAACCAATAGACTTTATGCAGAATAATTTAAACAAAGAGGAAATAGACAAATTTATAGTAAGAATAGAGCAAGACAAAATTAATAGAACTGAAAAAAATTAATAATAGAAGAGACAGAGGAACAGATTATGAGCTACAGGAAAATATCGTACAGAACAGAGACGTAGGAAAAATACAGCCTAAGTATAAAAAAATAATCAAAAATTACACCAATAAGGATTGATACATTTATAACAGGGACAAGAAAGTAAAAATACTATAAACACCAGCGTAAAAGAATAATAATAATAAAAATCGTGCTGCTGGTACTAATAATCACGCTGACGTTAGTGTTCGTCAGCCATGGATTGAAATGAAAAAGTTTGACACAGTGGACGGATTTGCAATTTTGAAATTTGACAAATTGAACATGGTGGAGAGGTATAATAAAATTTTACACATAGTAAATTTAAAAACTTATAGGAAATTTGTAAATGCAATAGAACAAAACTTAATAAGCTTCGACAATATATTGAGAGCAAAAATATTGCGCAGTGATTTTGCGAATTTGAAGTATAATTGCGACATACTGATGTCACACTCACCCAGATATAGGAAGAGAATGAAGCAAGGGTTATTTAACTTCATAGGTGACGCACAGAAGTCTTTATTTGAGACCATGGATGATGATGACGTCAAAGAAATTTCGACCATTATCAAAATGCAAAGCAATCCATATTAGAATTAAACAGGCAGGTAAACGTGAACAATAATTTAATAAAAAATATAAAAGAAATGGAAAACCACATCAACAGCCAGCAGTAAAGGATAAAGAAGCTTTTAGAGGGTGTAGAGAGAAAGACTAATGAATTAATTTACTTCGGAGGGAAGAAGAACTATTCTTTGAGTTATATTCTAACATTCAATCTCTGAACAACCAGTTGGTGAAGTTTACCGATACAATTTTACTTAGTAGGTTTCAGGTTTTTGGCTCATAATTATTTTAGTATTAAGGAGATAGAGAAATACAACATTACGATTGATATTATGCCCTATCTGAGATCAGGAGTAATAGTGTCTAAAGATGAGTTGATAATTGTTTTGAAAGTTCCGGTTTTTATGAAAGTTTCTTTTATAAATCAGTTGTACTTCCCGTGCCAAATTCGAAGCAGGAGGAGTTGGACTCAGACATTGTCGAGGTTATTCTTCGAGACGATAAAGTTGACGAGTTTAAGGAGAATATTTTTGATATTGTACAATTAAAACATCATAGTGACCCTTGCATCCGTAACTTGCTTCGGGATAGTATGAGGTCTACATTTAGAATTAACAAAAAGACAGGAATGGTACGCGAGACGGTATGGTGTTGATAAGGTCTTTTCCAGAAAAACGGTTATCACAAAATTGAGTAGCAGCCAACATTATTGTTACTAATAACAGCATTGTGAGCTTCCGGGGTTGTAGGCTTGGAATCGGCGAAGTTTAACTATTTGACGAGGCCAATACTTACACTGACAACTTAACTTTGATATGGGCAATTTTCAGTAAAAAGAATATTGAATAATATTATATTGGACAACATACATTTAAAAACGATGGAAAACAATAAGGGTATAAGTAATATATAATTTAAGAATAATAAAAATTTGACTGTGGTTTTCTCAGTTACTGTAGTAATTTGCACAGCGACTTTTGTGATTCTGATGCTTGTAGTATTCAAGTTGAAAAATAATAAAAAAAAAAAATTAATGTCAAGGTTGTAAATGAGATACCTAGGGTTAAGCCGGGCAGATTTGCTATATGAACAGCTGCATGTTGCTTGGTCAAGGGATAATAACTTACTTATAAGAAGAAAACAATAAAAGTTTAATTATGTAATATCTGAATTGTTTGAAATTATTAAGTTGTTAGAAAAATGAAGTACTTAAAATAAGATAAAAAAATATATTAATGTATGCATTAATGAAACCATTGCTTCGTAATTTGTATCCAAGAAAAACTAATAATTTGAATCTTAAGTTTTTTTATTGTAATCAAGAATTTTAAGATTGATATATAATTTATAATAATAACTTTGATCTTTACATCATCAACTTTGACCTTTTAAAGTTAATATATTTTCTATTAAATGAAGTAAAAATTAGAATTCTACAATTTCTGGTTTAGAAACTATGAGCAATAAAGTATGTAGACATTTGGAATAAATTTGACAATTTTTTCACTTCTAAAATGTCATATTTTTTGATCGGAAAGGGTATTCAATGTGAAAGTTTGCGATTTGAGCAACACTTGTAATATTTGTAGCGATATCGGAGATATCAAAACCGAAAATACCTGTTTTTTGTCCGTTTTGATATGGAATCACCCATGTATAAAAAAATAATAATGAATTCGCCGTATTGTTGTTTTTGTAGAACTGCTTCCACTTATTTAATTTCGCCATTCAATACTTAGTACTATCGAAATTATGCATTCCAAACAAGAGCTGAATAATTTCCACTGACTTTTTTATATATTTTATTCAATGACTGTAATACTTTTTTACTTGTTATTCTATGATGTATTTAAACAAATAATTTAACAAAAACTTTGTGTTCCTGATCAGCGTTGCGACTGAAACTACCATATTATCAATTTTTCGAAAGATAAATAACTTCAAAAAATGCGCAAAATATGTACTTAGTTCAACTTTTGAAGTGATGAAAATGCTATACTTATATAAGTACTTCACTCTTTTCTGGTGGAATTATTATTTTTATAAGAATACAAAAAAATAAAATTTAATAATTATTACAAAATATATGTTAAAAACCAAAGATTAAAATTACTACTCAAATATTCAAAAAATTGCAGCATCCCAGTAAAAAATCTTAAGGTTGATAGAAACTGGAAAATGTCGTAGGCGCTAATGTAATCGAACTTACTATTCCACCTTATTGAGAGGCAAAAAAATAAGCAAAATCATGAAAATGATTTTTGTATTAAAGTAATCGAAAATAAATTAAGAACTTACTGCTATCCCTTATAGGGAAGCATGTTGTAAGTGAACTACATCGTTCACTTAATATTTGTAATATTTTTATGGAAATATCTATGGAATTTATTTATTGTGATTACTCTTAACCCTTACATGAAAGCATATTGTATTGCAAAGGGGTTAAAAGCGCGATATAAAATCTGCAAAAATGCCAATGATCTAATTTGCATAATGAACAAATATTATGGTGGAAGGCGAATGTACGCGGCACTCGGCGATGAGCGGTAATCAGATTTTGTTTCCCCACGTGTATGCGAGGTTCATATAAAAAAAGTTGTAACAAATTCAACTTTGATGCGTGGCTGTGTCTCACATCATTGTCAGATTAAATTTATGACAATGTTTTCATATTTTCCTTTGTAAATTTTTGTAAACAAATGATTGATTTTTAAGCTGGTAATAACGCTCTTCGCCGCGTTCATTGGCCTTCCACTATTAGTTACAAAGTTGAATTTGATCTGGTAAGACGTTAGAGTAAAGAGTGAAGTTAAAATAATAATAAAAAAATTTAATAATTTAAAATGTGAATTAAACTAATTAAAAAGTATTGATTTGTAAGTATTTTATTGAAAACTAAATGAAAGTTAATGTATATTAAGGTGACTCACTAAAAAATTGTTTTTGTTACTCCTTTGCAAAATTAACTAAAATATTTTAATATTAATATTAATTAAAATATTTCCGATGTACTGTTCATGAGCAGAATCTTTTTTTAAAAAGGTATTTTTTTAGTTTCTTTTTTTAATTTTTGTTTTTTTTTTTCACCAAAGAAACATATAAAAAATGCAATATCATTTAAAAGGTATTTGGAAGCCACGTTCATTAGTATGTAAAATATATTCAATGGTGAACTCATACTTTTTAGCGAAAATGATAAAAATAAAAATATTTTTTAAAAGTTTTTATTATAAAAATAATAAAAATATGTGAATAATGTTTTGAACAAATATGTAAAAAAAAGAATATATTTATATATATATATATATATATATATATATATATATAATGAAAAAATATGCTTGTTCATGGACATTTTTATTAATATATAAGTGGAAATAAAATATTGGATTTTTAAAGATAGATGTTTAAATGCTAATAATAATTCATCGGGACACAAATACATGTGGGTCGTAATGAGTATGATCGGCAGGTGTTTAAAATAATAAAATATAGAAAAGTCGAAAACAATGTTATATTTATTGTAAAATAGAAAAATAATTTCTAATAGAATACCGATGATTATGATTATCTTAAAAATTTGAACAGTAGCTCAAAAACTGATAAGTATGCAACTTTTTTTATAAAAATAAGCAAATGTAATAATATTGTTTGTGCTAGTGTTGTTTGCCAGAATTGCAATGGACAACAACAACATAGATTTAGAATCAAAGTAATCGATTGCGGATTTATAACATAGTAAGTGAAAAAAATTAAGGAAAAAAGTAAACTCTTATGTAAATTTGAGACGTAAAATTTTCCAACAACATCATGCGTATGGGAGTGAACAAAACAACAAAAAAGAATGTTTAATAAGAGTACATTTATTAATAATTTGTTGTTGCATGTATGAAAGAATATAATCAAGCAATAATAAAAGGCATATGAAATGAATGTGGAGTATGTAAAATTCTAATCCGAAAAAATGCAGTTATTATAAATTTTAATTTAAATATTATATTTATTTTCATAAATTTTTTGAAATCATATTCAAAACATTCAAATTATAGTAAAATAATATACATACGTACGTAAATACATACATATGCGAATAGCCTATGAACTAATAAATACAAAGTTTGATCACTTTGAGCCATCTACTGATTATATTAGAGCACTACTAGTTACTTTATTAACTACGTGAATAAAAAAATAACTAAGTGAATCATCATTCACTTTAACATGGACATGTCCGAGGAGGAAGTCAATTTCCACCTCAACGAGTACGTGGTTTCATGTTTTTGCAATAGTGTTGCCAGGAGAGGAGATCACTTGGTCTTTTTTTACTAATTCTTTTATTTTTAATTGTTCAAGTCCGAAATTAAAATGTTTAAATGATTTGTTTTTAGAATTATAAGTTCTTGCTGTAACGTTTATGTATTTATAAAAAGATTTATCTGACCACTCATCTACTTGTATTGAATGGCGATATTTATTTTAAATAATTTGGCAGATTTCCGAAATAATATCAGTTTTCTTTTCAGAATAAAAATTGTCAATATAATTCTATATTTCAGTTGTGTAATTAACAAGCAAATATTTAAAAAAAAAATTACAAATAAAATAGTTGTGAAATATTATATATTTATACAAATAGTTAAAAATAATTAAAAAAAGTATATTATTAAAAAAAGAAAATTATTCGTAATATTCGTTATTCGAAAAGTCGTATTATATAAATTTTTCAAACAATTATTGGCATTAAATTGTTCGAATTATATGAACGAACATCATGTGAATGGATACCCTAATACATACATGGTTTGACGAAATGAATTTTAAATTGTCAAATAATTAAAATAAATGTTTGCTAAACCACATACATAAAATCCTATAAATAAATTTTTAATTATGGCGTATGGGGTAATGAAGAAAATATTACTTTTTCACATTTTTTAAATCTTTTTTTAGATATCCAAATCCAAAATTTAATAAAACAGATAAAAATTTTATGCTTTAGTAAAAGCAATAGAGCATACGAAAATTAGAAATACTTAATAATCTCCTGGAACCAATATACCATTCATTAGCCTATTAAAGAAAAATCTGGATTTAAAATACAAAAAAATACAAACTAGATATAATAAAACAAATGGTCTGCAATAGTGTATTAAAAAATCGAAATTTTCAAAAAGCCGGTTTTCGTATTATTCCAAAAGTTCCTTTTTAAAAAACCGGTTTTGAATAAATTTTTTCTTGAAAAACCGTTCAACCGGTTTTTATTAAAAACATAAGTATTTTTACTAAAGAAAGCATACTTATAGTACATGTCATTTGCAGTGGCCAGGGGAACCACAAATATGTTTTAAAAAAAGTATTTTATGCACATTAAATATGCAGTAAAAATGGAAATTTTGCTATAAAAATGCTAAAATATGCTCTTAAAAAACAAAACAAAAGTTTTCATTTTTAAATAAAAATTAATATTTTCATTACACAGAAAAAAGTTTTCTTTCATTGATTTCATTTTATAATATTTAAGCATAATTTCTTACAGATTCAAACTTTTTTATATTTTTCAAATGAATCAAAAGTCAAAAAGACTGAAAAAATTGTTTAAATTTTCATTTACATTTTTAATTTGTAAAAAAATACATGAAAATTTTTTGGAAAATTTTAATTTTTTAATGATTTTTAGCTACTTTTTGGGAACAGAAGACAAGTGCTTTTTATCAAAATGATGTGCTGCAGAATGCGAGCAAAATTGTGCAAATTTCTAAACATTATTTTTTAACCGATTTTCCTTGGAATTTTGCCATTTTAAAGCATTTGTTGTTAGTATTTTCATGTATAACTATTTTCATTTACCATTTGCAATCAAATCTAATAAAACTTAATCAAAGATTTAACAAAATTTTTGAAAAATTCCTAAAATTTTCATAATAAACTTGTTAATAATATCTATGAACAAAATTATATTTTTTATGAAAATACTTTGGAAAAAGAAAGTCATGTTCAATTCATAATATTTATGAACAAATTTTTCAAATATATGAATTTTTTTCCCTTTGAAAAACAAAGTGCTTTATTTATAAATATTTGATGTTATAAAATAAGGCACAACTAAAATGTATATATCAACTGTGTCGAAAAGCTTAGTTTTTAGTTCCCCAATTTTTTATTATATCATACTCGTAAATTTTGATCTTCCATTTGCTTACCTCATCTGCTTCCACACATTGGAATTAGTTCAGTAGTTATCAAAAACTACTTACAAATCGGTGCCAAAATAATTTAATTGTTCAGAAACAGATAAATATTTTATAGCTGTCTTTATACGATGCACAGTGGGGTTAAACGCAAATTTTTTAGTAATAAATCTGAATCTCCTAAACTACTGGTCGGATCAAATTGAAATGTATGGAAGAGTTGTAGAGGAGGACCTAACCTTTCAGAAAAATCATCTTGTAGTCACCCTGTGATAACACGAGATAAGCTACAGGGTGTCAAAGTTGACTACCTCGAGTATGTAAAACTTAAAAAAAATTTTAACTTGTACAACTGAAGTTCGATTTTAAAGATTTTTATATTTCTGGAAAGTGCTTAGCAAGGTAAAGAAAAAATGAGCTTACTCATCTAAGTTATCTCTTACAGTTAAAAAGATATTTACGCTTGAATTTTGAATTTTTGATTTTTTGGCTCGACTTTCTTTAGTTTTTCGGAAATAAGTCCGGAGATATATGAGGTAAAAATTTTTTAAAAATATTCTGTAATTTGCTACATATTTCAAAATAATATGCTGAAAGAATTTTTGGATTATCTCAATTCGTCTAGACGTGAAAAATATTCAAAGTCAGCACTCTGAGATTGGCATGAAAAATGGCTATTTTTTTACAAAATTATAGTACAATTCATTCACTTTTTTCTCAAAGTTCCGTTAATAAAATAATTTTTTCCTTATTAATTTCAAAAGATAAGCCTTCATAAATGGTTAATAAAGAAATTTTGAATTGATTTAAGTTTGCACCCTACATCCAGCATTGGCCGAAAATTGTCAATTTTAAAAAATAGTTTCATTTTTATCGATTAATAAAAAAAAATGTCACGTGATCTTTTTTAAATTTGGTGCCCATACTTTTTATAGAAATAGATTTAGAATGATTTAACACTAAACTGCTTCCCGCCCTGCCAAAAACGAATGCAGGAGTGGAGATTTTATGTTAAAAGTCAGTTTTTTTAACGACTATTTTTAAAAGCATATTAGCATAATATTTTTAATATTATTTCTTATGTAATATATAAAACACAAATCAAGCTTTCATTCCTAAAAAAATCAATAAAATAGCTCCAATAACCTATTTTTGGTAATTTTTCAAAAATATTTTTTTTTTTTTTTTAAAATAGCTGAAAATCCAAAAAAATTTAAGTTTTTTAATACAACTCCACGAATTTTGCAAATACTTTAAAAATGTTAAAAGAATACAAAAATAGACTTATTTACCAATTCAACGATATATAAAATGTTGATATAGGTCATTTAATAATAGTAATATAATGGCCTCAAAACTACCAAGTCACGTCAAAAGTTGCAAAATTCACTATTTTGTTCCGTATTTCCATGTGTATACTTAACATTTTAGTTTTCTAATGTATTATGTAGGTATATATTTGTTATTATAAAGTAGTAAATTCTTTATTTGAGTAATGTTTATTTAATTTGTTCTACATATTTATATACTTATTATACATATATCCCGTATATTTATTTTATTAAGAATATATTATCGAAGATATTGTTAGAGATTTTCTTGAAAATAATCAGAAACATCAAACGTTAGCAAATTTTTAACTTCCTTAGCTTCGGAATCCTCTTTTTCTATTTCAAGAGTGATTTTTGGTAGCCATCGTGTTCTTATAGAATATATAACTGGATCTGATATTAATAAATATTCCATTAAGTCCATATTTTGCGCTATTTTCGAAAATTTTCGGGTATTGAAGAGTCGGAAATGTTTAACATCTTTATTTCGGGCTTCCTGTGCTTCCTCTGTTAGCTCTCCCAATGGCAAAATACTATTTTCTATTATTTCTTTACCATGAGCCAATACTTTGTGAATTGTTGGAGTCATTGATTTCCAGGGGTATGTAATGTTAAGTAGTTTTTTAGTTTCGTAAGGAAAAATTTAAAATTTGTCCGCATTAATTTGTTTTTTGCTATTAATGGCTGCCAATATAATCTTAAAACGCTTCAAAATATTTAAGTCAATGCCTGTAATTGAAGATGTAAGTTCCGGATTTTCAAAGAAACGTCTTGCTGTATTTCCATCATTTGAGCTTCCATAGCCATGTAGAGGTTTATCAATTATTAATCCGAGTTGTTCTTTGAATCCTAATTGAATTCTTTTCTTCTCCTCTTTTCGTAATTAGTGAAGTTCCAAATTGTTTTTTACTGTAGCATTTTCCTGCCCGGGAATATTTCTGTACTTCATATCATATGCAAGATGTAAGCAGAACTCCAAAAATCTTATCCTTGCGTGGAGTAGAGATAATCCAAATTTAAAAGAATTTTTATTAACAAGGACTTCAGAATTATCCTGAAATTGTGAACTTATTTTTCCACATATATTACATTTCCATGTAGACGTTGTATCTGTTATAGCGTTTGCAACTTTTCCATCAATCATCGTTAATTGTTGTTGAAATGTAACTTTAATAGTTCTGTTTGATACTTTTACATATATTGGGGGCAATGCTTTAATTTCTTCTTCCAATTGGTTGACAGTGCTGTTTATTGTAACCGTGGTTTCTTTTGTATAATCAAAAAGGATTGGACGGCACAAAAATTTGGAACCTGGAGTTAAATTTATCCATTTATAATCAAAAAGCGAGTCATTTCTTGTCGATGAGGAAGGCTTATTTAAGCGCATTCGAAGTGGTACCAGAGACGCTATAAACAGCGAGGAATAATTATTTCCAGAATTACTTCCATCCAGTTGTTTGTATTCCGAAAATCCTGATATTCTATCGCAGCCCCATTTGAATATTAAAATAAGTTCAGAGTCTTTGCATTTTTCAATGTTATCATTGCTGAAGGTAGATATAATTCTAGAGGCAGTATTTTCAAGTAATTGCAATATATTAACTTTAGCACTTTTAACAGAAGCATTAACCGGGTGCTCCATAGGCTGTAAAATATTACTTTTCGCTTCTCTCACTGATTTGCTACTGGGAAAGATATCATATCCTTTTTCGCTAACAGATTTCCTCAAAATCTCGTATTAGTTTCTTGATAATCCTAAATTTAATATTAGAGCTAAAGCATCTTCAAAGGTAAAGGACGATGTTGATTTCGGTGTCACTATGCTTTGGATTATCCGATGTAATCGATTGGGAGAAGCTGTTGGTAACACATCTATAACTTTTTGTACTTCCTTTGGTTGCGTAAGTGTTACTAAAGCTTTAAATGTGTCTTTTATTTCGGCATTCGTATGTGAATTTAGAATAGATTCCTGTTTGGTCCTCTTTGTTCTTAGCTGAACTTCATCGTAACTTTTTTTGGTCGACCCTTTTTCTGCTTTCCGATGAAAATTGGTATTTCTCCCTCCAACCACTCTTCATTTTTCTTCTTGAACTTTGGTATTGACCAATCTGAAGCTTGCATCCTTTTTTCATATGATTTATAAAAATTTTCGAGCTTTAAACTGTCTTCTGCAGTAAGAGTTAAACCAAAAGATACTACTGTATCAATGAGTTTTCTTATTTTTTCTGGACGATTTATAATATCAGATAGATTATCCCAGATTACTTTGCAAATAGAAAAGTGTTTTAATGTAATCTCCATAATGGCAAATTCACTAATAAATCTGCATATTTATAAGGATACTTACATATAGAAAAAGAATATTTATATCAGGTAAATGGTGACAGGCAAAAATGAATTAAAAAATTTAAATTTTTGCTCAAAACCCCCAATTTCATTCAGTTTATTTTTATGACCTGTAGTGTTAAACACGTACGTCAAAAAATGTACCTATGCGATTGTAAAAAAATCATTTTTGTTATAATACATTAATTAAGTAGCTAGGTAAATTATTTAAAAACTTAAAAAAATTTAATAAAAAACGAAGGAAAATATACTTATTTATGTACTTAGGTAATTTTAAAAACCTTTTCAGTAGAAAAAAATTATGAACACTTTAAATAAATTCATTAATAAATATTATTATCTCGTAACAAAAATAAGCAATGCAGTTGAGTGTTACGTATACACACATATGGAAATACGGAACAAAATAGTGAATTTTGCAACTTTTGACGTGACTTGGTAGTTTTGAGGCCATTATATTACTATTATTAAATGACCTATATCAACATTTTATATATCGTTGAATTGGTAAATAAGTCTATTTTTATATTCTTTTATTTGAAAAATTCGTGGAGTTGTATTAAAAAAATTAAATTTTTTTGGATTTTCAACTATTTAAAAAAAAAAAAAAATTATTTTTGAAAAATTACCAAAAATAGGTTATTGGAGCTATTTTATTGATTTTTTTAGGAATGAAAGCTTGATTTGTGTTTTATATATTACATAAGAAATAATATTAAAAATATTATGCTAATATGCTTTTAATATGCTTTTAAAAATAGTCGTTAAAAAAACTGACTTTTAACATAAAATCTCCACTCCTGCATTCGTTTTTGGCCGGGCTGGAAGCAGTTTAGTGTTAAATCATTCTAAATCTATTTCTATAAAAAATATAGGTACCAGATTTAAAAAAACTCGCGTGACATTTTTTTTATTAATAGATAAAAATGAAACTATTTTTTAAAATTGACAATTTTCGGCCAATGCTGGATGTAGGGTGCAAACTTAAATCAATTCAAAATTTCTTTATTAACCATTTATGAAGCCTTATCTTTTGAAATGAATAAGGAAAAAATATTTTTATTAACGGAACTTTGAGAAAAAAGTGAATGAATTGTACTATATTTTTGTAAAAAAATAGCCATTTTTCATGCCAATTTCAGAATGCTGACTTTGAATATTTTTCACGTCTAGACGAATTGAGATAATCCAAAAATTCTTTCAGCATATTATTTTGAAATATGTAGCAAATTACAGAATATTTTTAAAAAATTTTTACCTCATATATCTTATTCCCGAAAAACTAAAGAAAGTCGAGCCAAAAAATCAAAAATTCAAAATTCAAGCGTAAATATCTTTTTAACTGTAAGGGATAACTTAGATGAGTAAGCTCATTTTTTCTTTACCTTGCTAAGCACTTTCCAGAAATATAAAAATCTTTAAAATCGAACTTCAGTTGTACAAGTTAAAATTTTTTTTAAGTTTTACATACTCGAGGTAGTCAACTTTGACACCCTGTAGCTTATCTCGTGTTATCACAGGGTGACTACAAGATGATTTTTCTGAAAGGTTAGGTCCTCCTCTACAACTCTTCCATACATTTCAATTTGATCCGACCAGTAGTTTAGAAGATTCAGATTTATTACCAAAAAATTTGCGTTTGACCCCACTGTGCGATGCTCAGGAGAAAACATGCAATTGCATATTAATAAACGCTAAATATCTTTAAATTTGCCATTTTTATTGCTTTTCACTTTACCCCAACATTTCCCATTTTTTATCCAAAAACAGTTGATTTGAGAAAATCCGGAAAAATAATACTAAAAATTAAATAATTCTTATTATTTTTGTGCAAAACGTTAGACAATAATCCGTTCTATATAACGGTTCCATCGGAGGGTTCAAAAGAATGTTGGTTGATATTTGATTGAAGTTAAATTAAAGTATGCTCCACTTTGCCCCAATCTTTCCTACAAAAACTTTTTCTCGTACGAGTACCAAAAGAATAAAAATAATGAAATAGAGAGGATTCAAGTTGTAAAAGAAGTTGAAAAAGGGTTCCATTATATACAGATATATGTAAATTACAGCGACTCACTTCCTATGAGAGGAAAAAAGTATTTTTGTTTCTCTCTGAAAAAAAAAAAAAAAACGTTGTAATGTTTCATAATGTTTCCCAAAATAGTTCGGGTCTACTGCTAACCCTTCGTGAGCTGGAAATGTTTTGAAAAAGATATTTTTTTAGAAATATTTGTATTTTCTTCCAAAACAACGTAAATTGTAAAAATATTGAAATAAAAACTCAATATATACCAGCAAGTAAAAATTATATTTCTCATTACAAATAAAATAACATGATATTTAATGGTATACATATAAAAATATTGTGGACATTCTTTAGAGGTATTTGAAAGCCAATGGACGCAGCTTTCCAATACCTTTTTAATTATACTACATTTTCTATGCGTTGCTTTGAGAGAAATTACAAACATAAAAAAAAAACTAAAAAGAAAACTTTTTAAAAACGGCCCAACTCACGAACAGTTATCAATAGACCGGAAATATTTTGGGCAACATCATAAAACATACCAAGGTTAATATTCAGGGATGTAACAAAAACATTTTTTCGAGTAAGTCACCTTAATATATATAAATCCGTAAATAATTTATGTGACGTTTTAACACACTTAACTTGAATACTTTTCAAGTTTTTCTGTTTGTATTTTTTGAGGATGTAATTTGTAATGAGTTTTCCTATGAAAAGTATAGCAATGTGTGGGTTTGTTAAGGTTAATATTTCCTTCTTTACATGATTATTTGAAAATGTTATAGACCGATCATAAGATATGTGTGTGTATGTGTGTTAAATTTAAAGTAGCTAGCCCTATTGTGATAAAGTTTTTTTAACTTAAATTTGAAGTAATATGTCTTATATACGATGCTAAATTCCATCATTATTTCATCTAGCTTAAGGAGCGCTCAGACTAGTCAAATATTTAACGAAGAAGACGTAACCACTACATAAAATATTTGTTATTTTCTTTTACAAAACATTTGCAAGATCAAAAAGCTTTCTTTTTGTGAAACAATTGGTCACGTAGCAATTTTGAGCAAATATTTGCCAATGTTAATATAACGGCAATTTTTCTTTCCGAAATTTTTATTTTTCATTTTTGAACTTGCCTTTATGTTCATGCACAAAAATTGTATTTCAGCAATTCTTATTTTAAATACATTCATTTGTTTTGTAGTACGAAAGAGAAAAACAAAACGAATTTCGAAGTATAAGCACAAGTTTGCACTCTCTCTGTATCCTACGAACTCAGACTTTCGGCAAGAAAAATTGACGCGTGTGAACGACGATTTAGATAACAAATGGTCGGTGAGATCAGTAATGCTTTTAGTTGTTCCACTTAACAATTTTATTTGAAAATTACACATAATAACTTTCGTCAGCGCATCAGCGATTTTTTAGCAACAAAATAAGAATACGAAACTAAAAATAACACCACGACTAAGATGTAATTGTATTCTTACAAATTCATTTAATTAAGTTTTTATTTAGTTTTAAGTTAAGTAAGAATACACATAACTAGGTATGAATTTTCATGTATGCAAAAATACACAATTCTGACCAAAATCCTACAAAATATCTTGTATTCACGGTAGAAAGACTTTTTTTTTTTTGTTTCTCAAAAGTTATTCTGTTGGCAACATCTTGGCTTATTACAAAGCTTTAATAATAAATACTATAGAATTTGATGGAGTTTTAATTAAAGCAGTAATTAAAGAATCATCTATACAATTTTCATATTCATTCATCTAATGGGTATATGAGAACTTGACAGAACGTTGATTTAATACAGAATTATGAAAGATTGAAGTAACTTAAAGTTGAATTCTCACTAAAAGACATTTGATGAATATGTCGAATGGATATCGAAATAATATAAGTGTAAAATATTTCACTACAACTTAATATATTTTTTTATTGTTTATTTTTTATAAAATTGTTCTCTATTCATTTAAATTGTTATACAAAAAAAAATTTAGAACTTGTTCTAAAACTATTAGTTCTAAATTTGTCTAATTTTTAAGAATAGTTTTGGAACTAGTGTTTAAGAACTGGTTCTACATCACGTACATCTCTTTTTCTGAAGAAATTACCGGAATTTGGAAGACAATCCTAAAGATTTAAAAACCAAGAAACAGAGTTAAAAAAAACTAAATTGATTAGATTGAAAAATAAAATCAAACAAAAATCATTGATTATAATAACTGTTCCTTGATCCATCCTCTAACGCTTCTATAGAACTGGTTCGGAATGTGAAAATTTCGAAAAAAATCATTGAATAAATAATTAGCTCTTGAATCATTCCATAGAATGTATACTGGTTGGGTAACACTTCTACAAAATTAGATCTGCGGTGACAATTTGGAAAAAAAATTATTGGTCGTAACAAGATTTTTTAATGGGAAATCCCAGGAACTCCGTAAAATTTTCAGTCCCGTAATCCCGAGAAATCACATACTAATTCCCGGGATTTCTTGTGTATATAAAATGTTTATATTTTGCAACTCATATTTGATTATTTTAGTATAAAATATGTTTTTATTTTTTAATTTTGTTACGAGTTTAAACATATATTTGATAGTATTTAAGTCCTTCATGGATTTTTGTATAGTAGATGGAAAATTAAATAATTCTATTTATGGGAATATTAAAATATATAAAAAAAAATTATATTCTGCAAATTTTTTCATTGTGGTCAAAAATAATATGTCGCAAAGGGATTAGTAGCAAGTAAAATTCGACATTTGAGAAGTATATTTATTAAACGATTTGAAGATGTAATTTACACGAATGTGAAAATGGTAAGAGGAATCTCCAGTGAAAACGTGGGAATAGAAGTGTCCAAACTCTTAATTATTATCACTTATAAACGGTGTTGCTAATTTAGCCTTTTTAAGGCTAAATCTAGCCTTTTCATTTTGCTTTTAGCCTCAAAACTTTCGTTTTAGCTTCTAGCTTTTTTTAGACTTTTTTGATTCCTTAAATTGTCTTTCTATCATCATCCATTTAAGTATTTTTGTGTATTAATTCGCACAAAAATATCGAGATTATTTATATTTAACTAAAATTTTCGTCTGCGGCGCTTCAATCTCCTAGTCAAATAACTATTTTTAACGACTTAATCAATTATTATAGGCAATTATTTTTTAATGGACTTCATTAACCAATATTCATGAATATAATTTTAAAAAATTCTTACAAAAGCAAAGAACTCCTAAAATTTTGGAAATGAATAATCAAAAAAGAATTATAATTAAAAAATGACGAGAAATCACGGCAAAACATTAGAACATTTTTCATACGAAATATGTATAACCCAAATTTGTATGGAAATTTTGTAGAAGATTTTTTACTTTATCATTTTGATATCAGTAGTTCTGTGTTTTATTTATAAATTTATTACAATATCTTAAAAAAATATCAAACACTAATGAGAATAATGCTTTTTTTTATTTCACCCGAGATGTCTGAATTGAGGCTAATATATATACATATCATAGTATGGGTAAATATGTCTATATTCATATTTTGTTCATATGTTTTACATGCTTAAGAATGGAAGATAATTAGCTGAAAAAAATAAAAATATTTAAATTAGATTTGGGAATAAGATATCAATATGAGTTCAGGTATCATTTTAAAGGTAATTTTATTATCTTTAACTATATATATAATTTACATTTTGGAAGATATTCGTATTTTTATAAAGAAAATTGATCTTATTTTAGAAGTATTGTAAATCACGAATTATCGCGAAAATCATACTAATACTCGGTATTTGCGTTACCAGTGTTAATGTTAATATTCTTGCCAAATTCCATTAAATAAAAATAAATAATTTTTTAAATAATAAAAAAAGATTAGCTTTTTTGTAGCCTTATTTTTTAGGCAATACTGCTTATAAGATCATGTAATTTAAATTTATTTTTGAGCTCAGGTTTTCTTTAGCTATAGATTAATAGTGAATAGGATATCCAATCGATTAACCGTTATTCGGTTATCCGATTAATTTTGGTCGATTAACTGTTCGAATAATTTAAAATTATCTATTTTCAAATAACGAATAAACCGAATAATTTGTGTGGAATAAACGATTAACTGAAATTTAGTAGTCTGGAGTTATAAATTTAGAAAATTTTTATTTTTTAAGAAAAATTTATGTCAACATCACTTTTTATAATATCTGTTATGTCTCATTAAAATGTCTAATTTATTAAATAAAGTTAAATATGAGTAGTTTTAGATAAAAAAATTTAATTTTTTTTTACACAAATAAGCGAAAGAAGTGGCAATATATAATATAAATAGTGTTATTTATATTTTTACATGTATTACTAAGTCTATTCGGTTAGTTGAATAATTTGCCATTAATCGATTATTAACCGATCAACCTTTAACCTTGATTAATTGTTTGCCCAATTAACCGATTAATATGCAAACCCGCATAATTATATACCCTAACAGTGAATCATAAAAATAGAAGGAACTTGTTTATATTTGTGTTATAAACCTGGAGAGAATAGGGCTTTAGAAATCTATAAAATTATTTGGGGTTTTCTTAACAAAAAGCTTACTACCGTAAAAATATCGAAGGAAGTTTTACCTGTATGGAAGTATGAAAACCAAAGTAATGATTCGACCTTCGGATGAGTTGTTATATAATAAAATGTTTCCATTTAATTTTCAAAATGTCAATATTTGAAAAAACTTAATTACTTTACTTTATCGTTCTATGATTATTAAGCTCTGTCTATTTTGATGCATTCTGCATTAGTTGTTGAACTAAAATATTGTAATACATGAATATTATTAAATTATATTAACTTTCTGTTTTTTATACTTTACTTACATAATACAGCATTTAAGTTTCTGTTTTACATTGTTCCTTATACAGGTTCATTAAAGAATGGATGAGAATTTACTTTCTTCCAGTATTACATCTTGTATGTAATAATTTGTATGTTGATCGTGGATAAAAGGATGGTTGAATGCTAAACTATCATGGTTAAACAAGCCATTTAAATTTAACTATAGTTAAGTTGTAACAAGCATTGAAATGAGCTTCTTGGTCGATCAAGTCGAAACTTTAATACGCTATTTTAAGAATGATGAACTTTTTCTAATTTTATATTTTCATTCTCTTTATTAATTATTAAATTTTCTTTTAAACCATCTTAAACATTAGTTCTTTTTTCTAAAAGCACATAATTGAGTTTAATTCTTCCTTAACTATAACAAATTGAATAAATAGAGAATTTATACACGTTTACGTTGTCCTTAATGTTGGAGACAATTTGTTAGTTGTAGCTTTAGCTTAATTGTCTTTCGAAATCTTTAACAATAACTAACAAATTTTAGTCATACAGACAGTCACAATCGACAACAGTCCAAACTATGGGAACAATGATGAAGATGATAATGATGATGTTGATGCTTATATTATTATGAGGACAAAATGGGTAACAAAGACTATATATTATAGCCACAAGAAATACAATAATTAAGACATTTTCCATTTTATATACAAGGGTACATATAATTTAATTTAATTTAGACACAAAACAAACTTTTTAAACTAAAACATTTCTTATTAAGTATTTGTGTAAAGTGATGGAAATAGAAGACAAAATGTGCAAATAATTACGAATAAGTAGTAGGAATTTCATAAAGTTATTAGATGTTTAGAATAATAAGAAGAATATTATTTCATTGTTATATAAATAATCTTTATATGAGAATAAATACTTTAAAATGGTACAAATACGATTATAAGGAAAATTATAAAATAGAATTCTCACAACTAAGTAAATAGTAGTAGGTTATCATAACTAAATTGTATGTTTGTTTTAACTTTTAAAAGAGCCCAAAAAAGCAAAAATATGTGGAATTTTATTTAAGGATTACTGAAAAATAATTGAAGAAGCAATGATTTCAACCCTTGTACAATGGAACCAATCACAAAAAAGTTGGTAATAAATCTATATCTCCTAAACTACTGGTCGGATCGAACGAAGAACTGAAGAAGTAATATTTTCAACCTCTTTTATAGTTGTACCGATCACAAAAAAATTTGATAATAAATCTATATCGCATAAACTACTGTTCGGTTCGAATTAAAATATATGGGAGATGTGTAGAGGATATCTTGTAGTCACCCTGTAAAAATACTAGATAAGCCCAAAAAGTCATGAATTTTTTAAATACCGAGTCCTGTGATGACTCAGAAATTAGCAATTTATTTCCATTTTTTTCGCCTCTATCTATTCGGATGCTTAATATGATTATAATGTTATCTACCCCTTCAAAGTTTCTACTAGTCAAACAATATCGCTGCCTACGAACAACATCACCCATATTGTTAAATGTTTAAAAGGTTTAAAAACTTCATTCTCAAAACGACCGGATGGCGTAGCTACTTGCACCTTACAGAATTTTGCACACGTTATTGCGTTTTCGTTGTCTATAATATTTAACATGTCATTAAAATTTTGTTATTTTCCTAAAATTTGGAAACAGTCTTACATTATTCTGATTTTTAAATCTGGTAACAATTCGAGTAAAAACAACTATAGAAGTATAGCTAAACTATGCGCAATACTAAAACTGTTTGAAAAAATCATCATCATATTTTTGGGGTTCTTTTCCCAAAAAGTGGTAATACTTTTTCACTTCTAAAATATTTTTTTGTTCTGTCCTATAGCATTTTTTAATGTTTTCAGTAGAATTCTTAGCAAATATGCTTGTGAAGTAAATCCAGAGGAGCTTTGAGAAATGGTCTTCCCACTAGCCCTATATAAACTTTGAAAATTTTCAAAAAGTTTTTTAAATTTATTTGTAAAACTCTCAAAACGCAAAGCTAAGATCAACAAAAAATATATATTGATTATATACCTCTGTAATACACAAAAGATATTTTCCGACTTTTACAACGACTGGGTGACGTTTTTAATGAAAGAAGTTAATTTTTGATACATGTTTTTTCGGCTTAGAATTTTGGGCATTCAAAAAAGTGGGAGTTTTTCTAATTCTATGATTTTAAGAAAAGTTTATTTATATTATATTAAAATTTCAATAGAATATTTTTGTCGTTTGAATATTATTTCAATTCAAATATTAATATTCTTCTCAAAAAATTCATTAAATCTTAGTTTTAAGTTTTTCGGGCCATGGTCTGAAGAAATTTCACCGAATTTAATTTCCTGTTATTTATCATAATTTTCCAGATTCTTACGTGTTCAGAGATACGAAATACTTATATATAAAGCTTACACTTTATAACTCTTTATTTATTTATTGAATTTGTCTTTTAGGCCTTACAATAGGTATGTAGATCTTAAAACTAAAGCTAAATCTAATTACTCTCTAACGAGAGCAGAAATGTCATAAATGGACCCTCATATTATCGGAGTGGTATATCAATTCTATGAAGCCTTGAATATGTTTGCTATGTATTTTGCTTGGAATTTCCTGAACTCATTCTTCACAAGTGGTACATCTAAGTAATTATGGATGTTTTCGTTTCTTATATACCATGATGCATCTATCATATTGCTAAGAATTTTTGATTGGGCCCTCTATATAAGATCAATGTTCATATTGTTGTCCATTCCCCGCAATTGGATACCATATGTCCAAATTAGTTTTAACACGGTTTTGTACGGGATGACTTTATTATCAAGGCTGAGCTTCGATTGTTTATTGATTAACCAACAAAGACTGGAAACTTTTAATTTTATATGAACTCTATTGGCCATGTAAGTCGCCTAAAAAATGAATACCAAGGTATATGACATAATCAAACTGAGGAATAACAGTTTGTCAGTTTCTTCGAAGGTAAGCATCTAGTTGATCAGAAGCTACATATGGATTTTCATGTGAAAGAAGAATTTAGAAGTTCATCGTATGTTGGAAAGCCAGATGTATAGATTAAATACAGAGTAGGCCCAAGAACACTACTATGTGGAGCATCTTCTTTTACTTCAAATTCTTTTGCCACAAAGTTATCATTCTTCACTCCAAATGATCGGTCAAATAGATATTACTCGAGCAATTTATGGGTAAAAGGTGGGAAAAAAATTTAATTTTATATATTAAACATTGATGATATACTTTGTCAAAAGCTTATGCTACATCCAAGAAACTTGTGAACTTGGCATAAATTCCTTTGCAATACTTTTTCAAATAGTTTCGATAAACAAGAAAGGATACTAATAGGTTTTACATGTGATTTTGTGCAGTTGTCGTCGGTGTATTCATATTTTATGGTGTTAATCAATTTATTTCTTACATGTGCAGAATAGAAGCAAGAGTCCATTTAAGCATTCTTATTTAAATATTTATAGTTAACTATGAACACAGGGATCCTACTTTCAGAAAAAAAGCTAAATCTTAATCTTAATGAATCTTAAATGGGAAAATTTTCAAGACAATCAGTTTCCACTTTTCATGTATGTTCTTTATATTATGTACTTAAAATAAGATTGCCGTTTTGTTTAGTTTTATATAATAAAAAAATTGATAGATAAAAATTATATAATTTTACAATTTATTTTCAAAAGAAACAAATAAAATTTTAAGTACTACTAGTGAACGTTTCGGCTATTTTAATCGCATTACATTTTTCGTTGTTATGAATACCAATAATTTCGGTATTTGCAATCGAATTGTGACAAAATTCGATTGGAAAAAAATTCGGTTGCCACAACGAATCTGTTTTCTCTGTGTAGATTTAAGATCGAATTAAACATTATGGGCAGCACTATTGTTGCCACGTACGGTAGGTTTTTAATCATGGATGGTGTTATTAAATGATATCCAGGTGATATTTTTTATGTTTTCTTTGACAATTGTTTTTATGTCCTCAGGGCTAAAACAATTATTTCATCATCATTTAATATAATATCATTCGTCTCTTCCAAAACGAAATCACTAGTTGGGGGTTTGGTTGGTACTTAGATAATGTGCAAATAAATTGGCCTTCTCTTCCGCACTACTCACTCAGATACCATCAGCTTTCTATAAAGGAATTTGTGCCTCCATTATTGGCTTAATACTTTTCGTTCGCCTTCATAGGGAGAAGTTAGTGAATTTGCTATTTATCAAACTTTCAATGTAGTTTTTATCTCAGCGATCCTCTTCTATTTGAAGAGCTCTTCTTAGTTTTTGATTGCAACGGACAGCCTCAGCTTCTGTTCTGAGTTTTCTCTTCCGAAAAGAAGTTTTTAAATATCTGAATTGGAAACGGGCATTTGCCTTTTTTATAAACTGGGCTCTTAGAATATTCCCGAGATGTCGTTGACAAATTTGTTTATACCTTCCTCACAATTCGTTCTCAACCAATTCGTCCTATAAACAGCATTCATAGGGTATTTAGGTATATTCATTACTCCATAATACGTAACTAGTATTGGAGAGTGGTCAGAAGATAAATCATATGAGATTTCAGTAGTTACAGAATTTCCATTATTATTCTTAGATATGACAAAATCTATAAGATCAGGAGTTTTTTAGAATCAGCATGCCAATATGAGATCAACTACAACCTTCTCTGGGATTCATTAACCTTGAAAACCAGTAGGTGTGCTTAGCATTGCCAGAAAAACATTCAAGATGAATGAATGTTACCTGCAATTAATCTTTTGAAAATTCATCTAGTACATAATATCTTAATTGTCTTCTAATTATTATATCGGTACCACCATGTGCCTTACCGTACGGATGATTAATGCAATAAAATGTGCAAACTGTAATATAAAAATTATATCTTTTAGTGAGATTATACTCGTATAATAAAAGATGAAGCTTACATCTAAATATAAAAATAACAACAAACCTCCGTCCTTTGGCAATTTTTAATTTTCTTGTATGAGAAATGCCGACATGTTGCAAGTAGCCGTGTAATGTAAAGCTAACGGAAAAAGTTAACATTGCACAGTGGGGTAAAATCAAAATTTTTTTTGGGAATAACCCAACAAATCAAATGATATCGTGATGTCTCTTCGGTGATAAAGAAGCCCGAGAATGATATCAATTATAATTTTAAAATGATATAGGTTGCTTTCTAAAAGTTATATATTATAGCTATTGAAAATATTAGTAATAATATTGTGGAATTTAAGCAGCGCAATAATTTAGCAATATAATCAAGAATATATACATACCAAGGTTGATTAAATCTATAATATTCTAATTATAAAACGAGTTTAGTTTATTATTAAATTAAAGTTCATCCTGCTCCAAATAATTTTATATACAATACGAAACTTCAATAATCCGAAAACAGTTCCCCTGAAAATCCAAGCTGATATTGATTCCTTCATCGATTAACAAGAAATTTCACATAGACATAGCAGAGGAGTGTATAACTTTAAGTTTAGAAAAAAGGCCCCACAGATTCCTCAGGAGCGGAGCTATAGGGGCTTATAATAGGGTACCGCTAACATAGAAAATGTTTCATCGCTTTCCAAATTCTTTTTTATGCTTGCACATTCTATTTATCTTTTATTGTTCAAAATTATTTTTATTTGAAATTTAAACTATCTCAATTTTGCAAGATCTTGGTCCTCAATTAGTTAAAGAAAAAAATTTTCTTTCGAATAAGTCGATATCTTTTCCTAGTCCAAAAATAAATGATTTTGAATAGTAGGATTTTTTTACCGAAAAAGTGTCCACACTCTTTTTTCTCTGCAATAAAATTTTCTTGAAGAATATATAATATTTACATAATTTTCTGAAAGGTATCTTCACGGAGATGATTTTAAAATAGAAAATGACCCCAACCACTCAATAGGCCTAAGTACAAACTCTCCCAAATTTGACCAATTTTGTATCGAAATTTTGATTTAGCTTATATCTCAAAGCATGGATCTACAAACAGAATGCATACTATGTATTTTTAATGGTTTCTTAGCGGCTTTTTCCATACCATACCTTTCCATTTTTTGGAATATTGCCGGTTGTTTTGGGAATTATGGGATTCCTTTTTTAAAAGTCTTTTATTTAAACTTTATTATTTTAAAGACTAAAGTCTACAATCACCAAAAATTTCGTTAAGATATTTTAATTAAAAAGATTTTATTATGGATTAAGTATTCATAATTTCTCCAAAAAACAATTTTTTACAAAAAATTTACTTTAGTTGAAAAAATCAGATATATTATTAAATATATGTTAATTGTGTTGCCTAGCTGATATAATTCTTAATTATATAATTATATATAGTCACTCACATTTAAAGTCGGGCAGACGCATGAAAATATTTCTTGACCCAATATTTATATTTTGATAAAAGAAAACACATCTCATTTTTTTTAATATTTTACCACAAAGACCCTACTATTTAAAAACAACAAAAAAAATTATTTCAAGTTCCGTTATAAAATGTACATGAACTAACCTAAGATAAGGACACTTTCCTTTCTCACATTTAAAATAGGGCATTACATAAAAAATCAAAATTATTTAAAAGAAAAGTATTTTGTTGCACCACCTTTATGATTCTCAACAGCTTATAGACGGCTTGGCATCGATTAAACTAGTTTCTTGCAAACATCATAACTAACCTTATTCCACTCTGTCCTGCATCCTGCGTCCTAATTCGTCCCATAAATCTTCTATAACATTGAGACGTTGTGCGGGTGTTTTGATCACCTTCGGACAATTATAGAGCAACCAGTTCTTTACATCAAGTGCTGAATGCTCCGGGTCGTTATCCTGATAGAATTGGAAGTTAGCTTCAATGCCAAGTTTCTTAACACTTTCTTTCAAATTGGTCTTCAAAATTGTTAAATGAACATGTTTGTTCATAAATTGCAGATTGCCAATTCCCGAAGATGCCATACACCCCCAAACCGTCACCGACCTTCTACCTTCTAGTTCTTTGTTTGGTTTGCGTCATATTTTACCACTTCCATCACATCAAAAAAAAAAATTAAAATCACTTTCATCAGTAAAGAGTACCTAAAAATTAATTTTTAAAACCATAAAATTATTTTTGCCCCTACTTATAGTGCTCCAAAAATCAAAACCCTTGGCCATATATTGACGAACAAAAACAAGTCGGTCGTTTTAGTTTTCTTGCTTATGAGGGGCTTTTTTCGTGCAACTCGGCCATGAAAATTTTTTTTCGAAGAAGTCTTCGTATTGTTTCTGGATTAACCTTCGTCCCAGAAGATTCTTTGACCATTGCAGTCAATTTTGGTGCAGATGCAAAGGGATTTTTCTTCATTCTCTTAAAACCCTATTTTCATCCTTGGAGGATAGGTGGTGCAGAAAAAATCAAAAATCAATTTTCATGAGTAGTCTAGTGCACAATAATATGGACAAATATTTTAATAATTTTTTATCACTTTTAACTTTTAATTGTGACTTAAATACATCATTGAAAAGCATCACACCCACAAGATGGAACACTGTTTATTTTAACCTACTATCAATAAAATCAAAGTTATCAGATATTCAAAAAATATTATATGAAAAAATCTAATAGAAAAATATAGCGTTATAAAAGAATATTAATTAGGTCACTTAATAATCCTCCTAAGCTCCTACGTAACTTTTCTTTTAGTTCATCCATATATTCAAAATTTAAGAATAACATTACAGTTTATCACAAACTATTAATATTTTTATTTCCGCTTGCTAATCAATTAATTCGATTTAGTTTATATGAACAAACAGAAATAATAAACAAATGAAAATCTTTGCTGCTTATGCAGATGAAATAAATATTGTTAATCCATCCAGTGGAGCAACAACATCTAAACTTTTCTCACTATTTCAAAAGTACGTGCAACCAGTAGATCTGGATAATTCAAGGCAATCAATAATTGAAAATGAAGTAATTAAATATAAAAATAATATTGTACCTTTACAAGATAATTTTAAAATGGTTCGATGATAGACAAATTGAATTTCCATTATTGTATAATTAAGTTGCAGTATATTCGGTATACCAGCATCTAGTGCCCCTTCTGAAAGAATATTTTTCATCGCTCGGGTACTAATAAAAGATGTAAAATCGGTTCTAATGGAAAATCTCTTAATGAAATTTTATTTGTAAACATAAATTGAAAACACTTATATTTATTGAGTTTTTTTGTAATTTTTTCTTAATTTTTTATGAAATTTTAATAGATTACACAAGGCAACACTTATTTTATTATTAATGTTTTGAATTAGTGGAAAAAATTAAGTTTTTAATCGAAATCTGTCAATTCAGATACATGTTAGTATTAATTATTGAGCCTATAAATCACTTTTTTTAATCAGTTCTCATTCTCGCAATAAATCGCTATTGATAATATCAACAATGTAACACCATATGTTGAAGCATATCTCGAAAACGACTTGTCGGATTTGTCTCAATAAAATATTTAATTAAGATTGGTTCCAGCTCATATTATTTTTTATTACGCGCAACAGTTATGGAAGGAAATATTAAGCCCATTTTGTGGGAAAAACTTGAATTTTTATATATTTTTTTTAGTAATCTTTGGATGTTTTGTACCAAATTTAAGTTTTTCATAAAACAGGCTTAATATCGCCATAACTTTTGAGAGTATTAAAAAAATAGTGTGTAAAACTTGGAAGTAATTTTAACTTATAGATATTTTTCTAAACCAAATCCGACAAGCTCTCTTCTAGGTATGCTTTAAGACACGCAGAAAAAATTATTTTAAATATTTATCCAATTAAAATGCTAATTAAAGTTATATTAGTATTCAATAATATTTATTAATTAATATAATTATTTTTAATTTACTATAAACATAAATACATACATATTTGTGTGTATAAGTCAAAAGTGTATATTTCAGGACTTCAGTGTTTATAAATTTTCATAATATTAAATCATTATAACATTAAAATATTAATACTTTACTCAACTCAACCTCAAATACTACTACCACTTGTTACCCCAGTTCTACAACTGAGATTAACGCTGATATAATATGTGAGATAACGCCAGCAGAGGAGAGTAACCATTTTGTTTATATTACGTTAAATCTTAAATAAGGGGTACATGCATTTTAATAAATCCTATTAGATATCATTAGTTTCAATCAGTCACAGAGTAAACATGTCCTTTTTATTTAAGAAATTCGCACTTTTTTAGCACAATTTTTATAAAAATGTTTTTTAACATATAAAACAAACACAAAAAGGAAACAATTTTACAAAAAAAAAAGATGGTTGTGTAGAGAAATCTAATCACAACAGTCTAATAATAGGTTAGGTTAGGTTGGGTTGGAAAGGGCGGCGCATTCACGCCTACACCCAGAGGCCAAACGGCCCATTGTGATGCCTTTATGAAAAGAAGAAAAAGAAAAAGAGAAAAGTGGAACCTATACCCAATCAATCAGTTATGATTGTTCCTAAGCCATTTTATCCCCATAACAAACCCTATGAGGTTGACAAGTCCTTTGCCATTAACCTCACCTAGTTCATGTAGTGTATGGCTTCCAAACCACTTCAACCTATTACGCTGAAGCCCTACGCAGTGACAGAGTATATGCTCCACTGTCTCTAGCTCCTCAACATCATCGCACGTTCTACAGAAGTCTGATGTGCCAATGTCCCACTTACTCATCATATTCCCTATTGAGAAATGACCCGTAACCATACCCACTATGACTCTAAGACTACCACGACTCATACCTAGAAGATGCTTGGAATCTGCCAGTCTTAAGCTAGGCCATAATGCCCTAGAAACATTGCAGTCCGATCTGTCATTCCAGGCTCGATTCGTGTTGTCCAGAGTCCACTCCCCTATGGCCCTAAAAAAGGACCCAATTGGAATCTTAACAGATGACTCTATGAAAGACCTATCTAGCTCCGAGCCACTGCGAGCTAGCTCATCGGCTATTTCGTTGCCAAGAATGTCACAATGACCAGGAACCCAACATAGTCTTATCATATAGGAACCCATTAACCTTCCCAATTCCCTTCTGCACTCAAGTACCAATCTGGACCTAACAAAATGACTAGTCAGAGCCAATAACGCCGCCTGACTATCAACATAGATAGTAATCTCAGACCCCCGTTCAACATTCCCTTCAATCAAGCCGAGAGACTTATAAATGCCAAGAATCTCTGCTTGAAAGACACTACAACTGTCAGACAATTTGTAGGATTGTCTGATATCAGTTCCCATAAAGTATACACCCGCACCAGTGCCAACTTCCATTTTCGAACCGTCCGTGAAGACCGCGCACCCCTCATAGAGCTTTTCTACTCCATCCCAAAGATTCCTACTAGGTAACACCAAAGCGGGAGTAGCCCCGAAGTCAATCGTGGTCCCGACATAATCCGTAGGCTCAGCCAAGGATAGTGTCCGACCGTTGAATTTGACTTCATCTAGTATGCTGACATGCCCCGCTCTAGAGGAACCTAATAAACCCAGTTCCTTCAATCTAAATAGGCCACGGACAGCCATACCCCTCACGAATTCCTCAATTGGAAGAAGGTGGAGGATTATGTCCAGCGCCGCCTGAGGTGTACTTCTCCTAGCACCTGAGATGCCAATTGACGCACACCTCTGAACTTTAGAGAGAAGTTTCCTGTACGTTTCCCTACTCAATACCTTCCACCAGACTGTACAGCCATAAGTAAGAATAGGTCTAACAACCAAAGTGTAAATCCAGTATACAACTTGCGGCTTAAGACCCCAATTCTTGCCTATAGAGTTCCTGCAGGTGTAATAGGCATTGAGTCCCCTCTTGACCCTCTCCTGAGTGTTTCTCCTCCAAGACAATTTACTGTCCAAGTACACATCCAGGTATTTGGCCTCACTTGACAATACAAGCTCAATCCCGTTCAATACTGGCAAGCTAAAATGCTCAACCTTGTATTTCCTAGTAAACAAAACTAGCTCCGTTTTCTCGGGGTTTACCCCTAATCCCTTACTGTTGGCCCAAAGGGATAGATCACGTAAACCTGTCTGCATGACCTCACTGATCGTAGATAAAAACTTACCAGAGACCAGTAAAACAACGTCATCGGCGTAGGCCACAATCTTCCGTCCCTTAGCATCAAACTGTCTTAAAATGACGTTCACGGCCAAGAGCCACAGTAATGGAGAAAGGACCCCCCCTTGCGGTGTGCCCCTAGTCACGAGTTTCCTCATATAAGTGCCTCCCATGTTTGAGTTGATAACTCTGCTGCTAAGCATCAGAATTATCCACTCAACAAGGAGCTTACTTATATTCAGCGAAACAAGTGATTCCTCGATAGCCTCTATCGTGATATTATTAAAGGCCCCCTCTATATCGAGAAAAGCCGCCATGGTATATTCCCTCTGCAGCAGACCTCGCTCAATGTAACTCACAACGTCATGCAGAGCACTCTCAACGGACTTACCCTTGAGATAAGCATGTTGAGACTCGCTAATGACCTGAGTTCCCATACTAGTCCTAAGATAAAGATCGATCAGTCTTTCTATTGTCTTCAATAGAAAAGACGATAGGCTGATCGGTCTGTAATCCCTGGGCTTCGAGTGAGTCATCTTACCCGCTTTGGGTATGAAAATGACCCTTACCTCTCTCCACCCCCTGGGAATGTATTTCATTCTAAGACATTCCCTAAAAACCTCCGTCAATAGAGAGATGGCTCTTTCATCGACATTCTGTAGCATGGCCGGAAATATTCCATCCGGGCCAGGAGATTTGTATGGCTCGAATGAATTTACCGCCCATAATACTTTGTCTCTAGTGATCATCTCCCTTATCACATCGGTATCCCCAGCATCTGATTCGGGTTGTAGGTTATCACTGACGCTACCTGTCCCTCCAACAGATTCTATATCCCTACAGCCTGGAAAATGAGTCTCCATAAGTAAACTGAGGGACTCTGAGCTAGACTCTGTCCACGAGTTATCCTCACGTTGTATGTATCCAGGTGCCACTGGGTCCTTGGATAATACTCGCCTAAACCTAGACAACTCGTTAACAGAGTCCACCGATTCACAGAAATTTACCCATGAAGTCCGTTTCGCTCGTCTAATGTCCTTCTTATACTTAGAGAAACTATCCCTATAGCTATTCCAATCCTCATCACTCCTCGTTAGTTTGGCTCTAGTAAACAGCTTCCTGACTGTAGACCGCTGGTCCCTAAGTTCCCTAGTCCACCATAGCAATAAATCGCTATTGATAATATCAACAATGTAACACCATATGTTGAAGCATATCTCGAAAACGACTTGTCGGATTTGTCTCAATAAAATATTTAATTAAGATTGGTTCCAGCTCATATTATTTTTTATTACGCGCAACAGTTATGGAAGGAAATATTAAGCCCAGTTTGTGGGAAAAACTTGAATTTTTATATATTTTTTTTAGTAATCTTTGGATGTTTTGTACCAAATTTAAGTTTTTCATAAAACAGGCTTAATATCGCCATAACTTTTGAGAGTATTAAAAAAATAGTGTGTAAAACTTGGAAGTAATTTTAACTTATAGATATTTTTCTAAACCAAATCCGACAAGCTCTCTTCTAGGTATGCTTTAAGACACGCAGAAAAAATTATTTTAAATATTTATCCAATTAAAATGCTAATTAAAGTTATATTAGTATTCAATAATATTTATTAATTAATATAATTATTTTTAATTTACTATAAACATAAATACATACATATTTGTGTGTATAAGTCAAAAGTGTATATTTCAGGACTTCAGTGTTTATAAATTTTCATAATATTAAATCATTATAACATTAAAATATTAATACTTTACTCAACTCAACCTCAAATACTACTACCACTTGTTACCCCAGTTCTACAACTGAGATTAACGCTGATATAATATGTGAGATAACGCCAGCAGAGGAGAGTAACCATTTTGTTTATATTACGTTAAATCTTAAATAAGGGGTACATGCATTTTAATAAATCCTATTAGATATCATTAGTTTCAATCAGTCACAGAGTAAACATGTCCTTTTTATTTAAGAAATTCGCACTTTTTTAGCACAATTTTTATAAAAATGTTTTTTAACATATAAAACAAACACAAAAAGGAAACAATTTTACAAAAAAAAAAGATGGTTGTGTAGAGAAATCTAATCACAACAGTCTAATAATAGGTTAGGTTAGGTTGGGTTGGAAAGGGCGGCGCATTCACGCCTACACCCAGAGGCCAAACGGCCCATTGTGATGCCTTTATGAAAAGAAGAAAAAGAAAAAGAGAAAAGTGGAACCTATACCCAATCAATCAGTTATGATTGTTCCTAAGCCATTTTATCCCCATAACAAACCCTATGAGGTTGACAAGTCCTTTGCCATTAACCTCACCTAGTTCATGTAGTGTATGGCTTCCAAACCACTTCAACCTATTACGCTGAAGCCCTACGCAGTGACAGAGTATATGCTCCACTGTCTCTAGCTCCTCAACATCATCGCACGTTCTACAGAAGTCTGATGTGCCAATGTCCCACTTACTCATCATATTCCCTATTGAGAAATGACCCGTAACCATACCCACTATGACTCTAAGACTACCACGACTCATACCTAGAAGATGCTTGGAATCTGCCAGTCTTAAGCTAGGCCATAATGCCCTAGAAACATTGCAGTCCGATCTGTCATTCCAGGCTCGATTCGTGTTGTCCAGAGTCCACTCCCCTATGGCCCTAAAAAAGGACCCAATTGGAATCTTAACAGATGACTCTATGAAAGACCTATCTAGCTCCGAGCCACTGCGAGCTAGCTCATCGGCTATTTCGTTGCCAAGAATGTCACAATGACCAGGAACCCAACATAGTCTTATCATATAGGAACCCATTAACCTTCCCAATTCCCTTCTGCACTCAAGTACCAATCTGGACCTAACAAAATGACTAGTCAGAGCCAATAACGCCGCCTGACTATCAACATAGATAGTAATCTCAGACCCCCGTTCAACATTCCCTTCAATCAAGCCGAGAGACTTATAAATGCCAAGAATCTCTGCTTGAAAGACACTACAACTGTCAGACAATTTGTAGGATTGTCTGATATCAGTTCCCATAAAGTATACACCCGCACCAGTGCCAACTTCCATTTTCGAACCGTCCGTGAAGACCGCGCACCCCTCATAGAGCTTTTCTACTCCATCCCAAAGATTCCTACTAGGTAACACCAAAGCGGGAGTAGCCCCGAAGTCAATCGTGGTCCCGACATAATCCGTAGGCTCAGCCAAGGATAGTGTCCGACCGTTGAATTTGACTTCATCTAGTATGCTGACATGCCCCGCTCTAGAGGAACCTAATAAACCCAGTTCCTTCAATCTAAATAGGCCACGGACAGCCATACCCCTCACGAATTCCTCAATTGGAAGAAGGTGGAGGATTATGTCCAGCGCCGCCTGAGGTGTACTTCTCCTAGCACCTGAGATGCCAATTGACGCACACCTCTGAACTTTAGAGAGAAGTTTCCTGTACGTTTCCCTACTCAATACCTTCCACCAGACTGTACAGCCATAAGTAAGAATAGGTCTAACAACCAAAGTGTAAATCCAGTATACAACTTGCGGCTTAAGACCCCAATTCTTGCCTATAGAGTTCCTGCAGGTGTAATAGGCATTGAGTCCCCTCTTGACCCTCTCCTGAGTGTTTCTCCTCCAAGACAATTTACTGTCCAAGTACACATCCAGGTATTTGGCCTCACTTGACAATACAAGCTCAATCCCGTTCAATACTGGCAAGCTAAAATGCTCAACCTTGTATTTCCTAGTAAACAAAACTAGCTCCGTTTTCTCGGGGTTTACCCCTAATCCCTTACTGTTGGCCCAAAGGGATAGATCACGTAAACCTGTCTGCATGACCTCACTGATCGTAGATAAAAACTTACCAGAGACCAGTAAAACAACGTCATCGGCGTAGGCCACAATCTTCCGTCCCTTAGCATCAAACTGTCTTAAAATGACGTTCACGGCCAAGAGCCACAGTAATGGAGAAAGGACCCCCCCTTGCGGTGTGCCCCTAGTCACGAGTTTCCTCATATAAGTGCCTCCCATGTTTGAGTTGATAACTCTGCTGCTAAGCATCAGAATTATCCACTCAACAAGGAGCTTACTTATATTCAGCGAAACAAGTGATTCCTCGATAGCCTCTATCGTGATATTATTAAAGGCCCCCTCTATATCGAGAAAAGCCGCCATGGTATATTCCCTCTGCAGCAGACCTCGCTCAATGTAACTCACAACGTCATGCAGAGCACTCTCAACGGACTTACCCTTGAGATAAGCATGTTGAGACTCGCTAATGACCTGAGTTCCCATACTAGTCCTAAGATAAAGATCGATCAGTCTTTCTATTGTCTTCAATAGAAAAGACGATAGGCTGATCGGTCTGTAATCCCTGGGCTTCGAGTGAGTCATCTTACCCGCTTTGGGTATGAAAATGACCCTTACCTCTCTCCACCCCCTGGGAATGTATTTCATTCTAAGACATTCCCTAAAAACCTCCGTCAATAGAGAGATGGCTCTTTCATCGACATTCTGTAGCATGGCCGGAAATATTCCATCCGGGCCAGGAGATTTGTATGGCTCGAATGAATTTACCGCCCATAATACTTTGTCTCTAGTGATCATCTCCCTTATCACATCGGTATCCCCAGCATCTGATTCGGGTTGTAGGTTATCACTGACGCTACCTGTCCCTCCAACAGATTCTATATCCCTACAGCCTGGAAAATGAGTCTCCATAAGTAAACTGAGGGACTCTGAGCTAGACTCTGTCCACGAGTTATCCTCACGTTGTATGTATCCAGGTGCCACTGGGTCCTTGGATAATACTCGCCTAAACCTAGACAACTCGTTAACAGAGTCCACCGATTCACAGAAATTTACCCATGAAGTCCGTTTCGCTCGTCTAATGTCCTTCTTATACTTAGAGAAACTATCCCTATAGCTATTCCAATCCTCATCACTCCTCGTTAGTTTGGCTCTAGTAAACAGCTTCCTGACTGTAGACCGCTGGTCCCTAAGTTCCCTAGTCCACCATTTCGGCTGTTTCCTTTTCCCAGGATAAATCACTGGACAATTGAGCGCAAAACTATTCCTAATAACATTCGTGAAATTTCACAGTCTAATAATACATCTCATAATAATAATATTTGAATCTACACGTGAAATAGTTCTCTCATAGAGCGAATTTGACACTCTCTGACACAAAAATTTTACAATTATGTTACGTCTAGACTTTTCTTTTTTTATTACTTTTCTAAAGTATTTTTTAAGAAAACCAAAAAAGTATATGTATTTAAAAGTATTATAAGTATAAGTATTTTTCATATTAATAAATATTATAAACTTTAGAAAGAGTATGTTATTATGTAAAATATACAAAAAATATAATTAAATAAAATTTAACCATTAAAAGCATATGTTTTTACATATATTAATATATATGTGAAAATCTGTTATAAATATTATATTTATTTAAGATTTGTTATTAGCTTTAGAATATGATATTCTGCATCGCTTTTGCTGTTTCAAAAAATATAATTAAAAAAATATTTAATACATTTACATTTACATTAAATACTTTTTCATCAAATTAAAATAATTTGTTATTTTTAAAAATTTTAAAATTATATACTTACATATATAATTAAAAATCAAAAAATATTTCATGTGTTAACTTAAACTTATTAATTTTTTTCTTTGTCAAATAACACTGTGCGACAAATGGTAGGGGTCAGTGATCGGGATTGAACCCTTCCCGATCACTGACCCCTACCAGGGAAAGTTATATCGGTAAAAAAGAAGTTATACGTGTCCCGGCGTTTCGCTGGGTCACGCACAGTGGGGTCAAACGCAAATTTTTTGGTAATAAATCTGAATCTCCTAAACTACTGGTCGGATCAACTTGAAATGTATGGAAGAGTTGTAGAGGAGGACCTAAGCTTTCAGAAAAATCATCTTGTAGTCACCCTGTGATAACGCGAGATAAGCTACAGGGTGTCAAAGTTGACTACCTCGAGTATGTAAAAGTTAAAAAAAATCGTAACTTGTACAAATGAAGTCCGATTTTAACGATTTTTATATTTCTGGAAAGTGCTTGGCAAGATAAAGAAAAACTAAGCTTACTCATCTAAGTTATCTCTTACAGTTAAAAAGATATTTACGCTTGAATTTTTGATTTTTTGGCTCGACTTTCTTTCGTTTTTCGGGAATAAGTCCGGAGATGTATAAGGTAAAAATTTTTTAAAAATATTCTGTAATTTGCTACATATTTCAAAATAATATGCTGAAAGAATTTTTGGATTATCTCAATTCGTCTAGACGTGAAAAATATTCAAAGTCAGCACTCTGAAATTGGCATGAAAAATGGCTATTTTTTACAAAAATATAGTACAATTCATTCACTTTTTTCTCAAAGTTCCGTTAATAAAAAAATTTTTTCCTTATTAATTTCAAAAGATGAGGCTTCATAAATGGTTAACAAAGAAATTTTGAATTGATTTAAGTTTGCACCCTACATCCAGCATTGGCCGAAAATTATCAATTTTAAAAAATAGTTTCATTTTTATCGATTAATAAAAAAAATGTCACGCAAGCTTTTTTAAATTTGGTATCCATATTTTTTATAGAAATAGATTTAGAATGATTTAACACTAAACTGCTTCCCGCCCGGCCAAAAACGAATGCAGGAGTGGAGATTTTATGTTAAAAGTCAGTTTTTTTAACCACTATTTTTAAAAGCATATTAGCATCATATTTTTAATATTATTTCTTATGTAGTGTATAAAACGCAAATCAAGCTTTTATTCCTAAAAAAATCAATAAAATAGCTCCAATAAACTATTTTTGGTAATTTTTCAAAAATAATTTTTTTTTTTAAATAGCTGAAAATCCAAAAAAATTTAATTTTTTTAATACAACTCCACTAATTTTGCAAATACTTTAAAAATGTTAAAATAATATAAAAATAGACTTATTTACCAATTCAACGATATATAAAATGTTGATATAGGTCATTTAATAATAGTAATATAATGGCCTCAAAACTACCAAGTCACGTCAAAAGTTGCAAAATTCACTATTTTGTTCCGTATTTCCATATGTGTGTATACGTAACACTCAACTGCGTTGCTTATTTTTGTTACGAGATAATAATATTTATTAATGAATTTATTTAAAGTGTTCATAATTTTTTTCTACTGAAAAGGTTTTTAAAATTAGCTAAGTACATAAATAAGTATATTTTCCTTCGTTTTTTATTACATTTTTTTAAGTTAAATAATTTACCTAGCTACTTAATTAATGTATTATAACAAAAATGATTTTTTTACAACCGCATAGGTACATTTTTTGACGTACGTGTTTAACACTACAGGTCATAAAAATAAACTGAATAAAATTGGGGGTTTTGAGCAAAAATTTAAATTTTTTAATTCATTTTTGCCTGTCACCATTTACCTGATATAAATATTCTTTTTCTATATATAAGTATCCTTATAAATATGCAGATTTATTAGTGAATTTGCCATTATGGAGATTACATTAAAACACTTTTCTATTTGCAAAGTAATCTGGGATAATCTATCTGATATTATAAATCGTCCAGAAAAAATTAGAAAGCTCATTGATACAGTAGTATCTTTTGGTTTAACTCTTACTGCAGAAGACAGTTTAAAGCTCGAAAATTTTTATAAATCATACGAATAAAGGATGCAAGCTGCAGATTGGTCAATACCAAAGTTCAAGAAGAAAAATGAAGAGTGGTTGGAGGGAGAAATACCAATTTTCATCGGAAAGCAGAAAAAGGGTCGACCAAAAAAAAGTTACGATGAAGTTCAGCTAAGAACAAATAGGACCAAACAGGAATCTATTCTAAATTCACATACGAATGCCGAAGTAAAAGATACATTTAAAGCTTTAGTAACACGTACGCAACCAAAGGAAGTGGAAAAAGTTATAGATGTGTTACCAACAGCTTCTCCCAATCGATTACATCGGATAATCCAAAGCATAGTGACACCGAAATCAACATCGTCCTTTACCTTTGAAGATGCTTTAGCTCTAATATTAAATTTAGGATTATCAAGAAACTAATACGAGATTTTGAGGAAATCTGTTAGCGAAAAAGGATATGATATCTTTCCCAGTAGCAAATCAGTGAGAGAAGCGAAAAGTAATATTTTACAGCCTATGGAGCACCCGGTTAATGCTTCTGTTAAAAGTGCTAAAGTTAATATATTGCAATTACTTGAAAATACTGCCTCTAGAATTATATCTACCTTCAGCAATGATAACATTGAAAAATGCAAAGACTCTGAACTTATTTTAATATTCAAATGGGGCTGCGATAGAATATCAGGATTTTCGGAATACAAACAACTGGATGGAAGTAATTCTGGAAATAATTATTCCTCGCTGTTTATAGCGTCTCTGGTACCACTTCGAATGCGCTTAAATAAGCCTTCCTCATCGACAAGAAATGACTCGCTTTTTGATTATAAATGGATAAATTTAACTCCAGGTTCCAAATTTTTGTGCCGTCCAATCCTTTTTGATTATACAAAAGAAACCACGGTTACAATAAACAGCACTGTCAACCAATTGGAAGAAGAAATTAAAGCATTGCCCCCAATATATGTAAAAGTATCAAACAGAACTATTAAAGTTACATTTCAACAACAATTAACGATGATTGATGGAAAAGTTGCAAACGCTATAACAGATACAACGTCTACATGGAAATGTAATATATGTGGAAAAATAAGTTCACAATTTCAGGATAATTCTGAAGTCCTTGTTAATAAAAATTCTTTAAAATTTGGAATATCACCACTCCACGCAAGGATAAGATTTTTGGAGTTCTGCTTACATCTTGCATATGATATGAAGTACAGAAATATTCTCGGGCAGGAAAATGCTACAGTAAAAAACAATTTGGAACTTCACGAATTACGAAAAGAGGAGAAGAAAAGAATTCAATTAGAATTCAAAGAACAACTCGGATTAATAATTGATAAACCTCTACATGGCTATGGAAGCTCAAATGATGGAAATACAGCAAGACGTTTCTTTGAAAATCCGGAACTCACATCTTCAATCACAGGCATTGACTTAAATATTTTGAAGCGTTTTAAGATTATATTGGCAGCCATTAATAGCAAAAAACAAATTAATGCGGACAAATTTTAAATTTTTCCTTACGAAACTAAAGAACTACTTAACATTACATACCCCTGGAAATCAATGACTCCAACAATTCACAAAGTATTGGCTCATGGTAAAGAAATAATAGAAAATAGTATTTTGCCATTGGGAGAGCTAACAGAGGAAGCACAGGAAGCACGAAATAAAGATGTTAAACATTTCCGACTCTTCAATACCCGAAAATGTTCGAAAATAGCGCAAAATATGGACTTAATGGAATATTTATTAATATCAGATCCAGTTATATATTCTATAAGAACACGATGGCTACCAAAAATCACTCTTGAAATAGAAAAAGAGGATTCCGAAGCTAAGGAAGTTAAAAATTTGCTAACGTTTGATGTTTCTGATTATTTTCAAGAAAATCTCTAATAATATCTTCGATAATATATTCTTAATAAAATAAATATACGGGATATATGTATAATAAGTATGTAAATATGTAGAACAAATTAAATAAACATTACTCAAATAAAGAATTTACTACTTTATAATAACAAATATATACCTACATAATACATTAGAAAACTAAAATGTTACGTATACACACATATGGAAATACGGAACAAAATAGTGAATTTTGCAACTTTTGACGTGACTTGGTAGTTTTGACGCCATTATATTGCTATTATTAAATGACCTATATAAACATTTTATATATCGTTGAATTGGTAAATAAGTCTATTTTTATATTCTTTTAACATTTTTAAAGTATTTGCAAAATTAGTGGAGTTGTATTAAAAAACTTAAATTTTTTTGGATTTTCAGCTATTTAAAAAAAAAATATTTTTGAAAAATTACCAAAAATAGGTTATTGGAGCTATTTTATTGATTTTTTTAGGAATGAAAGCTTGATTTGTGTTTTATACATTACATAAGAAATAATATTAAAAATATTATGCTAATATGCTTTTAATATGCTTTTAAAAATAGTCGTTAAAAAAACTGACTTTTAACATAAAATCTCCACTCCTGCATTCGTTTTTGGTCGGGCGGGAAGCAGTTTAGTGTTAAATCATTCTAAATCTATTTCTATAAAAAATATGGGTACCACATTCGAAAAAGCTCGCGTGAAATTTTTTTTATTAATCGATAAAAATGAAACTATTTTTTAAAATTGACAATTTTCGGCCAATACTGGATGTAGGGTGCAAACTTAAATCAATTCAAAATTTCTCTATTAACCATTTATGAAGCCTTATCTTTTGAAATTAATAAGGAAAAAAATTTTTTGTTAACGGAACTTTGAGAAAAAAGTGAATGAATTGCACTATATTTTTGTAAAAAAGTAGCCATTTTTCATGCCAATTTCAGAGTGCTGACTTTGAATATTTTTCACGTCTAGACGAATTGATATAATCCAAAAATTCTTTCAGCATATTATTTTGAAATATGTAGCAAATTACAAAATATTTTTAAAAAATTTTTACCTTATATATCTCCGGATTTATTCCCGAAAAACGAAAGAAAGTCGAGCCAAAAAATCAAAAATTCAAAATTCAAGCGTAAATATCTTTTTAACTGTAAGAGATAACTTAGATGAGTAAGCTCATTTTTTCTTTATCTTGCCAAGCAGTTTCCAGAAATATAAAAATCTTTAAAATCGGACTTCATTTGTACAAGTTACGATTTTTTTTAACTTTTACATACTCGAGGTAGTCAACTTTGACACCCTGTAGCTTATCTCGTGTTATCACAGGGTGACTACAAGACGATTTTTCTTAAAGCTTAAGTCCTCCGCTATAACTCTTCCATACATTCCAAGTTGATCCGATCAGTAGTTTAGGAGATTCAGATTTATTACCAAAAAATTTGCGTTTGACCCCACTGTGTCACGTCTAGGAATCGAGATATATCGATTTGAAGTTAGTAACTACCATATAGGGGAAATTGTGACCTTTGGTGGTCTTTTTTTTGACATAACTCGAGAACCACCAGTCCGATTTTGCTGAAACAAATTGAAAAAAATTAGGAATTACAATTTCTTTGTTCAATTCCGTTGTTCATACAACGTTTCACTACATAAGCAACAGTTTCGCAGTTATAAATAAATGTATGAAGAAAAAAACTATTTTTTGCCTAAAAAATTTAATTTTTTTATTTTTAATTCATAAAAAAATCCGAAACGGTAAAAAAGTGTCAAGTCCTGTTACTTTCACGTAAAGTCACATAACCTTTAAACAAAATGAGACATAGATCATGAAAATCGATGGACGCGTTTCGCTTTTATTCACAATTAAGTGAAGGTATCTCATTTTGGCAAGAATGATTTTATGTTTCAATGAATTTGGATAATATTTATTATATATTATTTATTATAATTATTAACACGTAAAATTAAAAATTATTACAGGTAATTATTAGGTTATTACATAGATACATAGGTTATAAAAATCGATGAACGCAAAACTTATTTTCGTTTGTTTGCGCCCTTTACTTTCTTGCGTGGTGGTTCGCCCACTTGTTCAGAGTCTGTATCGGATGAGGATCTGTCTTTATCTGGAAAAAATCAATTGTTTTTAAACAGTCAGTTAACTTCATTTTTTTACTTCATTTAATTACACTGTCGCATAGTGTAATTAATTTGTTCTTTATTATTTTTGTAAATAAATATGTAAAAGAAATTTCAATGTGTTTTAATTATTCTTGCATAATTAGGCATTTTATTATTTAGTTAAATTTTTTTAATTAGATTTGTCGAAAATAATAATTATTAAATATTGTTGAATTAATAATACTTTTAATGTTTTTACTTTTAATGATTTTTAATTTTTTCTGTGTATGGTGCAACATCGTTAATTTTTCAAAGAACGATTTAAAGCGAGAAACCGAGGCAATTAAAAAAATTATTTGTACACTTTGTACCTCATAATAACATGCATCCGAATAGACCGCAGTAAAAATTTTTCTCAATCTGTGTTATTCGAATTCGAGTTTACTTTTTCAACCATTTCAAAACATTAATAATAAAAGTAAAATAGTTCGAAATCGTTTTTTAAATTCTTTTTTCTATATACTAGGAATTAAATCCCTATTTTTTTTTTTGTTTTTCTTTTTTTTTTTTTTTTTTTTTTTTTTTGCTGAAAAGACTGAATTACTTTGTTACCAAAAATAATAATAGTTTTAAAGTATTTTTAATATTTTTTTAGTTCCATAAATAATATGTACAATTTAAAGGCGTCTGTATTTTTGGAATGAATAACATATGAATGTATTCATATATAGATTTTAATTTTTGATTTTTTTATTATATATACTAATGATTAAATTCCTTTTGTTTTTTTTTTTTTTTATTATTTTTATAAAACTTAAAAGATTGAATTATTTTGTTAACTAAAAACATTAAGTTTATCTAAATCAATAAAAAAACGTTTCTACATAAAATATGTTAAATATTGGTTTAATTTAATAAATTTATCATTTTAACGTCTGCATTTTCACGATACGTATTGATAAATTTTAATCAACATACAACAAGTACTTATAGTACATTATTTGTTTCAGCGAACAATAGCAAAACAAATATGTTACTCTTATTCGCTCTTTATTTCTTCACACCTAATCTACTAAAGAGAATAACAATACCAGCTAATAACAAAAACATAAAAAAACTCATCAATCCGCACTCAAACCAGCAGGCAAAGAAATTGGTGTGGTTTGAGTGTAACTGTGCAAGTGTTTACTTCGAACATTTGCTACGGGAACAAATTATTTATTTGCTTATGAAAACTTGAAAATTTTCGTGATATATTAAGATTACAAACCTTGGACCAAAAGTATGCTGCTTTAATTTAATATTGGTTTTTAGAGAAACTTTAAACATCAGGTCTGTAATAAAATCTTTTTTATTTAACTTTTTATTTTACTTTATCATTTGAAGTCACGAAGTGTAAAAAATTTAAGATTTAGAAATCACACAACTGAAAAACAAACCGGCGAAAATCCCAAATATAGATTCATACTTTTGAATTTCTACTTTGAAAACATCTTCGTGAAAATACCTTTCAGAAAAGTATATACTTATGTTCTAAAGGAAAATTTTATTTTAGAGAAAATTCAAAATCGTTTTTTTTTTTTTGGAAAAGATATCGTCTTAAATTTTTTCTATTCGAAAGAAAAATTTGTTCTTTAAGTAATTGAAAAATTTTTACAAAACCGGATGAAAATATCGGGCTATATAGTGAAAAATCTGGACAAAGGTCTTGCAAAATTGAGATACTAGCAATTTCAAAAACAAATTACTTGAATACTATAAGAGATAAATGGCCTCATCGAGATCTTAACCCATTTCGGACCGGTACCTGATTACGTTGAGATAACTTTATAAAATTTGGCATGAAGTTTATTTTTGTAATAGTGATGGCAAACTCATATGATTTGGACGTCTAGATATTTTTGCTTCCAAAATACAGGGCCTGGAAAATTTCAAAAATTGTTCCATTTTTGGACACGGAAACTTTTGGTGTGTTTAACCAACATGCAAAGCTATATAACCAATATACTTTTTTTGTTGATCCCAGTATTGCGTTTTGAGAATTTAACATTTAAGTTTAAAAAACTTTTTTAAAATTGGCTAAGTTTGGATAGGGCTTGTGGGGATTTATTTCAGATGCATTTTAGAACAGAATTTTTACAAATGAAAAAATATTATCACCTTTTTGAAAAAAAAAACCAAAAAGTATGAATTTTTTCAAAGTTTCAACTTCAGACCATAACGAACATATGGGGGTATATAGCAAATATACTTTTTTGCTGATCTCAGCTTTGATATTTGCGAGTTTTATTAACAAATTTAATAAACTTTTTAAGAAATCGCTTGGAGGGAAACCGTTGCCCAAAGCGTATTGAATTTTGCTTTATAAGCATTTAGGTTAAAATTTCTTTTGAAGACATTACAAAAATTCTGTAGTTCGGAAAAAAAATAATTTAGAAGTGAAAGAATATTACCATTTTTTGTAATATATATATATATATATATATATATATATATATATATATATATATATATATTTCAAATATTGTTGTAGGCCCTGATAAGGCCCTGATAAGACCTAAAAAACATGCTTACATGTCCTACTTATCTCTTATAGTTTTCGAGTTAATTGCGTTTGAATTTTTAAGCACCATAATTTTACATGTTCTTGGTCCAGTTTTTTTCTTATATATCCTGGTATTTCCGACCGAAATTATGTATTGAATAAAAAAATTTTAAGTCGATATCTTTACCGAGTCCAAAAATAAACGATTTTGAATTTGAAAATTGCAAAAAGACGACTTTTTGTGTTTTTTTTTTGCCGAAAAAGTATCTACAATCTTTTTTATCTAAAATAAAATTTTCTTTAGCAACATTTAATAATTTTGCATTTTTTTAAAAGGTAACTTCACAGAGATAACTTAAAATAAAAAAAAAACAACTCCAATAACTCAATTGGTCATGGTACACACCATCCCGATTTCGACCCATTTTATATGAAAGTTTTGATTTTAGACCATATTTTCTCAAATCCCAAAGCACAAATCGACAAGCGAAATATATTTTAAGAATCTTTAATATGTTCTTAAAAGTTTTAAATCAAAATCTATGGGACTTCGGAAAAATGTGGATTCTATAGCCATAAATGTAAAAAAATCACATTTTTGGGAATTTTGATTAGTTTTTTTTTGGGAATTCAGGAAAACCCTACCCCTGATTCAAATTTGGTTAGCGCGCTTTTATTTATATTAATAAGATCCACATTTCCTGCAAATTTCATTAAGATATCTTTATAAACAAATATGTTATTAAAATTAAAAAATTTGTATTTTCTCCAAAAACCCCAAATTTGGGTTTTTGTTTGATTTATTTCTAAACATGTATTCCAAATTAAGCTTATCCTTTACCATTTATAACATTAGATCTTTTGCAAAAAGATTCAAGTCAATATCATTTCTCGTTTCAGAAATATACGCCTTTAAACTTTTATATTTCCAATTTATTGTATATATAACTATATTTTTACAAACTTCCAACTTTTGCCTTTAGCTTTGCGTGAATAATTACTCAGAAAATTATGAATATTTCTGTATACTTTTAATAATATCTATACACAAAATATTTTTATAAAAATAATTAATAAATATTTTTTAATTTTTAATAGGGTTGCCACATTTCCCAAATTTAAGTAAATCTTTTTCCTTTTCTAAGCATTCATATATGTCTATTAATGAATTTAAAATAACAAAACAAACAAAAAATGTGTATTTTAACTTAATCAATATTATTATTTTTGGTATTTGTCATCTTCCTTAATAAATATTCTCGAATAAGACTCGAAAAAATAAGGAAGCCCTGCTCCAGTGTGGATTTTAGCACCGTACAATGTATGGCAGTGCAACATCTATATAAATATAGAGTCTTTGGACACAGTGTTGTTTTCTTTATATGCATGTATCTACATACAAACATATGTATGTAAATTTAGTAGTCATTTTTTGTATAAGCAAGCAGTAGTTGTCGTCTGTATATACAGACACTGCCTTCAATCCAGCTATTACGTATGCTATATATAATAAATATCAACCTTGTGCATTCGTCTACAGTAGACATTCTTTTTTCCATGTCTCCTTTTTTCCAACTTAGAGACACATCCAAATGTTTTACAGTCAGACCATGTACTAATAACTTGTGTTATTTCTAGTCATATTCAAAATATGACATATTCAGTTTTCTTGCATTATCTTTCATACTGGTCAGCAATCAGAAACTGGGTGGAAAATGAAACTAGGAGTCAGAACATTGATCAACCTGTTTCTAATTTAGATAATCTAGATTTTTTTTAATGGGGTGATATCTATAGTTAAAGAAGCTTTTAAGAAAATACCTTTCGGTCGTAAAAATACTTGGCATCGGGCAATCTCTGATGTTAGGAAAATGTTAATAATTCAAACTTAAATTTCAAAAATATATTTTGAAATTATTAAATAAACTTATTGATTATTAAATAAGAATTGATTTCAAATTTGTCTCCGGGCTCTAACAAATTTTGGAAAGTGGAAAAAGTCCTTAAAAACAGGAATAAGTCATTTACTGATCTTCACGTAAATGGTGAAGTTTTAAAGATTGGCACTGAAAAAGCAAATTCAATATGGACACAGCTGTCTATAAGTCATGATCTTATCCATACAATTCTTGAGAGTTCTAACTTAGTGCTTACCAATTTAGCTGAAGTTAAGTTGTTTGTACTTTTATTGGAAAATAATAAAGTTCTTGGCTTAGATGGCATTAATAGCATTATCTTTAAAGGATGCCCCGTTGTTTTTGAAACTCTAAGTAGACTTTTCAACTCTCGTTTAATACGAGTGGAACATTTCTCAACGATTTTTAAGGAGACAAAAGTTATACCAATTCCAAAGCCAGGAAAGGATCCTTAATTACCGTCTAGCTATAGACCAATTAGCATCCTAAGCCTATTGGATAAAGTATTCGAAAAAATAATATATGAGAGAATTTTAGACTTTTCTAATCAAAATAATATTATTAACCCTTAACAGTCTGGATTCCGCAAGGAATCATCAACTAAAAAGGTAGTTATTTTTTGCTGCAGTAAGTTGTGAAACGCATTAATTAAAAAATACTTTGATAAATGGAAAATAAAAGTTAATGTTAATAAAACACAAGCTATTATATTTCCATGTAATAGGTCACAGAAATGTATTCCTACAAAACATTTATATTCTAGATGAGTTTTTATTCCTTTGCAGGATAGTATCAAATATATTAGAATTATCTTAGATAATCTCTAATTTAAACTTGACGACTTGGCAATCCCGGAATAAAGTTTGACCATTTTTGATCGTACTGGGGTCATATCTGTCTCGAGGTAGAACATGTGGACTCGGATGTTCATCTTTGTTGAGCCATTCTCGACAAGTACTGCAGTATCATAGATCTGCAAGATGACAGCGGTACACCAACCAGTTGATCCATTTCTTAACTTTGAAGAAGGAAACCAGTTCTGGCTAGTTCCTGGGGTACTTGAGCGACCCCTTACCCAGATCCACTCTAGGTTTGAATGTCTCGTCATCTCATTTAGAAATGTCCACCATTTATGTACCAGCTTGGATGTTGAATAAACACTCGAAAGAGACTTAATCATGGGTTGACTATCGGTACAAATTTAAATATCCACTCCGAATACCCTACAGTACATTAGCCAATTTATCGCTCTCTGATGGCCGAGATCTCCGCTTGAAGAGCACTGCGGTGATCCAACAATTTAAAGGAAATGCTCTTCCTATACGAGGGAATGGTGGCACCTCCCCCAAACCCCTTCAGAAGTTTTGGATCCATTATTCATTCAATTGCTTTTAGCTTTTTTTTAATCTAAAACTTAAAAATTATTCAAATTTGATGAAAGATAAAAAAAATTACATAAAAAAATATAAAGTTTTTTTACTGTTTATGTAATTTCTTACAGTCACTTAATAGATTAAAAGTAATTGGTGCCTAATTTTTTCCACAACTTTAAAAAAACTTAAAGTAAAAAAGTGTCTGATTTGCTGTTATTTCTTTAATCTAAAAAAGTCTTTAAAGTTACGTAACTTTATTTGTTAAATCGAAATAAAAAATTAATTAAAATTATTTCGAAATTTAGAAAACTAAGTACTAAGAAAAGAAAAATATAATTTCTGGACTCAAAACAGTTTATTCAAAATTCACAAGATGACGTTAATTATAGAGCATTTTAAAATTTTAATATAAAAGTTACATGAGTTCGATGGAGTGTTAAAAAAATATAAAAAATTATACAGAATTTTTTGCTTAATTCTGAAATTTAGTATTGTTTTTTAATATATAAAAGAAAAATTGCTTCCTATTTTCTACCACAACTAAAAAAATATTAGATGACAGTGTTTGTTATGCACTTGCTCCCATTAAATCAAATATGCACTTACCCATAAAAAAGCTGTTTCCAATTTTTGTCGTAAATTATAATACTGTTTTGACCAGTATTTTAGAAGAAAATGCATTTTTTCATTTCAGTATCCGATCTTTTCAAAATTTATATGTACTAAGTTTAAATTTTCTTCGACACTTCCTTTTTTTATAAAATTTAGACCAGTATTTTAGCTGAAAACTCTTTTTTCAATTTCTGGATATATGGGAGGTGGGGGTGTTCTTGTTTCCATTTAAATAAAATTGACAGACTATATTAAACTGTCATAACAAATTTGGTAAAATTGTGACCAGTATTTCAGCACTAAAATCTTTTTTTAATTTCAAGATTTATGGGAGGTAGGCGTGTCATAAATAATTTATTTCTAAAAGCTACCACAAATTTTGTTAAATTTCTAACCAGTATTTCGGAAGAAATTTATTTTTTTTAATTTCAGGATACATGGAAGGTAGGCGTGTCCTTGCACTGATTCTTTCTAAACTTCGAATATATTAATTTTAAATTTAAAATAATATACCTACCAAGTTTCAATTTTCTACGACAACTTTTATTTTGGTCAGATCGTTATATGGGAACAAAGCAATGTGCGACTTGTGTAGATATGGTTAACAACTGGCGTATACGAGAAAAGTGGCCATGTTACGTTCACCCTAAGAAGAGGAAACTGTCCACCTCTTGTACTTAATTTTATATATGTATATAGACAGGAGACTTAAGTAGATATGTAGAAAAAGGTAGAAGAAAACTAGGTACATCGATGAAATTTTGTATATGTGTACACATTGACCGTCTATTTATAAAAAGTTTTTAAAGTTTTAAAAAATTTTAATACATTTCCTGTATTGGATCAATAAATTACCCAAAATATCCTCTTTTAAATATTAAAAAGTTTAAATATTAATATTGTAAGAGTTTATATATCTACTGCAACACACAAGGAAATATTAATCATGTTTTTTTGCATAAATTATTTACTTTTTTTTATTCAGTGTTGCCATAGTGTTTTTTTGAATATAATAAAAAATTTTAAATTTACTTTAATTTTTTTAACTTTTTCGTTCTTTATTTATATTTATTTGCAATTTATTTTATTTTATTTAAGGACGACTTATTATTATATTTATATTATTATATTTATATTACATTATTATATTAGTGTAGATATGTATCACAAACATTTACGAATGTGTTAATTTTCTAAATGATTAAACCATTAAGAAACAATATGCGAAATCATCTTTTAATGCGAAATTACTGGCTAGGTAATAGTTACTAATACTGTAGTTTTGATTTGTTATGTTTCGATGAACTGTTACTGCAGGATTAGTCGGATATAAAAGTTTGATCATTTGTTTTTCATTTGTATTTTCTTTGCTATTTTTTCTAATAAAATCATGATTGTTCTTGGTTATATTGAAAAGACATCATAAGGTATCTTTGAAAAGTATTCCGTACAATTATTCATCCGTAATATCCTTTAACTTTAATATTTTCAATAGATAAATCGAAAAACTTGAAATATTTAATACAAAATCCTTAATATGGACAATTTTTAAAACTAACCTAGTTCAAAAGTTGGAATAGAAAACTTATATAATAATAATTAATAATTAGAATAATTAATAATTAGAATTCTCTTCAATAATAAAAATCCCTAACGAGTCAATAAAAAATGGAATTTTCGAATCACATACAAAGAAATTGCAAATGTTTGCAAGTTTAACTTAACACTTAAATAAAATAATTGAAATAAAATACTTTTTTTAATATAAAGATTGTTTGCTTGCTTGATTTATTGGATAACTAAAAGGTGATTCTATCCTTGTGACATAAGAAAAACTGACGAATTTTTCATATGATTACAAATAACAAGAGAAAAGTACCGCTATAAAATATTGGGATTTTGTATTTAAATAGTTAATTGTTTATCTGTTTTACGTTTTTATGTTTTATTTATTTGAAATGTTAGAATCATCAATGGTTCTCTGTTCAAAAATTATAGCGATTTTTTATTTAAAACTGTACTGGTTCTATCCTGATGGCGAGCAGTGTGTAACAGGGCTATAACTTTTTATTTTTTTTTTTTTTTTTGCAAATATCAAAATAGCCCTATCACAGATGAATAGGACACTGGAAATTATTTAAAAAATGGTACTACTATTTCGCGGTTATCAAAAAAGTTCACCCACAAAACGCGGTAAATTTTGGAATATATGCAAATATGTATATATGTAGTATTTGTACGAGTTTAGTTCTGTATTTAAATACTATCAAAGAAATAAAAAATTTCCTTATATAAAATTTAAAGCCATAACACATTTAAGCAATGTTGGATGGAACTCAAGAGAAATTCTTGCCATTTTAGCTAACCTCAATATGTGATTCATATGTTGAACATAGTAATATATGGTTTTCCCATCATTATTTTAATAAAGAAAATTTCGCAACTTTAAAAGAATCCTTAACACGATTTAGGAATGGGCATATTTTTAATGACACTGGGTTTAAGAAGCTTTAATAATCCTAATGCAACGGCGAAGCTACATATGCATAAAACGTGGTATTAAAGTAGTACAGGACATTTAAATTTGAAGTTTATATCCGTTAATAATTAAACAACATTTTTCACTTTACTGTTTTACTTTATTAATAAAATATTTAAAATTTGTTATTTAAAATGAATGTACTTTTTTGGGAGATTTAAAAAAATCGTTTTTGTGGATGAGGTTTTTACTTCAAAATAACCCGAAATTTTTTTTCGTAAATAACAGAACATTCGACATCGCGTGGTGATAGGGCCAAAATTTGGTTATAGCCCTAGTGTATATATATGTTGCAGTTAAAATATAAGTGGAATATGTCGTAATATGTGTAAGTAATCTCTTTTCTTTTGAAAAATATTATTTAAAATCCTTAAGAAAATCTATAACACATATTATGTAGCTTTTTTTCAATTGTACAACTAAGTCTCAATTTGTAAACAATGTTATAGATCAGTTCTTAAAAGTTCTATTGCCGGAAAATTATCTAAAAAAATTGGTAAATATATGAAATAGATATTAAAAAAATACTTGCATTCAATACAATTTAATGTTATGCCAGTAAAATTAGTACATGATGCACAGTGTTCGATTCAAAAAATGAAATATAAATAAATCTGCAGTTTCCAGAAACTATCATACATGGTTATAGTAGAGGTGTAGGCGAGTTTTGTTTGAACTATATAGGCCAAACGGAGGCCGGTCCATGGGATCCCAGAGTTGGATATAAAAAACATTTAAAATCTATCTATAAAAAACATAGGATTTCTGTTTTAGTTTACAAGATATTGGGATTTTAAAATTAAAAGGTTTACATTTTGACGCATCTTAGTAAAGTTTTTTCGCAATAGCAGGTCCAAATTTTTATATATAAAATGGTATATGCATTAGAATTTAAAACATATATAACGAGTTAACATCGATCGATGTTTCTAGTGTTTGGCCCATAACTTTTTTTGTTTATGAACAAACGTTATATAAGATAAATATCTGATAAATTTCGCCTCCTAGGTGGTCCGCCCCGAGCCATATCCTTCTTTAAACAAACACACGGGAGGACAGACTGACGGACATTGTAAGGTCGACTTAGAACCATACAATAACCCATAATATATGTACTTTATGGGGTCTCGGATGATTTTTTCGACATGATCGATTTTCACCGCTTTACAGTATTACAATCTTTTGAAGTTATACAAACATTTTCTTAATGACCAGAGACTTCGAAAATTCCACTTTATACCCTAATTTTTCAAATCGCAATGTTGGAGTCAACGATTTTTAATATTTCTTTAATGGCCTGATATGTTTTTAAATTCTCCGTAATATATATTTTTGCTCCCAGATATATCAAAAGCTATATCAAAAAAGTAAAAAATTCCATATGCAAATCTTTTAAATCGGTTTAGATATAATAAATTGGTATCGTTTAAATGTTTTTCATACCCAAATTGTCCAACGTTGGGGCTCTGTGGATCCGCCTCGCGCTAAGCCTATATAGTCCGGGTCACCCATTGGAAACTGCAGAATTATTTCCTTTTCACTTTCTAAATCGCACACTGTGTGTCCATAGCCTTTATGAATCATACATCTCAGAATCACTTCACGTCACAGAAAATTATTGAAAAATTCGGTTCTAATAAAATGTTTTGACCTTTCAAAGAATGATTTCGGCCGGCTAAATCATCAAAATCTCATACTGTACATAGTTCCTTTACATATTAGCTCTGTTCCAGTCAAACTTGTAAGTTTTAGTCAAAATTTACAAAAAGCGTTCCCGTAATAAGAATTTATCTGTATTTTGTTGCACTGAAATATTTTCTTTATTATATTTTTAAACGACGAATTGCATTCATTTTATAAGTTGAAATTTAACGTAAATTTCCTTAATTTTAAAAGAGATAAAGACATATATAAAGAGTATATAAACATACAAAACATATATAAAGAGTAATTCCAAAATATTTCGAATTATCTCGGATTTTTACCAAAATCGATTTTAATTAAATTCAGTACATATAATCTAATCATATATATAATCTACCATATGTTGTATCAGCCATATCGCTTACAGTTCATATTCGTTGAACCTCTAAATTTGGACACTTTGAGCTCTTTTGTCAAAAATGAGCAAAATTTAAACTTGAATAACTTTTATACATTATAAGATTTCAACATTGAAAAGGACTGGGATTCTTCCTTATCATAAAGTCATGGCAACTTAACATCTTCCTTAACCCGCAAGGACCCCTAAAATGAAAAAATAACCTTTATCCTCGGATATCCTGAAAAAGGATATTTTAATTTGTCATTATTTTTTTACACTATGTTTACAATAAATAAATCTGCCGTTAGAGTGTAAAAATTTCAAAATGAGATCTAACTAAATTGTATAAAAAACAAACAAAATAAAATTTGTAATAAAAAAGTGTTATACTTCAGTTATACATAATTTAATAGAGTATATGAGTTCTCAGTATGTAAGTCGACTCAGTTTAAATGGCAGAAATGCTTATATATTTCTCAACGAGGAGAGAAAAAAATAAAAATATTTGCGATCCATAGTATAACAAAAATTATTTAACAGCGAAAAAACTTGCGAGAGCTCGCTCTTGTTCCCCCGCAATCCAATTACATGAAGAAAATACACAAACAATATCACTATCCAAAAATTGTTTAGAATAAAATATAATAGTAAATATGAAAAAACAAAAAGTAACAACAACCCATTGCCTGCTAATACACAATCTTGCAAACCACTACCAACAATAACTAGTGAGAGTTTGAATGTATTTAACCCTACTAGCAGCCCAGATAAAACTGATGGTACACATAAAGTACTACAAAATCTTAAATTATATCAGGTACGCTTAGATATGTAAGTATTAACAACAGAAATTTAAGCTCCCAGAAAAGTTTTACTTCTGCTAAGAAAAAAAGTAATTGATAAACCCTTGATGAATAACCGTTTTGCTCTATTAAGTGTTGATATTGAAAATAATAATACAAAAGATGATAATTCTATTCAAAAACCACCCCACCAATATATCTTTCAACTTTCAAGCTAAAAAGAAATGGCGTTGTTGAAGTAGCACCTGTAAATAATATTACTAACCGAATAAATTCTGGAGTAAGCGTTAGTAATGAGGGTATGGCTTAAGTTAAGCCAAATTTGAAAATTGATCAATCGAGCATAGCCAGAATGAGTTTCCAACAACCTAATATCCCCCAAAATTACGCAAACATTTACCTCTCTAAACCAAAATATTACAAACTTTATGTTATTCATGCAAAACACAATACAAGAGCATAGAACCAAATGATTCAAATCCAAATATATTTCTGGAATACAAATGGTTTAAACCAACATAAATATGAAATATCATACTTCATTAAACAGCAAAATATTGATGTAATGTTAGTCTCAGAGAATCATCTCACAAATATATATAATTTTTATATTACAGGTTATTCCTTCTATTTTACAAATCATCCGGATGGTGAAGCACATGGTGGTACTTGTATATTATTTAAAAATAGAATACGACATTATGGCATAGATAAATTCTTACAAGAATACCTGCAGGTAATTTCTATTCACCTTGAGTGTTTCGCTGGTGATTTAATGTTAAACTTGGTGTATTGCCCACCACAATTTTCAATGACCAACGAAAAATTTGAAGAATTCTTTAACACACTAGGAGATCGTTTCCTGGCATGTGACAACTATAATGCCAAACTCTAAGTGGGTTCTAGATTGATAAATCCCAGAGGTAGACAGCTTTATAAGGTCGCAAAAATGTAGATTTTACTATTTCATATGACTTAGCTTGTGATCATTCTCTAATAACATATTATGGGAGAACTAACAAACTATCCTACGAATACTTTCTATATGAAAAATTGGTTAAAATATAGAAAATACATCAGTAGTCACATCCATACAAATCCATATTTTTAGTGTGATTAAAATAAATGCGTCAACGATTTTACGTCGTTAATTAATGTAGTCTTGGATCATTTCAAAAGTTAAACTTTTAAAAAAGACAATAAGAATATTTCCAATTATGGCATTGAAAAACTTCTTCTTAAAAAAAGAAAACTAAGAAGAGAATGGCAACGAACTAGATCCCCAGCTGCAAAGCTGAGGCTTCAAATAGAAAAGGATTGCCAAAGTAAAACTTGCATTGAAAGTTTAAGAAATAATTATTTGTTAGCTTAACGAATATTACTATAATAAATATACTAATTTTTCCTTATGGACAGACAGCGAAAGATATTATGGCACGGGCAGAGGCAAAAATTCTTTTAAGGATAGCTGACTGTACCCGGGCCCGTAGTTCAGAAGATAAACCAATTTATTTGCATGCTATTTAAGCTCAGTCTTTCAATCGAATCTCCAAACAAATAATTTTGTATTGGAAAAGACAATACATCAAATCACAATATAATTGTTGTTAGCCCAGAATAAAATCTCCTGGATATGATTCAATAACACAATCCATGATTAAAAACCTATCGAATGTGGCAATAATCGTAATGTCAATAATTTTAAAACTAGACATTTTTCCAAAAATATGGAAAACCTCTTTGATTAAAATAATACCAAAGACAGGAAAGGATTCCACTATACCATCTTCTTATAGGCCTATTATCTTGTTTGTCGGAAAATTATTCTACTCTTAAACAATAAAAATATCATCCTAGTTCACCAGTTTGGTTTTCGTGAACAACATGAAACCATAGAACAAGTGAATGTTTTGTATTATAGAAATATTGTTCAGCTATTTTTTTAGATGTCGCGCAAGCTTTCGATAAAGTATAACACAAAAGTTTAATATTAAAATTAAATGTTTACTAACATCATGTATCCACAAATTGCTGGAGTCTTATTTGTCTGATCGTTACTTAGAGTAAAGTATAATGAATTTGTGACAGAAGAATTTGAAATGAAAGCAGGTGTTCTACAGGGAAGTGTTATTTGACATACCTTGTACTTAATCTACACTTATGACTTACCAGTATGCGATGAATTGACTATTTCTACGTTTGCTGATGATACGGCAATATTCAGTTCCCACGAAAACTTGCACATAGCATCTAGCTGATATTTACCTCCGATGTGTGGAGACATGGTTGAAAACCCGTCGTATATGAGTAAATGAATTAAAAAGTAACCCTCAAAAGAGGAAACTGTCCTCCTGTTACAGTTAATGGCATACATATACCTCAGTCAGATCATGTTACATACCTTGGTATTCATTTAGATATTCGACTAACTTGGCGTTGTCTTATAGAAACCAAGAGACTTCATATGAAATTAAAAGCTTCTAGCATTCAATGGTTAATAAACAGCAAATCAAAACTAAGCCTTCACAATAAAGCCATCCTGTATAAAACATATAGCATTCAATTCTGTGGAACTGCCATAATATGAGTATCGACATTATACAGAGGACCCAATCAAAAATTCTTAGAACCATGACGGGTGCACCATGGTATATAAAAGATGAGAATATCCATAGAGACTTAGACGTTCCATTGGTAAAAGGCGAGTTTAAAAAGCTCAGTGAAAAATACCTTATAAAACTGCTGAGTCACCCCAACCCTCTTGCAAGACATCTTACTGAAGTTCAATCAAATTCAAGGCTTCGTAGTGCCTATTTTCCACCCCGTTACTTGGGAGACCAATTATACACCTAGCTATGCTCTCGTTAGAGATCAATTAGTCTTTAGTGTTTAGTTTCCGTGTGGAGTCTTTACCTGTTTACTTCCATCGGACGCGTCCCCAGGTGGCGGATAGGGGGGATTGGGCGAGAGACACTGGATGCACTAATGTACGGTGCTGGAGCCCTCTTCCCTTGCCGACATTAATGCATCCTTTGTATCACACCCAGTCCTGAAAACGGTAGGCTTGCTGGACTGGATGCGATGCATTGATGTATTCTATTTGGTGTTTCCGCCGAAATGAACACATCTCTGACACTGGGTACGGTCTTGGGTCATACGTTTTCCGTGGACCAAATAAATGGGTATTATGCACTTTTAAGATCAAGGTGGTTGGTAGCAGTGCCGAGGATCTGAATGATTAGTTAGTGCTAAAAGAAACTAATAGTGAACAGCTCCCCTCTGATGCTGATGGCAAGGGTCAGTTGTATTACAGCCTAGTCCGCGTACGCCGTCACTGCGCGAGATGGTCTATTTTTTACGAGCATACTCGTGGGACCAAATAGAAAAGTAAAAATGGAAACTGATAGATTAGATAATGAACGGGACAAAGGGACAACGGACAAAGAAATCAACACTAGGGTAGAAGAAGGGACGGAAGCTGACTTACGAGTTAGGGATAGGGTCAAGGTAGGGGAAAACAAGGACGACGTCGGGAAAAGGGGGAAAGATGAAGATGGGGACGATGACATGGACTTAATAAGACTGCATACGGACATCCTCATTCAACACGGACAACTAATGACCCAACTAACGGAGGAGGACAGCCTGCTGGACTCGGCGGAGGACCCTGTAGGATCTGGAGCGACGGAGGGACTGGAGGACCTGTCTCTTTTATCCGATGAAGAGCATGAGACAACAGTGGTCTCTGCTCTTGACCGGGGAAAAGAAATCGGAACTGCAGTCACTGCGTCAACTCCGGGTAGGAAGCAGGTGAGCTCGACGGGGGCATCAGGCATGCCAAGGCCTACGGCCAAACCTATTGTTCGGCAGGTAGCGGTAGCATATCCAATGGATGAGCAAGCCGCAACCGACAGCCGAACGAATTTTGAAAAGGCGAAAAACGGTGTTAGGGCCTCTATAGCTGCACTAAATAAGTTGGCTAAAAAGGACCCATCGCTGTTAGACGGGCGGGATAGGCATGTTCGCAGGAAACACCGAAAGAGCATCTACAGGTTTGAACGGACCTATGGCTCCATCGGTGACATCCTGGGATTGTCTTATCCCGATGGTTTTAAAGTGGAGGTAGAGGAAGGTCCGCAAATTGCTCGCAAGGGTAAAGAGTCCGTGTCTACCAACACTTTGGAACCAAAAGTCGACGCTGTTGCACATTGTGATATTCACAAGCCATCCAGTAGTCCTGTAGCTTCTCTCAAGGGAAGCGACAGGTCGGCAAGGATTGGTAGTGAGAAAAAACTCATGGAGAAGAGAGTAGAAAGGGTAAATCAAGCTCTTGCGAGCCCCGCTAAAGGATCTCAAATAAGGTCAATTAGGGGAGCTCTGCCTGGAGATGAGATACCCTCTACCTCTAGGAAAGCTGGTCATATTCCGCATGACTCTTTTAAAGGTCCCCCTAAGGGGACCATAAAAAGAGTGAGGTCGGGGGATGACCAGCAGATTCCGTCTGCGAAGAAGGTTGGTAATGCACCAAGTGGCCCGCTTAAAAACTCTCATAAGGGAGTAGTGAAGCGGGTAGTATCTGGTGTCGTGCAACCTTCATCGTCCAAAAAGGGGAAGGATTCGTCCAAGTCGGACATTCTTCAAGCAGCAGTCATTGACCGTGCTGATCCAGATGGGAGAATCAGTACGGAAATGTGGCGGCTGATTGAGGACAGACTTATGGACGAAATCTTCCAGGCAAGGCACAGGCCGGGTGAAATAGCCTTCATGGGTGCAGACTGGACAAGGGGCGTCAAGACTGTTGGTTGCGGTAACAAAGGAACTTTTGAATTCCTGAAAGCCGCGATCAACAGATGTGGCAACCTTTGCCCAGATGCGCAACTGGAGGTTATACCAGCGTCGGAATTGCCTCTGCGACCAATAGTCACGGTATGGATTCCACCACCCATTAAGCCGGTGGAAGTCATACTGGAAATATTGGAGGGACAAAATAGGGGGATCAATACAAGTCAATGGAAACTTGTCTCTTCATTGACTTGTAAAGAGAACCAGGGTAAAGATTTCCGATTCGCAGTGGATCGGGAATCTATTAGGAAATTGGACTCATTGGGTGGGGTTGTTACGTTCGGGCTTGGCTACATCAAATTTCGCTACGCGAAAAATGATAAAGCCAAAGAGGTTGCGGATGGTGCAGATAAATCTGCATCATTGTGAAGCGGCCTCGACCGAATTGATAACCTACCTCAGTGAGACCAATGTGGACGTGGCCCTAATCCAGGAGCCTTGGCTTAATGATAACCAGGTCTGTGGTTTAAGGGCCAAAGGATACAAATTGTTCAAGCCGTCCACTGGGGATAAGGTGAGAACTTGTATTTTGGTGAAGAATGATCTTCAGGTAATTCTTCTTAACTCTTTCAGTTATGGTGATCTAACGGTCGTCCAAGGAGAGGCATTGGGAGGCGGTAAACTGGCCTTGGCCTCGGTGTACATGCCCTATGAGGAGTTGGAACCACCAGATGACAGGGTGTGGGCCTTAGCCGAGTACGCAAGACGGAATGGAGTACGTCTATTGCTCGGTTGCGATGCTAATGCACACCACAGTCAATGGGGTAGCAGGGATACTAATAAGAGAGGTGAGTCAACTTTTGATTTTATTATTGCAAATGATCTTTTAATCTGTAATAGGGGTAATACTCCTACGTTCAGAACGAAGGATAGGAATTCAGTAATAGACATCACACTGACCAACTCGAGAGACCTAATTGAAGACTGGAGGGTAGCCATGGGATGTACTTTCTCTGACCATGGTAGGATAACCTTTAGTCTGAACTTCCGAGGTTCTGAGGGGAAACCTTTCAGGAATCCTAGGAGGACAGATTGGGACGCCTTCGGGCGGGATCTGGGGTCAAGATTGACTGGAACTCCAATGGAGATCTTGTCGAGAGAAAATCTTGACGAAATAGTGGGGAAGGTAACAGGGTCCATTAACAGAAGCTATGAGCTTAACTGCCCGGTGAGCTATCCGGGTAAAAGGAAACAGCCAGTCTGGTGGTCGGAGGAGTTGAAGGCTCAACGGACCACAGTTGGAAGGCTGTACAACAAGGCCCATAGATCTGGTAGGGACGAGGATTGGGGCACCTATAGAGTGTGTTTCAAAAAGTACAAAAAGGACATTAGAAGAGCTAAAAGAGCCTCGTGGATTAGGTTCAGCGAGGCCATTGACTCGGTCAATGAACTTTCCAGATTCAGGAAGAAACTGTCAAAGGACCCTAGCGTTCCAGGGAGTATCCAGAGATCAGATGGTTCATGGACGGAGTCTAGTTCTGAGTCACTTAATGTACTTTTGGAAACCCATTTTCCGGGTTGCAGGGATCCATTGGTGGAGGAATCGGGTGAGGGAGAACACTTCTTCACGGAGTCCACCAGTGGGATGATTGGAACAGTGGTAAGAGACCTAATAACGGTGGAGAAGGTCACATGGGCGGTGAATTCATTCGAGCCTTATAAGTCACCAGGCCCGGATGGTATTTTTCCGGCCATGTTGCAGAATGCACCGTTGGTGGTCCGTAAACTACTGGCTGAGATTTTTAAGGGGTGTCTAATACATGGACATATTCCAAGGGGGTCTAGAGAGGTTAGGGTTATATTCATACCGAAAGGTGGAAGGACCTGTCACTCGAAACCCAAGGATTATAGACCTATCAGCCTATCGTCTTTCCTCTTGAAGACTTTAGAGAGACTGATAGATCTATATTTAAGATCGTCTGGTAGCTCCAGCATCATGAGTAGTGCTCAACATGCTTACCTGAAAGGTAAATCTGTGGAGAGTGCGCTAAGTGATGTGGTGGGTTATATAGAACAAGGGCTTCGGTATAAGGAGTACACCATGGCCGCGTTCTTGGATATTGAGGGAGCGTTCAATAATATTGAGATTGACGCTATCAAGCAGGCGCTGGTGAATCTTAAGGTACATGACTTCTTGATCGAATGGATAATCCTCATGCTGAGCAGCAGGATTATCAATTCAAGCTTGGGTGGAGTATGCTTAAGAAAACTAGTGACTAGGGGAACTCCGCAAGGGGGAGTGCTCTCACCCCTGCTGTGGCTAATGGCTGTCGATGTGATTTTGCGTCAATTCGACAGTAGAGGGCGGAAGATCGTGGCTTATGCTGATGATGTGGTCATACTGGTAAAGGGAAAATTTCTTCCCACAATCAGTGAGATCATGCAGTCAGCGCTGGGTGAGCTGTCCTCGTGGGCTGCTGATAAGGGGTTGGGAGTGAACCCGGAAAAGACAGAGTTGGTTCTGTTTACTAGGAGGTACAAGGTAGAGAAATTCAGACTACCGGTACGATGTGGGACTGAACTGAAGCTTTCAGACTCAGCGAAATATCTGGGGGTGTTCCTTGATAGCAAACTGACCTGGAAGAGGAATGTTCAGGAAAGACTCAAGCGTGGCCTCAATGCCTACTACACCTGTAGAAACTCCATAGGTAAGAGTTGGGGACTCAAACCGAAAGTTGTATATTGGATTTACACTTCGGTGGTGAGACCAATCCTTTCATATGGTTGTTCTGTCTGGTGGCAGGCACTGGAACGCAAGAGCAATAGGAGCCTTTTGTCGAAGGCGCAAAGGTGTGCTTCGATTGGCATTACAGGTGCAATGAGAAGCACACCACAAGCGGCTCTGGATGTCATACTTCATCTCTTACCTATTGAAGAGTTTGTGAGGGGTATGGCAGCAAAGAGTCTACTGAGACTTAGGGAATTGGGACTATTAGGCTCATCAAGAGCAGGTCACTCCAAGGTCATTTACGAGATCAGTTACGGTGAGGTTAATCTGAGCTCTGCGGGGGCATCAGATTACATGGCCACTGAATCGGACTTTGGAGTAGGTCCTGTCGTGGTGATACCTGATAGGGAGGTCTGGTCCGGCACTGAGAGACTATATGAGGGTTGCGCAGTGTTCACGGACGGATCAAAGATGGTCGAGGGTACCGGGGCGGGGGTCTATATTATGGGCACGAATTTGAAGGGCTCTTTTAGACTCCCTGATGAGTGCAGTGTTTTTCAGGCTGAGATTCTCGGCATCCTGAGGGCCGCGGAGATGATCAGGCAAAACATTGCGAGAGGTACCGAGGTCACTCTCTATGTGGACAGTCAGGCGGCTCTAAAGGCCTTGGGGACACATTTGGTGCGATCCAGGCTGGTGGCTGCCTGTAGGAAGACACTGAGAGAGTTGATGGAGGACTACATGGTGAGACTCTGCTGGGTGCCTGGCCATTGCAATATTTCAGGCAACGAATTGGCTGATGAACTGGCAAGGCAGGGTGCGGCAGGGAACGTCTCGGAAAGAGAGACATATGTGAAACCACCACTGAGTTTCTTCTATGGGAAGATCAATGATTGGATCTTGGTCAGAACCAATTCGGCTTGGGAAAGTAGGGAGGACTGCAAGGTGTCGAGGGCGATATGGCCGGTATTGGACAAGGCAGACACTACCACTCTCCTGGGCATGAATAGGAAGAGCTTGAGGGTCATGATAGGGGCCATAACGGGTCACTGTCTGATAGGGAAGATGAGGTCTAGAATGGACGCTAACAGTTCTGATTTTTGCAGACTGTGTGAGGACATCGATGAGACCGAGTCTATTGAGCACATTGTGTGCCATTGTCCGCGATTACAGCATCGTAGGATGAAGTGGCTGGGTAGACAGTTCCTCGACGGGCTAGGTGACGTTCGGGACGTAGATCTTGTTGACGTCATAGGCTTCGTCATGGGAATTGGCTGCTTGAGGGAGAATCAAGGGTTTAACCCTAGGGGGATTGGTGGCATTGCTGGTCCCCCTCTGTGATTCGCTACATTTCTATTCCCTTTTTATCTTTCACTTTACTTTTTCTGTACTCTGTATTTTCAATTTTATATATTCTATACTCTTATTTCACAACTATTCTGTTGAAGGGACTCACAATGGACCGGGATCGGTCTCTGGGTGAAGATGTGGTACTATCTGGTATCACATCTACCTTCTCTATCTATCTATCTATCTAGCTCTATTCAAGTACGAGTCAGATTTAAAGCTTTTAATCAATATTTGTCAGAGAAACAGCAAAATATAAAAAAGAATTAAGTACAGGAACACTTTCTGACTAAAAACTGTAGTTCAGACTAATACTGGAAAAACTAATTTTATTTGTTTATTGGTAGTTTGTGACGCAGTTTCGATACAGAAAAAAAGGTTTTAGCTTGACCCAAATTTTCGAAAGACCTAATTATTTAATTGTTCAAAATCGATTAAAATTTGTTGTTTTAATAATTAATTATATAAAGTATTAATTACTTAAAAAATTACAGTCAATTAAACAATTCAAGCTTATCAAAATATATTTAATCATTTATTTTTTTAATTAAAATTGATTTAGAAATTATTTCTTATTTTATTTTGCAAAAGTTTAGAAATCAAAACTAAAAAATAAAATATAACTATTTTTATTATTTATTTACGAATTAAATTTTTGAGAAAAATTATTATAATCTTTAATTTTAATATATAATTATATAAAAATTTCTATTATTTATGTTTTCCATCATTGCACAGAAAAAATTATGGCTAAAATTTCATTATTTGGATTCAATTAAATTTAATTAAAAATAATATTTGGTTTTAATATTCTATTTTATTGCACAGAAAAAGTTATGAATATAATTTTTTAAATAAATCATTATAAAAAAATTTGTTTGATTTTAATATACGAGGGCGAATCAATAAGTCCGTGACTTTTCGAACTTCCCTCGTAGTTATATGAAATGCAACACTATCCCCATCAAGTACCACCTGTTAATAGACTACTGTCAAATTTTGAATAAGTGTCGTCATTTACTTTGCGTTTAACAGATATTCAAAACATACAACCTCGTGTATTTTTCTAATAATGGAAAAAAGTGAATTTCGAGTGCTCATTACACATTATTTTTTGCGAAAAAAAAACCTCCAATCAAACCAAGGAAAAGCTCGATAAATACTATGGGGACTCTGCACCATCGATTTCAATGGTAAAAAAGTGGTTTACTGACTTTCGTTGTGGTCGCATAAGTACAAATGACGCTGAACGTTCTGAAGGGCCAGTTGAGGTGAGTACACCCGAAAATGTCGAAAAAATCCACGATATGGTGTTAGCCGACCGAAGAGTAAAAATGCGTGAGATTGTTGATGCCATAGGCATTTCATATTTTAATTTATTTTATTTTATTTATTCAATAATATAATACAAAGCCGTTTTATGGCCAAAATATAAATATGTATTACATAGTAATAAAAATCCTGAGTAATTAACAATTAGTTAACAATTATAATAACAAATAAATATATAAACATATATATGTAAAAATGTAACATATACATGTACAATAATATAAAAAAAATCATAAACATAAAAATAAGAGTTAATAACATAATTGGCTCCCCAGCCATAATGCTTTAAAAATAATTTCAGTAAAGTACAAATGCAAGTATAGTACGTTATAGAGGTCCCTATCAGTGGTAATTATGGAAACAATACTCTGACAAAGATATTCAGATGTTATTTAACAAGATAGTTGACGATGGATAATTGTTATTTTACCAAAAAAAAAAAAAAAAGTGTGTAGAAAATAACCATCAATATGAATTAGTTAGATTTGCAGTAAATATTAAGTGACATATCTAATATAATATTGAGGACTGAGTTAAAAAAGTAATACCCAAGAAAAAATAAAAAATGTCGCATAACCAGCAAGTAAACCATACCTAATACTTTCACCAATCATTAATATAGTCACTATATATCATAAAAAAATAAAATAATAATAATAAAAAAGAAATAATAATACCGAAAAAAAATTTCGGTGTTCAAGTGAGATAAGTAAAGTAATTTAAAAGTTTAACACGAAAGACATTATTAGAGTGGGAAAAAATACGCAATTCATAAGGTAAATAGTTCCAGCATCGAGTAATTCTTACCACAAAAGATCTCTCAAAACTCAACCTATAAATCCGAGGAATATAAATTCATTATATGGTAGTGTGGTTTAGATTTTAAATGATCAGCTGGATTTAAGAAAGTTGTCTGCAAATGGGTGCCGCGTTTGCTCTCAATTAACCATAAACGTAAACGTGTGACAACTTCAAAGATTTGTTTGGAGTTGTTTAACCGCAACTGTGGATGAAACATGGATCCATTAATGTACTCCGGAGACCAAGCAGCAGTCTAAACAATAGGTTTCTACGGGTGAAGCTGCTCCGAAATAGGCCAAGGTAAGTTTGCCGGCCAATAAGATGATGGCAACCGTTTTTGGGATGCACGCGGTGGTACTTGATGGGAATAGTGTTGCATTTCATATAACTACGAGGGAAGTTCGAAAAGTCACGGATTTATTTATCCGCCCTCGTATTATTTTATTGCTTGTAAATTTTTTCTAAACTAATACGAAAAACAATAACAATTTCTTGTTTTTTGACAATTAAAAATAAATAAAATTATAAAAATGTTAACACAAAAAAATATAAAATCCATCATTTACAGGATTTCAGAGGTAAGTTACCTTAATTTTCGTATATATTTCATTACCAAATATGTATAATGATTTATTTTTGTGCATCTTCTATATGAATCAAAAGCATATGAAATATGCATGTATGTAGCAATATATCACATAAATGATGGGGTCTATTGTATATTGCTGAATAATCACCAAGTCGATAAAACTATGTCCTTTCAATTGTGTGCCTGTAGCTCCCTCTCGTGATATAATTATGCGAAAGTAACTGGACTTCTTGAATATAATTTAATGTTTTAATTTTTGTATTTAAAAGTATTTTGCGGAAATGGTCTTTAGCGGAAGTGGTCCTTAACAAAATGATACATGTTTGCAATTGTAAATTGCCCAGTTGTACGGTTTTGGTGGTACCAAAGCAGAGTTTGTTTTGCGCATTTGTTATATCTTATCTATTTCGGTTTCATTGAAACTTAGATATTTCACTCCGTTAAAAGGTATGTAAGTTAAATTCATTTAGAAAATGCTTCAATTGATAACGATTGCGTTTCTGTTTTATATGGTTTTGGCCACTAATGAAATTTGGAAATAGTGTTGTTTCTTCTTTTATTTCATATAAATCTTGTTATTCATACATATATGTATATTTTATATACTACTATACATGAATACATAAGCTATCAGGGCCCCATTATTTTTCACCAGCATAATTACACATCTATATACTATACACTGTGAATTACCGTTAAACTATATTTCATCTAAAAAAGTCTCCATTAATTAGTTAGTATTATATAAAAGTTTCGCAAATTTTCATACATGCACTCATATGACAAAATACAATAATAACATTCATTCCGAATTATTGTATATATTACAGAAAATGTGAAAAAAATATTAAATAGAACCTAAAAATTGTTTGAAAATCTGCAAAAAATTTAATATTATTTTTATTGATTTTAATAAACTATATTATTGAATTTCTTAAGAATTTTCAAATATTCAAATTTATAATAAGAAAAAAATTAAAATTTTTTCAATAAAATATTTACGAATTTGGATATTTGATTTTAATAATTCAGTGATAGGTATTTCAGTCAAAAATATAATTGGTTTTATGAATTTAGTAATAGAATACGAAATTTAATTTCTTGTGTGCCGTTTAATAAAAACTTGAGATTTTTTAAGTCCGATTTTTAAAAACTAAATTGACGACTTTTCTATTTTGTATCGTTAAATTGCAGAATCTTATCAGTAGTGATGTGATTCATGCCACAATTGTGCCATTTTTGGCACTATCGGATTTCCAATGGCACCGCGGATTTTTGAAACTAATTTAAATTGAATTTATTGAGGGAATACCTCTAAGGTTTTACAATAATTTCAACATGTTTCTCTGAACGATACAAGTTTACTCTGAGTGACTTAAAGACAATTATTGCAATGTAATTAAGAGTTCACATGAGTTATCAGTAATACCTATAATTTGCAGCAAGTGCTAATTATTTTATTATATTATAGGGAAAAATTTTACAAACATACAAGGCATAAAGTGCGAGATATGAATTTAAAAAAAAACTAATTCCGTAACAAGAAATTTTCGCTATAATTGATAGAGATAAAAAATGTTCGGTAATACAGACAAAAATTTGACGTTAATAAAAATTTGTCTAATATAAACTCGACATTGCAGTTGAAGCAAAAGTATTAAGCACTCAGTAGACACATACTGCAGGGATGTTGGGATCGAAAAAGTGCCAAGAAGGGTTTAAAAGGGCCAAATATATACATTTCAGGTACTTAAGACCATCAAGATTCGGCGAAAAAAATATTATAATTCGAAATGAACGACAGTAAATTGAAACTAGCGTATACAACATAATCCAAAATTACACAGTGGCGCAGAATCGAAATTTTTTGGAAATAAATCTGTAACTTCTGATCGACTGGTTGGATTTTCATGAAATTTGTAGCAGAAAAGTGTACAATGTTACGTTGGGAGGGGGGGGGTACAACAAACCCCTCAGGGGCGGAGCTAAGGGGGTTCAAAGTTAGGTACCTCTGACATAAAAAATTTTTAATCACTTACCAAATTTTTGTTTCTCGTCCGATTTCAAATATTTATATACATTATTGTAGGCCGTGATAAGAACTAAAACAGACATGCATGTCCTATTTATCTCTTATAGTTTTCGAGTTATTTGCGTTTGAATTTTTAAGCACCATAATTTTGCATGTTCCAGTTTTTCCATATATATCCTTGTATTTCCGACCGATTTTATTAGTTTTTTTTTTCTTAACTAGTTAAAGAACAAAATTATCTATTGAATAAGAAAATTTTGAAGTCGAAATCTTTACCGAGTCCAAAAATAAACGATTTTGAATTTAAAAATTTCAAAAAAGACGAATTTTGTGTTTTTTAGCCGAAAAAGTATCTACACTCTATTTTATCTAAAATAAAATTTTCTTTAGCAACACATAATAATTTTGCACTTTTCTGAAAGGTAACTTCACAGAGATCACTTTAAGATAAAAAACAAGCCCAATAACTCAATTGGTCATGGTACACACCCTCCCGAATTCGACCCATTTTATATGGGTTTTTTTTTGGGAATTCAGGAAAACCCTACCCCTGATTGAAATTTGGTTAACGCGCTTTTATTTATATTAATAAGCTCCACATTTCCTGCAAATTTCATTAAGATATCTTTATAAACAAATATGTTATTACAATTAAAATATTTGTATTTTCTCCAAAAACCCCAAATTGGGCCTTTTGTTTGATTTATTTCTAAATAGCGAAAGAAATTTTAAAAATATATATTCCATATTAAGCTTATCCTTTAGCATATATAATTTCCGATCTTTTGCAAAAAAATTCAAGTCAATATTATGCCTCATTTCATAAATATGCGCCTTTAAACTTTATTTGACTTTATATGACTATATTTTTACAAACTTTCAACTTTTGCCTTTAGCTGTACGTGAATAATTACTTAGAAAATTATGAATATTTCTGTATACTTTTAATAATAATAATTTTCATAATTTTAATAAGAATTTAATAATATCTATACACAAAATATTTTTATAAAAATAATTAATAAATATTTTTTATTTTTAATACGGTTGCCATATTTCCCAAATTTAAGTATATCTTTATCCTTTCCTAAACATTCATATATTTCTATTAATGAAAATAACAAAACAAACAAAAAATGTCTATTCTAACTTAAGCAATAAGTATTTTATTAGTTTACATTTATGGTGTTTTCCTAAATTTAACAAATGTATTTATCTATTGGTGATGGTTAAAAATTTATATATTTATGATCTAGTGGCAATGTACAGGTATCCTTTCTGGGTGGAGATGTGGTACTATCTGGTATCACATCTACCTTCTCTATCTATCTATCTATCTAGTGTTTAGTTTTAAGATATAAATATATATTTTGAGGTCCAAAAAATATAAAAATATAAAATATAAAATAAATAAAAATATAAAATGTATAAATAAAACGTTTAAAAAAAGTAACACATTAGACAGTAAGTGTGTTTAGGTATATTGATAACTTATTCAAATTTTAATATAACAGATCATTATTTATTGAAATAAGTCGCCTATATAGCACATTCCGAAAAGATAATTTGATATTATTATAGATATTTATGAATAATTGGACAAATGTAAATACAGAATATTGAACAAATATAACAAAATTCTGCAAATTCTTCTTAATATAAATACATTTAACTTTTAATGTAAAAAGATCAACGAAAAATCCTAAAAATTTAAAAAAATAGAAGAAATGTTGGACAAATTTCTTACAAAAGTTTGTAAACGATTTTTTTACATTTTAAAATAAAATTATTTTATTCCCTGTAAGGAATATTTTATAGATTAGTTACTACTTTTCTTTTAAAGTAAACTGTTACAAAATTAATGTGGCCTAAACCCCTTTACAACTAAAATCAAGCTAGTCCTAAAAATACTTTGTTGAATTTTACCGTATTTAATAGTTTATTCCCAATTTAATTTAATTTTTTTATAATTACGTTTAATTTATCGCAAACACAATTAATATGAGTATTATTTTTATAATAATAAACAAATCACTGACAAATAAAAATTATATTACTGGATCTTCATTTTGTTTTTACTCAGGCATAAAAATATGATGAAATATTGAAATCTTCATATATTTGGCCCTTTACAATTCACAATGGGGCAGAATGGAAATTTTTTGGAAATAAATCTGTAACTTCTAATCGGCCTGTTGGATTTACATAAAATTTCACATAGTCGTAGCAGAGGAGTGTACAATGTGGACCCACATAGCTCTCAGGAGCGGAGCTATTGGGGCTCAAAATAGGTTGCCAAGGTTTTGTTTCTTGTCCGATTTCATCTTATTAAAACCCTCGATAAGACCTATGAAAAACATGCTTGCTTGTGCTATTTATTTCTAATAGTTTTCAAGTCATTTGCATCCGAAATTTCAACTATCTCAATTTTTCAAAATCTTGACTAGTTCTTTCAATATATAGCAAAATATTTTTGTCCGATTTAGTAAAATTTTTATTCAGCTAGTTAAAGAATTCAAATTGCAAAAATGATATTTTTTTGTTTTCTTCGGCCAAAGAAGTGTTTATACTCTTTTTTCTCTAAAATGAAATTTTCTTTAAGAACATATAATAATTTTATACTTTTCTGAAAGGTATCTTCACAGATATGTTTTTAGAGTTAAAAAGAAACTAAAACACCCAATTAGACTAGCTAGAGACCCTCCTGAATTTGACCTATTTTCTATTAAAATTTTTACTTTAGCCTATATGTCTTAAAATCCCAAAGCATATATCTACGAATAAAATGCAGTTTCGAAAACTCAAACTCAATTTTCTTTGGTTTCGTAGGAAACAAAAACTTTACAAGCAGTTAAAAATTGTATATAACAGAGGTACCCTATTCCAATACTCTCCTGAGAGGCATGTGGGGTCCCCTTTCCAAACTTAAAATTGTTCACTCTTCTGCCACGCCTATGTGAAATTTCATGTAGATTGGAAGTTTCACGTTCATTTCTAAAAAATTTCGATTATGCCCCATTAGCAATTCAAGACAATGTAAAATAAATGGAAATAAGTGTGGACCTTTGAAAACACTGAACACATTTAGATGAAACTTGAAATATCGATAGAGGAGGAGTTAGACTTTCAGAATATTCTTGTGTGTACCTGGAGCGGCGCTACATTGGGCCAAAGTTGACCACCGCGAGTGTGAAAAACATATCGGGCCTTATAACTTTTACAAATATGAACCGATTTTAAATAGTTTTAAGCCAGACAAAGAAAAAAAACATGCTTATCGTGCTAAATTATCTCTTATGGATTAAAAGATATTTGACTTCAAAAATTTAATTTCTCATTTTTGGCCTTGACTTTTAACTTTTAAAATAAAATTTATATTTTTTTTAATACTCAGAAATTCTTATATAATTTTATAAATTATGCTGAAGAAATTCTAATTCGATAAAAAGAAAGAAATTTTCAAAGTCAAAATTTTAAAAATTGCAATTGTTTGCCCAAAAATGTAACTTCATATATTTGATTTATTTTTATTTTTTTATTTTTGTTAAAGAACTTCAATAGTTTTCGGAATCTTCTGAAAGATTTTACCTCAAAAAAATGTGCAAGAAGTGATCAAAAATGATCAAGTTTGGATGGAAAGTTCAAATTTTCTAGTCTGTAGATAATTGATTGTTGATTTCTGTACTTCTGCGAACTAAATTAGATAGAAAAAAAATTATGACAGGCTAAAGGTGAATTTAGTCACACAAGGTAATTTTCCAAATATACCCACATTTTTAATAATAAAAATTTTATAACATATATAAAAATCATTCCAATATCGATAACAGTTACGAAGGTTTTTATAGTGAAATATTTGTAATATGTTTTGAAGACACTTTTTTACCTGATTCAATATTACCTGTTTCTGAAAAATAATTTTGCCCCATAAATTTTGTTAAAATGCAAAAAAGTTAAGGCCAAAAATGAGAAATTTAATTTTTGAAGTCAAATATCTTTTAAACCATTAAAGATAACAAAGCACAGTAAACATCTTATTTGTCTTGCTTAGGAGAATGTAGAAATATTTAAAATCGGTTCATATTTGTAAATGTTACAAGCTCCAATATTTTTTCACTCTCGAGCTGGTCATTTTTGGCCCACCGTAGCGCCGTCCGTGCTCCATTTATGTGCTAGAGTTGGATTTATTATTATTTTCTTGAACTCGTAAAAATCTTAAATTGATATATTTGGTCAACGATATTGTTTATTTATTACTTCCGAATACAAAGTGGATGACATGCAGGTAAATCTAAATCAAAGACCTGAATAAAAAGAATTATATTAAGTACTATTAACAATTCTATTTTAAATTTTCTCCAAAATACATTGTCATTTGAAAAAGTTGATTCAAATTAGTTTAGTCTAATTACTCGCGGCAGTGCTACGTATTTTTTTTTTTTTTGGTACTAAATAGTGTCAAAAAAGTATTATCGTGTAAACTTTTTTCCATTCCAGTCACTCATATATTTATTCCAGTCACATATTGTTGAGGCAGACTATATCTAAAAAACCACGTTTTCTCTGTCTTTATTTTATACCGAGGACTGGGCTATTTATATTTTTAATTGACTGTAAAGATATCTTAAAAATAAATTTATTTATAAATAAATTAAAAACATACATAAAGTTTGCTTAATATGAGAAAGGCGTATCCCATTTTTTTTTTTTTTTTTTTTTTGAAACTGCGTTTTCAATGTATTCTGGTGGACTACAATCTAATACTTGTCTCTTAAAAAATTGAATGCGTATGACTGCAAATAACGAATTTATTATCATTATAAAAAAGCCCTAACTTATTTCAAATATATTTTGAAAGAAAAAGCCCTAACTCATTTGAAGCTTAATTTATTATTTTCATGTTTTTTAAGAAATTTACTAGAATTTATAATGAAAATAATTTTTGTGAAACATTAACATATCAAAATATTGTTATAAAGTTCTTATATTAAAGTTTTTAATAAAAGGAATTGTGCATAAAGAAAATTATGTTCGAAAGAGAAAAACTATTCCAAACAAAGATGAATGAATGAAAAATGAAACTAAGACAAATAAAAAAAATATGATCCCTACACCACTATGTATGTGCACCTAGAATCGGAGTCGTATCTTATATTAGACCTGTGGCCAATTGTGGGCATTATTAAATCGACTCAGAAAGTCGATTGGTATACTTAAAGGGTGGTCTGCGACCAATATCCCAAACGCATAACATCCCAACCACCTATGGTGGTGTAGGGTATAAAAAGCTAATAAAACGTGAGAAATATGTGAGAATTTCTAAAAGTGGTTTCATCTATCTAAAGCATTATTTCAAATTTCAGGAAGAAGTACTGGAGGTGATATAGTAAACATGCTTTGAGCCTTGGGATATGAGACATCATGAATAATTTATTTTAAATTAATATAACTGATGAATACTAGTTATTTACTCCCTTAAAGATCAAAATCTGTTATTTGATATATCTCCCCTGATTGTACTTTAAAAGAAAAAATAGCCTTATCTAAAAAAAAATGGGATGATTTTCAAGTTCTAAAAAAACAATCCTGCCACCAGATAGCCACCATTTTTTATGAAAATTTACCTTATAAAATATAATTCTTGTAGTTTTTTGCAATAATCTATTGAAACATTAATTCTTGTTAATTAAAACTTCAATTATAGCATTTAGTTTTTTCCAATTTTAAATTAATGAAAAAAATACTAACTCTACATTTATTTTCAAAAATTTCAGTAACAAAAACTAAAAATCAGCATTAATTTCTTCCCTTGTTCTGAATTAAAACTGCAAAGAAAAAAGTTTTTTTTGTATCTAAATTTTCTTAGGTTTTATTCAGTTTTTTTCTTCTTCTGTAAAATTACGAAAAGTCAAGGTACATCTTTTTTATATTAAGCCATCGATATGTAAATATTTGTTCCTGTTACAACTAAGTCAACATGTAATTTAATTTTGGCTTTATTTTAATTTAAAACTACATCCTCCTCTGAGTATAATTTTTTATATCTTCTTACTCGTACATAATTTATAAATATGATTCATGTTTATGGTTTGTGTTTTGCACATAAAAATTAACTTTAACATTCAACGGACGAATACTCAGCAAAACATGGATGTGTTTTATAAACCGCAAACAAATATTATTTACACATTTTAAGTCTGAACGGTCTGTGATTTCAAAAACAAGCGATCATTGTGTTTTTTTTTTTTTTTTTTTACACGATAATTACACACATGTGAATAAAGTTTGCAAATATTTAATAAATCTATGTAGTAGTGTTCATATGTTAGATAACATTTGCAGATTACCAAATATAAATAAATATATTAGGATATTACGAAACAAATGTCATACTATACATGTGTATGAAAATTGAGGTGTATATTAGAAAAAATTCACAAGTTAATAAATATAATGCAAAATCGTTTAGAGAAGTACGGTATAACACTATTTATTATATGTGGATGATTCAAGTATATACACATAATAGTTGACTTAAACCTTTTTGAGACATTCAGTCTATGCATCTTACTATTAAAGACACTCCAGCATTAAACTGCATTGATTTGTATGGAGACAAAAAATGTTGTAAATGTAGCCACCTAAAATTAAAAAGTGATATGTTCTAAACTAATCCCCAAAATATTTCGGTTTAATTATTTCGTTCACGTGAGCTGGTTAATTTTTAAAATACCTCCAAAAATATAGTATTTGATTAACAGTGTACATAATTTTTAACTTTTTGTAAAAAAAATTGCAACATAAGATAGACAAATGACGTTTAATACATAATGAGTAAACAAATTTTTAAAATTAGTTTTCATTCTCGTGAAATTAACATTTTAGTAACATTTTCTATGATTTTATTTTAAAAACTATTTTATTAAGGTTTGAATATTTTGGAAATTTTTTATTGTAATTTTTATTTTAGGGCACCATTGGAAAGACCTCATTCAATACTATCGATATATGTATATATTTATTTAAACCTTTAGTTGCACAAATAATATTTTGGGATTTCCGGCCCATAATTGGATAAATTAATTTTTGTGTCAAATAAATGGTTAGTTAAGAAAATAAATGTCACCAAAAGCATATATTTATCATAAAAACTATAAATTCGTGTAAAATTTCAAAAATCGCTTTAATTCCATTATTATTACGGTTTTAAAGGAACTTATTGTATTTTTCATAAATTCATCCACATTTAAGTGTAATACATCCTTACATGTGACATATTTGTAAAAATTGTTAATCTAACCTTTTGGGAATTAAATGCATAAAATTGACCCTGTTGCTTTTAAAGGGTTAATTACGTCAAACCTTCATTAGAATATCCTGATGCTTATTGCAATGGTACATTAAAACGAAATATGTGTTGAAAAATTTCTTAAATATATAGAATTATATGTTTGAATAAAGAAAATATGACAAAAAACGTTAGTGAAATCTTCATATTCCACGACTGAAAACAGACATAACAATTATATAAATGATTATTCCAGGCCTTAGTATGCTTCTATTACAATTTGAAGTTAATTTTCTTTTAACGAAAATTTTGATAATGATATTGAAAGAAATACCTATTTTTAGATGTGTTTCGAAAATGTGCAATCCCATAAGAATAGACCAATCTTCATTTCTAGAGGGGTACATTTCCCTACAAGCAAAATAATACGAATTCTTATTGCTTAGAAGAAAGATTTTGTTGCCGCAATAATCATTTTCGTATTGCCGAATTTTCCCCCATAGGGAGAGATTGTGCATCACAGGCGATACATCTAAGCAATAAGAAATCAATACTCCTGAAAGAAAAATAGGCAATATTTCTAGATAATCATCTAGGTAAAAAAAGAAGATACCATCAGATAATCTTCTGGAAGATGTAGTAAATATATAGAAAAATTATCACTGAATAAATCTTGAAATAATATAATAATGAAAACTTTTACATCTTGTAAAGCATGCATGCACATAAATCTTAACATTATAAAGAACGAAAACTAAAACGCTTATATAAAATATAAATTTTTTGCTAAAAGACAAGCAAATTTCTTCAATAATTTTTAATTTTTGAACATTTTTTCGGTAACTGAAAAATAAAAGTATTGCATTAATTTCTTCCAAATGATCTCAATAGGATATCATCAATTTATTGAAAAAGGACGATATTTTGAGGATAAAAAGAAAAAAAATCAAATTTTATATTTTTTTGTTGTGTATTGTCTAATTTTCTTTAAAGTGATAAAAACATAATATTAGAAATATATTGCTTTGATGATGTTCTTCCAAATAATAAAAGAAGATATTGCGTAAATTTCTTCTAATGTTTATAGAGATTTTGCATATAACAAGTAGGGTAATCGATTTTTAGAGAAACCGGTTTTCGAATAGTTTAAATAGTTGGAATATTGAAAAAAACCGGTTGATATTTTTGATATTCCGATAAAATTATTTAGCCGTCTTTTTCAGAAGTAAATATTTTTCTAAAAAACTCAACAAATCTTATAGTATTAAAGTTAAAATTTATTAAATAAATTATTTTACGAAACAAATTTTAATTACAGAATGTACCCCTGCTCCTATCGAAGAATAAAGCAGCCAATTTCACTTTCGGGGCTTTCAGAATGATGTTGTATATATATATATATATACTCCTTTAAAAATCGGTTTTTGGTATTAAAAGAACCGGTTTATTCGACATTCGTAAAAGGAATATTATAAAAAAACCGACAGCACTTAAAGCGAAAGAACATTTTTCAAATCGGTTAGAAAACCAGGTCGATAACTCTAATAATAAGTAATACATTTTCGTAAATTTTCAAATGTTTGCTAGATATTATTAAAAAATTTTATATGTATTCGAGAATTTTAAATTTCGCTTTGTTTTAAACAGTTCAAGCGATCTTAGTATTTTTATGAAAAAACATTTTTCTATATTGTACTTACTTTAAGTACAATATACTTAGATATTTACGTACAGATTTATGTATGCACATTAGAGTGTCCAGAGAAAGTGCTTTTTGAGATTCAAATGTAGGAAACGATGCGTATTGATGAGCTGATTACGGGAAAAATAGAAAATTGTAAAATTAGTCTTCAGTTTCCTACCAGCAATTGAAAAATCATAGGTTTCATATATTTAGGTGAAGAGAGTTTAGATTTTTCTCTCAAAATGGGACTAAAAAAATTTGTAATTTTAATCTTGTTATGAAAAAAAGATTATTCCCCATGAAATTTTGATACTCGAGAGAATTTTTTGTGTATTTTCGTGAACAAATTTTTTAAAATTACTTTAAGATATTTAATTAATTGTAATTACTACGAAACAACCTTTCTATATTTTACTCACAAAAGGAACAAAAGTAAAAAATTTTCATATAATTTGAACCGAAATTTTTGCCAAAAAGAATTTTTTGATAATTTGGTATTTTTTTTTTTTTTGTGGAAAATTTACTTGACTCTTGGTTTTTAATTGCTGCAAAGTGGGGCTAAATGCAAAAATGTTGGTGATAAATATGTACCTAATAAACTACTTCTCAGATCGAATTGAAAAGTATAGAAGGGATGCCAGCAAATGACCCAAAGCAAAAGCACCCAAGACAAATACATAAAAATCACCCAAATGAAAAATTATCCAAAAGAAATGAAAAATTGTCTAAAAATAAAAACTGGATATTTGTCCAAAAAGTAAAAAAAATCCCAAATATTTACGAAAAATCATTTTTATTCAATGTCCATTATGAAACTTTCTGGTATGAAAATTAATCCAAAATCAATTATATTCAGAATGAAAATAGTTTTAATTTTGCTCTGGGTAGGATTCTGGTCTGGATTAAAATGGTTTCGGCTTTGGGCCGAACTCAAAGGTTTTTAACTCTGGCGTATTTCAAACCCCGACTTCGCTAAATCAACTTTTCTGAATATGGTAATTTTTTACTTTACTTTCTCATGCATGTTTTAAAAATTAAAATAAATAATAATAAATAAAAGCTAAAAATCACCCAAAATATCAAAAATATGTTATCAAAAACGTATTACAGCCTAAAAAGGATAAAAAATAACAGCAAAATTTTGTGTTGTTTTTCATATGAAATATGACCCAAATTTGTACGGAAATTTTCTGGGCGATTTTTCTATAATTGCTTTGGGAGATTTTGCTTTTGGTCATTTTGCTGGCAACCGTATGGAAGAGTGCGAGCGGACCTAAGTTTTCAAAAAAATCATCCTGCGAGAAGTAGCCCTTCGAGTATGAAAAAGTTTCATAAAATCGTAACTTCTACAAATCAAGCCCGTAAAGTACTTGATGAGATGAAAAATATGATTACTTACCTATGAAATCTCTTATGTCAAAAAAGATATTTGCGCTTGAATTTGGAAATTTAGATTTTTTGCCTTAACTTTTTCTGGGTTTTCTCAAATAATTTCGGTAATGTAGGAGTACTGTTTTTAAATTAATCGAATATTCAAGTAAAGATTTTAAATTACTCGAGTTATTCGAGTGAATTATACCTATAAATTTTGATCGTTTTTTAATGTTTATTAAAAATTAAAATATGCATTTTGTGTTGTTTTAATGTTTTATTTAAAAAGAAAACAACAACAATGTTAAAAATTAACCTCAATAAAACATAAAATGTTTAAAACATCAAAAATATGTCTACAATAATTGGGATCGCTTAATTTACAAGAAAATTGCCCTTCATAATTATTTCTCAAAAATAATATGCAACTAAAATTTGAGCCTATTTTTCTCCAGTGTTTTCATTAATCTATTGTTTCTCCATATTAGCTAAAATATTTAATAAATTAAATAAATAAATAGGTCAAAGAACATCAACTAAACTTGTTAATGCTCGGATATCTTTGTGCGTTAGACTATCCATAAATAGAAAATTTTTGATTTTGCTTACTCCATGTGTGCGAAAATTGGGTCGATCGATCCTAAACCGTATAACCGACTTTTACTTTTATCCTAAAGAAAGGTCTCAAAAGAAACTAAAACCTTTATTAGGCTATAACTCTTTAATTTAAAATTTTGCGAAAAAAGCTATATAAGCTTTTTTATTCAGAATAAAAAGCAGATATTTCTGACATATAATTTTTAGCCTACCATGTCTTGTAAAGTGCCTTGATTTGTATGGAGACAAAAAATGCTGCAAATAAAATTATATGATTAATTAAAAATAATATGATTAATTAAAAAAATATTACAAAAACGTTAGTAAAATCTTAATTTTCCGCAACTGGAAAGAGGCATAATAATTATTTAAATGAATATTCTATGCCTTAGAATGTCTCTATTACAATTTGAAGTAAATTTTTTTTAAACGAAAATTATGGTAATGAAATTGAAAGAAATACGTGTTTAGAGATGTTTTGAAAATGATCCAGCTCACGTAAATTTAAACATTCAGATGTAGTATATTGGGAATCATATAAGAACAGATCAGTTTTTATTTCTAGAGGGCTACATTTTCAACTTTTTTCGTGAGGCTCTTAAATGGGTTTTAATGCATGAACTTTTAATATGGACTTAGCCTGTTTGTAATGGTTTTTATTATTTCGTAGTGTAAGATTTGTAGGTTTTATAAATCAATACATTTTAGCATATGTGCTTACTATTTTAGTGTAAATGAACCAAAATCTGAATTTGGAGTATACATTTTTTACTTATCATATAAATATTTACGTAAAATCTTGGATAATTATTTATTTATTTTGTTATTGGATTAAACATTTACTCGAAATTTAATTAACTTAAAATTTACCTTAAAAATCGGAAAGATTTCTTGAAAACAGAAAACATTTTTTACAACAGCTCGCAAATAGATAAATAACTATGTGCAATTATAGTAAAAATTTTCTTTAATATTCGTAAAAATTGAAAACTAAAACAGCAAGTGTATGATAAAGAAGTAGAAAATGTGGAATGGAGGTAACTTAGTTCAAATTCTGATATTTTATTTATTTAAATAAAATATAGTACTTTTTGATAAAGATACTGAGCATATAAATGAAATTGCTAATTATTTGGAAAATATATTTTTATTTATTTGCAAGCTATTGTGAAAAATGCTATCTGTTGTTAATATATATCACCGATTTTTAATGTACAAGAAATAAAAAAGGGTGTTTATATCTAAAAATATTAAAATGTCAACTTTTATAATTTTTTTTTCATTGGCAATACCTAAATTGCGAGCGATTATTTAATCCAATAACAATAAAAAAATACTCGCTATAATGATATAATGAGCAAGCAAAATCAAAACTTTTGTAAATCTCATACATTTCATGGGTGGCCTATTGTCAATTTACAATGAATTCTTATGAAAATGAAGAAGACAGAGTTTTACAGCGCAAAAGAGTAAACAAATAATAGATAATTAATAAGCAACAATTGAAATTTAAAAAAAAATGGAAGAAATAATATGTTTATTAACATAAGGTGTTCAAAGTGTCTGTGATATTAAAATACAAAATCCGTGTGTAGTCTTTTGCTGCATTTGATTGGTTGTAAGGTACATGACCTGAATATTTTGTTATATAGTGCGTACTGGCCCATAATATGAGTGTACAAATCTTGTGTATTATTTCCGATCCCAGACTTCCACAGAGCTTCTCGCTGATCAAATAAATGTAGCGCACTTTAAGGTCAAGGTACTAGGCAAAAGTGCTGAGGACCTGAATGGTTAGTTGGTGCCTAAACAAACTAATACCTTCCCTCCAACGCATATGCAAACGCCGCCACTGAGCGAGATGGTTCTTTCATTACTGACATACGCTTGGAATGCAAATTGACAATCTTAATATAAATTTTATTCGATCAGATGACAAACGGTCGCAGGGCGACAGGAATGAATTGGACTTGATGATGGATGACGATATGGTGATGACAGGGGTTCAACAAGACATTCTAATACAGGAAAGTCAATTTTTGGGCCAACTATTAGAGACGGACAAAATTCTGGACATCTTGAGAGATTCCTTTGCTGCCACCAGAGGCACAGAGAAGCTCGGGGATATTTCTCTTGGATTTGAAGATAAGAAAGACATCACTGTGGTCTCAACTCGCGCTCAGAGTCAAGAGAGGAACTGGAGCGTCGAGGCAGGGTCGGCTCAAAATATCATATGTCTGGCAGTGTTTTAGTTCTGCATCTGCATAAGATAGCTAAGAGAGGCTCATTGCCATTTGCAAGCAAGGATAAGTATCTTGCCAGAAAGCACAAGAGGAACATTAAAAGATTCTCTGGGAATGTTTGAAGGTTTGTGTGAGCATGCGAACGGTACTCCAGAAGTGTCTGATGATAGCACAGGAGAAAAGTCAACATGCCAAAGCAATAAATGAGGGTAGATGCGAACCGGCAAAAATAACAGCAAGTATCAGCATGGTTTCCTCCACCCATTCCAGAGGTTAAAACCATTCTGACAGTATTGGAAAACCAGAATGAAGGTCTTCTTACAGGTCAGTGGAACTCTATGACCAAGACAGTGACATCAGATTCGCAGTGGATCAGGAGTCTCTGAAGAATTTGGAGTCACTGGAGGGGAGGGGGGGTTGTAAGTTTTGGGTTTGGCGTGATTAGATTTAGATACTCTAAATCTTACAAACCCAAAGAGACTATCAATGGTGCATTACTGCTTTACAGCCTCAACCGACAAAGATCCTTATTGATTCCAAAGTCGACGTTGCCCTTATTCAGAAACCTTAGATTAACAATACCAAGATATGTGGTTTAAGGGTTACGGGGTATAACTTGTTTACACACATTAGAGAAGGTACGAACATGTATACTGGCTAATAATGGTTTGAATATTAATCTTCCTCATTCTTTTAGTAGCGGGGCCCTTACGGTTGTCCAATGGGAAGCCACTGGAGGCAGTAGGCTCATACTGTCATCTGTGTATATGCCATAAAAAGTGACCGATCCACCGTTCTGCAGCATTTAGCGGAGTTATTTGTATTGCTTTTTCTGCTAAACCATTGTCACTGGAATGATATGGTGAACTAGTGCGGTGATTGAATTTCCAAATTGATGAAAATTTTTCAAATTTATTCATGGAAAATTGCGGGCCATTATTAGTTTCTAGTGTAAGTAGTGGTTCAAATGTTGAGGTATCCAAATAACCATAAATAAATACTATGTAGTCTTTGTTGTTAAAATGAAATAAATCTGTTCTTTTTCACCAATTTTTAATTTTGTTTTTTTTTATGTCGATGAACATAACAGGCAGCACATTTTTTTACGTAGTCAAAAATATCTTGACTGATATGTGGCCAAAAAAATTATTCTCTAGCCATTCTGACACATTTAGCATAGCTAAAATTTCCATTGTGTATATATTTTTAAAAACTTTGTCTTAAACTGAGAGGTACTAACACCTTTGAAGATTTAAAAATTACGCCATCATCGTTGACCGACAGTCCTTCTCTAAAATGTGAATATTGTTGAATTTCAGGTAATAAACTATCTTTTGATTTTGGCCATCCACTTTGAATAAATTTGATGGATATTTGGAAAGTGTTATTAATTTTTGTTAGATTTTTAAATTTTCGATTTCTTTGTCAGCCATTGACAGAATCATCTGTACTTCAAAATTTTCTTCTTCTTCTTCTTTACTGACTTTATTCACACTTATTCACGACTTAAAGGGTCAGGTAAATACATTTTTTCACCTAGTTTATAGATGACAATTGGATTATAGGTAAATAATCTACTCTGGTTTTTATAATCGAGTAGGTGAAGAGTGTTTTGGCTTTTTGAATATTGATTCCAAGGATTTATGATCAGATTCTATTGTTAGTTGCTTCCCCAATGAGGCTAATGCCTCTTTTTCCAATTACTAATATCGATATTGACAATCTGTCAAATATTTTAAAGCATATGCTACTAGATGATCATCTTGTAGCAAAACCGCTCCCATTGCGTATGAACTGGCATTAACATAAAGCTAAACATCTGATGTCAATCATTCGCTGATAATCTCTTTTAATTTATCGAATGATTATCGTTGAATTGAGCTTCAAATAAACGAATGTGATTTTTCAAGCAAAGCTCGCAACGGCGCAGTAAAGTGAGAAAAAATTTTTAATAAATTTACTGAGATATGTGACTTTATCAAGGACTCTTTGTAGTTCTATTCGTTTTTTTAGTGGTTTAATCCTGTTGACTGCGTCAATTTTTGTTTTTTTTTTGATCTGGAACATACCACTGTCGCTTATAATGTGTCCGATCAGATCAAATTTTCTTTATTTATTTTCATACCACTTTTTTCAATAATATTAATTATTAATCAGCTGTTATTTTACGTAAATCTTCTAGAGTATTTGAATGTATCAAAATATCATCAATCGGTACTTTCGCATTATACACTTCTGTTGCTGATGATATAACGAACGGCAATCTTTTACAGGAATATCATCCCCATGGTGTTGAAAAGGTAAGTATTTTTTTTAGTGCGGTTTGAGACCGGAATTTGCCACAATTCCCTTTTTCAATACAAAATTGTTAACAATTTGGTACCCTTAAGTTGAGCTGAAATTTCTTACAGAATGTTCATTGGAAAATTACGGCGCTTTATATTTTTGTTAACACATATAGGATCCATAAAAATTCTTATTTTGTTATTTTTACGTAGCACTATCATTGGTGAAACAGCTGGTGTTGGTTCATTTGTTGGTTCAATGACATCCAATTTCACCATTTTATCAATTTCTTTTTTACGACATCTTTAATTTTAAATACAACGTATCTGGCTGGACAAATTTCAAATTTGGGATTATCAATCAGATCGATGTCATATATAAAATTATTTAAACAACCAAGGCCGTTAAATAAGCCGTCCTTTACTCTCTTTATAAAGTTTAGTTTTTCACATGTATCACCATTCAGAATGGGCTTGACATTTTCATTTACGATTTTAAAATTCATTTTTCAGGGTTTTCAATTGTGACAATCAAAAGTTGTTGTTTTTTTTCCTAAAGTTTTTGTGTTTTCATATTTTATACGGCATTTATAACTTTTTTGTTTTCGTTATGTATTTCAACTGTTTGCTTTTGAGCCAGTTCTGTAACTTAAGCAATTTGGATGATCTTTAGTAAGGTTATGTCTTCTGACAATAATTTTGTACGAAGAGTATCGCTCCTTATTCTCAAAATTAGATCGTCACGCAAAATACTATCGGTTAGCTTTTCAAATTCACAGTTCTGTGCTTGGAGTTTTAACCATGTTATATACTCATTGATAGTTTTACCCTCATTCTGAACAATTTTATGATACCTTTCACACGTAATGTTTAATTTTGGTGTAAAATATCTTTCAAAATTTTCCTCAACATGTTCAAGTTTTTCGTTTGATGTTTCTGGAAACGAATTACAAATTTGTATTGCTTGGCCATTTTTGAAGCAAAAAAAAAGGAGTTTTGCAAAATTGGTTTGCATTTTATTTTATTTGCTTTTATTCAGATGTTTATTTCAATATCAAGTTACGATGGGTTTCGGTACCATGTCAATGATAGACATTTGCGTTATTATTTTTAAATAAAAGTTTTTAATTTATTTAATTTATAAATTGTAAAGTAAGTTTTTAATGGTTTCTTTAAGATGGAAATCACAATGGATAGGTACATAAGAATGAGAATAATGAAAGTAATAAACAATAATACTCAAATGCTTTAGGATTATTGGATGAGAACATTGAAGGGTCTCTGAGGTAATTATCTATGTGGACAGCCAGGCTGCACTATGTTAGGTCTAGATGAGTGCTTAAGTGCAGAAAGCCATTGAGAAGGCTAATGGATGCCTAAAGGGTAAGACTCTGTTGGGTTCCTGGTCACCACGTCATTCTAGGTAATGAAATAGCCGATGAACTAGCTCGCAGAGGCTCAGAGCTGGACAGGTCTTTTGTGGAGGCATCGGTTAGGATGGACATTAGGAAGAACGAATCATGCATGGGGGAATAGAACGGACTGCAAGGTATCTAGAGCGTTACGGCTTAGTCTTAAACTAGCAGATTCGAAGCATATTCTGGGCATGAGTCGTGGGACTCTAAGGGTCATTGTGGGTATGATTACTAGTCACTCCGCAATAGGGAATGTGACTAGTAAAATGGGCGGTAATGTGGATTAGCTAGAGACATATACTCTGTCATTGTGTAAGGCTCCAGCGTAGTAAACTGAAGTGGTTTGGGAGCCATGTACTACTAGAACTAGAGGAGGTTATGTGCAAAGGACTTAATAACCTGATAGGGTTCGTAATGGGGATAAAATGGCTTAGGCGTAATCGTTCTTGATTGTTAGGTTGTAGGTTCCCCTTACTCTGCTTTATCTATTAAAGTCTCTCTCATTTCTCTGCCTATTTTTTCTTTTTGTTTCTTATCCTTTCTTCCGGCCTTTTTTAAAGGGATCACAATGGAACGACTGGTCTCTGGATAAAGGCATGAAGACGCCATATTTTTTTAACCTAACCTATCCTAATCTAAAATACAAAATACAAAATGTAACCTTGCTTTGAATTGGCTTAATATATTTATCAAAATAAAGTTCAAAACATACCAATTTCTTACGGAAATTTTTTTATAAAAGAAGCTGAATTTTTTATCTTTTCCAAACCCAAATTAAAAAAAGACGAGTTATATTTCAGAAACATATTCTGTTCTTGGCATTATACAACTTTTAGAATTTAAATTGAAACATCTTTAAATCAGTTTATAAATATATAAATATATAAATAAATATATAAATATATTTTTTACTCGAATTATTCGATTAATTGGCATAATTTACTCGAATAAATTTTTACTAAAAATTAGAGACTTTAATTTAATCGACAGTTATTTGAATTTAATTTGTCTAGTGAATACCCTAGTACATACATACATATATACATATATGCATATATACATATATACTTACATACATACATATTTTATTTAAATTTTAAATTCTTTTCATTTATGGGACGAATTTGCATTACAAAACTTAAAAAGAGTAAAATTCAATTGAAATAAAATTTTCTTTTCTGACGAAAATCTAGGAATGTCTGTACATCTGTATGCTTTTTTGTTAGACCCCAGTTTTTTCTTGTAATTAAACACTCGTAGCAAAACAATGGCACACAAAAATTGTGTTAAATATCAGTCAGTGTAATGCACAATTTGCTTGTTATTATTATTATTGTTGATATAGTTGATGTTGTTGTATTTTATGTTTTTGACTTTTGAATGACAGAAACATAAAAATGGAAAAATATCTATAAAATTAAAATTGCTTATTTAAACGCAAGTTGAATTTTCATTCTTATTTGTTGTTGCTTAAAAATGCTCATTGCAAAACAAATACACAAGTCAACTTAAGATATACAGTAATGTTCAAAGTACTACAAATAACAAGAGTACTTTCATTACTTCTAAGAAGTTTAAAATTTTTAAAGAGTGATAAAATAGTTTAAATAAGCTATAAATCGAAATATTAATGATAATGATTACACAAGTCAACAAATTAAAAAAAGTTAAATAGTGCCGAGAAACCGTTAGTGGTTCTGTAACATGCCGAAACTGGTAATATTAAAAAAGTGAAAAAATTTTTTCCTACGTGTAGTTTTGGATATAATGTCAATTTTTAATAGTAGCTATCCAACATACTTTTTTCGGCCCGGCTTGAAACCCTATCGGTAATTTTGTTTAATAAATTCATTTTAATAACATGTCGTCGTCGCGAAAAAGTTGTCTTAGTGATCCAAACGTGTTTTGTTACATTTGTGGTGACTACACCGTTAAAAAGTTTAGAAAACCTATAACGGATTTTACAAAAAGTACTTAATTTTTATAATTTGGGAATTGAGGATAAAAATAAGCTGTGGATTCCTCAAATGGTTTGTAAAATGTTCTGTGAACATTTAAGAAAGTGTATGAATGGTCAAAGACGTCGTATGAAATTTGGAGTGCCTATGCAGTGGAAAGAATAAAAAAAAAAAAAAATCACTTATATGACTGCTACTTTTGCTGTATTAAATTATGTGGAATTAATCTGAAAAAATTATATATCAGCCAGAAGATCTCTACCACATTCCCAGGAAGTACCTGTTCCAAAATTATGCTATAAAAGTGAACACTTGTTTGAAGAAATCCTTGAAAAAATGAGTAGCGATAGTGATTTTGAAGAAATACCGTCTACAAATCACAAACCATTTAAACAAGAAGAATTAAATGGTATGGTAGGAGATCTTGAATTACCTAAGGAATCTGCAGAGGGAGTTTTTGATGGTCCACAAATAAAAATAATAATTAAAAATTCCAATTTCCTAAATTTAATGAATGATTTGGAACGGTCTGCTTGGACTTCTTTTGTTGAAGTTATTAAAAACTTTATTGCAAATTACAAGTCAAGCAACTACCGCGAAAATGTTAACGACATGCTAGATAACTTTAGAAACTTGTGATGCAACATGTCTATCAAATTGCACTACCTTCATAGTCATCTCAACCGATTCCCCGATAATCTTGGATCTTGAAGCGATGAGCAGGGGGAGCGGTTTCATCAGGATCTGAAAACTATGGAAGAGAAGCACCAAGGCCGATGGGATCGGCATATGATAGCTGACTACTGTTGGGGAATGCAACGAGACCTTCCCACTGCACATCATTCACGAAAGTCACGAATATACATATATATATATATATATTGTTTTATATATATATATATATATATATATATATATATATTGTTTTTGGTAAAAATTTTACAATATATTATAGTTGTGATATCTTATAAATCAAGAGACAAGAAAGCGAAGTTTGGCGGTTGGCAGGATCACCTACAAACGTTAGAACAATAAAATGAAAAGTTTGGGTACTAAAAAAATTAAAATGGGTTCATAATTCAAATTATATGGATTATGAACCCATTTTAATTACATTACAGTATTTGAAAATCAAATAAAAACAAGTAGATATAAGCTAGTATATATAAGCATATTCAAATAAATGAATATGTGTTTTATTACACAAAAGACCCCAGAGGAAGATCATGTGGAAATTCAGCTATTCTCATAAAAGCCCGCATTAAACACTACTTAATGTGTGATCTTTGTGAAGATTATCTTCAAGCTACAACAATCTGTATTGATGATTGTTATAGAAACTTAGTGCTCTCATCGATATACTCACCCCCCCCCCCCAGATTTTCAATTACAGAAAATCAATACAACAATTTTTATAAATCACTAGGCCCCCGTTTCCTGTCAGTTGGCGACTATAACGCTAAGCATACATTCTAGGGACTGATTACCAAGAAAGGTCGTGTTTTGTTTGATACAATTTATACAACACGTTTGAATATGATTTCTAGCGGAAACCCCACATACTGGCCCACTGATCCACACGAAATACCGGATGTCATCGATTTTAGTGTTATAAAAAATATTCCAATGGAGCTAATTAAAGCTGAATCATCTCTAGAATTATCATCAGATAACACTCTCCATTGTTATGCTATTGAGCCCCCAAGAAATTGTATCCCCGACTGGTAACTTAGCGATAACAGGAAAAATGATAAACTGGCTAAAAAATAAGAAATACATTAGTACTCATTGCACAGAGAACATATTGCTGGGTTCGCCAGAAGAAATCGATCTCTCTCTCAATAATTTTGATAGAAATCTAAAACTTGCTGCTAAAACAGCTACCCAACCCCCCCGACAAAACAAATATAATAGAATTTATTCTGCAGATGTCGAACGGCTCTTGACTGAAAAAAAAGAAGAGTTCGAAGAGAGTGGCAACTCCACAGATCCCCTCAACTGAAATCGAAACTAAAAGAATTCCAAAAAAGGCTTACTAAACTTTTTTAGTATCAAAAAATGCATCTTTGTGTAAATATCTGGAAAAGTTGGGTGCAACGCCTCAGTCAGATTACTCGCTATGGGGAGCTACAAAAAAACTCAAGAAACCTTTTATAAGTAGACCACCTTTACGTAATACAAATGGTGGATGGGCAAGAAACGATCAGAAAAAGGGAATCTGTTTATCAGTCATTTAAAGAATGTATTCACCCCGAACGAATTAAATGACATAATAGAGTTGCCACCTGTTGCCATTTCAGAGCAGTTGAACCCCTTTACTTTGAGATTCGTGAGATCGACAAGGCTATTGTTAATTTTAACTCCAAAAAGGCTCCTGGTATTGATAAAATCAGTAACCAGATGCTTTTAGAGCTACCCCGGATAGCATTAAAAATAATACTTTATATTTTTACGCTATATAACGCCTTGAATATTATCCACTATAATGGAAGGTGTCACTGATTACCATGATACCTAAGCCAGGAAAAGATCACACAAAAGTAGAATCGTATAGACCCATAAGTCTATTATCTAGTATGTCTAAGCTATTTGAGAAGCTCCTAATGACAAGCTATACCTGCTAATAAGCCAATGTATACCCAATCATCAATTCGGATTTAGAAGAAAACACAGTACTATCCAACAAACACACAGACTTCTAAATTTTATAAACAAAACGTTTGAAGAAAAGATATATTGTTCCGCTCTCTTCATTGACGTATCGCAAGCCTTTGACAAAGTATGGCATGATGGCTTTTTATATAAAATAGAACAAAATTTACCCATAAATATACATAAATTATTAAAAAGCTATATAACTGGTCGGAAATTTATTCTTAAAGAAGGTGACTTTTTTAGTACCTCTCAGCCTATTGAAGCAGGTGTGCCCCAAGGTAGTGTACTGGGCCCTGTGTTGTACCTGATATATACCTCCGATATGCCAACTAATAGTCAAACCCATACATCAACATTTGCAGATGATACAGCTATTTTAAGCACCCATGAGTGCCGACAAGAGGCATCTCAAATTTTGCAGAATCATATATTTGATATTGAGATGGCTAAAAAAATGGAAAATAAAAATAAATTAACAAAAATGCACACTTATAACATTTACTTTGGTTATAAATAACCAAATAATACCCAGCAACCGGAGGTTAAATACCTCGGAATACATCTGGACCGAAATTCCATATTGATGCAAAGTTGACCGAAATGAAATTGAAAGCACTCCAAATAAATTGACTAATTGGCAGAAATTCTGTGCTCAGTCTAGATTGCAAACTACTCCCCTATAACTCAGTTTTAAAGCCAATATGGAGTGATGGGATCCAGTTATGGGGTACGGTTTCAGCATCAAATATTGAGAAAATTTAAAGACGCCAAAACAAACTATAACCGCAGCCCCTTGGTATGTAAGAAACACTAACATACATAAGGATCTAAACGTTCCTTTGGTAAAAGATGTTATAAAAGAACATGCAGGAGCATACTTGAAAAGATTGGAAATACATCCTAACCCACTAGCACGAAATATATTAAGAAGTAATGGATACATCCGATTGAGAAGAAGAAACACCGCAGATCTGAGCCGAAGTTAAACCATATACATTAAAATCGCTTTTAGTCTGACGTTGGTTGGACTAAACAGATATTATGATTTAGATTTAAGATTTGATTAATTATTGTTAGTTCACTTAACTATTGCGAAGATTCAATAAATAAAATTACTGAAAAAAAAAAAAATAAAAACATACAGATAGATCGGATTTTTTCTTAATAAAAATTATATGTCCAAAACTATAAATGCAAAAAAAAATGTGAAAATATAAATAATATTTTCAAAATTGATACCGCACAAAATTGATAGGAAAAAAAGTGTTTAACTTCCAAAAAATATTTTTGGAAATCTGAAGATAGCCTTGTTTTACTGTCGTTGGAGATATAAAAGAAAAAGTTATAAGAATCCATCTGTCAGATAACTCTGAAAAAAAAAAAAAGAATTGATGGCCTGCAGTGTAATGAAACGACGATGCTTCTAATTTAAGTCCACTTTTATTTTATTGCAGAAATTGAAATAAAGGAAGAATTATTGTTTACTAAATCTTAAAATATTTAAATCTCACTGTGTAATCCAGCAACTTGCTGCGAAAACCTTACCTGATATATTTAAAAATGCTCTTCAAACTACTATAGACGTAGTAAATTCTATAAAAAATAGTGTCGTAGCAAATAGAATTCTTAAAGCCCTATATGTCTATCTAAATGCAAAACATAAGAAATTACTACTTCATACCGATGTCCGTTGGATTTTATACAAAATTAAGATCTTTATAAAAAATTTACAGAAAACTATTTTTTATATATTACTTTGCTTATATTTCGAAGCGTTAAACAATTTTAAGATTAAACTACAAGACAAACAAGTAAATATATAACCTGAATTTTATTCAGTATGTGCTTTTATTTGTTAAATTTCTCTACCAAAATATCCACCTTTTCCACTGATTAATGATATCTTGATATTCATTTGATGTTCAAAAAGAATATACATATGAAAAGTACCATAATAATACACTTGAATTCACTTCACGATGAATTTTCCTGATATATCCGAAGCTTAAAACCAATTCTTGCCAAACCAGTTTATTTCATAATCCATTCAACATTGCTATTGATGACATACCCGATAATTTTTAAGAATAAGCAATAGAACGTGTGCCAAAACTGGGTTTGAATCTATGTTGGTTGAAAATTTTTGGTTAAAATATTAAAAGTTTACAAGATAGTTGGGAATGCAGCGTTAAAACTTCAGCTAAAGTTGGTATCCACATATTTATGCGAAACTAGTTTTTTTTACCCTACATTTCATAGATCACGTTTTGGATGTGGAAAATGAAGTAAGAAATTTCTTTCAGGAATTTCTTCCAATGTTAAAAAATTAGTAAAAACAAAGACATTTTATCACATTTTCTGCCTTATTCGTAACAAAAATTTTAAGTTTATAAAAACTTAATAGAAGAAATTGAATGCATATGCATTAGGTGTTAACGTGTATAATTATACATTTTAACTTTAAAAGTACAATTATGAATTGAAATGAAATGGCAAGAAATGAAAAGTTATATAAAAAATTAAAATTAAATAAAAAATTTGTTAATATTTAATTTTATAAATAAAAAAATTTAAAAATAAATATAGCGTGTCCCAAATTGAGTTAACGTCGTATTTTTTATTTTTTTGCTACAGCCACCGGTAACACTAAGCGATAGCAATAAAACACCGCTGAACCGATTTTAACGAAACTTTAAATATAGATGAATTTTAGGCTGGAAAGGACTATAGGATATATATTAAAATTCAATTGATGACAATAGCGAAAATATTGCAGTTTTTTACACTTCAAACTTTCATTAATTTTTTTTATAAAACCGGATGTTTTAATAGAAAAAGCATTACGGGAAACTTTGATATTTGAAAACAACTGAGCAAAGTTGTTTTTCTACGTTTTCTGCTTTTATTTTTTTTTACTAACCTTTAGAACCCATGCAACGCAGAGGCATTCAGGTAGCATTCAATAAATAAATTAATTTTGGTAACGCAATTTTATTTAAAATAAATATATTTTAGGTTAGGTTAGGTTGGAAAGGGCGGTGCATTCACGCCTACACCCAGAGGCCAAACGGCCCATTATGATCCCTTTATGAAAAGAAGAAAAAGAAAAAGAGAAAAGTGGAACCTATACCCAATCAATCAGTTATGATTGTTCCTAAGCCATTTTATCCCCATAACAAACCCTATGAGGTTGACAAGTTCTTTGCCATTAACCTCACCTAGTTCATGTAGTGTATGGCTTCCAAACCACTTCAACCTATTACGCTGAAGCCCTACGCAGTGACAGAGTATGTGCTCCACTGTCTCTAGCTCCTCAACATCATCGCACGTTCTATAGAAGTCTGATGTGCCAATGTCCACTTACTCATCATATTCCCTATTGAGAAATGACCCGTAACCATACCTACTATGACTCTAAGACTACCACGACTCATACCTAGAAGATGCTTGGAATCCGCCAGTTTTAAGCTAGGCCATAATGCCCTAGAAACTCTGCAGTCCGATCTGTCATTCCAGGCTCGATTCGTGTTGTCCAGAGTCCACTCCCCTATGGCCCTAAAGAAGGACCCAATTGGAATCTTAACAGATGACTCTATGAAAGACCTATCTAGCTCCGAGCCACTGCGAGCTAGCTCATCGGCTATTTCGTTGCCAAGAATGTCACAATGACCAGGAACCCAACATAGTCTCATCATATAGGAATCCATTAACCTTCTCAATTCCCTTCTGCACTCAAGTACCAATCTGGACCTAACAAAATGACTAGTCAGAGCCAATAACGCCGCCTGACTATCAACATAGATAGTAATCTCAGACCCCCGTTCAACATTCCCTTCAATCAAGCCGAGAGCCTTATAAATGCCAAGAATCTCTGCTTGAAAGACACTACAACTGTCAGACAATTTGTAGGATCGTCTGATATCAGTTCCCATAAAGTATACACCTGCACCAGTGCCAACTTCCATTTTCGAACCGTCCGTGAAGACCGCGCACCCTCCAAAGAGCTTTTCTACTCCATCCCAAAGATCCCTGCTAGGTAACACCAAAGCGGGAGTAGCCCCGAAGTCAATCGTGGTCCCGACATAATCCGTAGGCTCAGCCAAGGATAGTGTCCGACCGTTGAATCTGACTTCATCTAGTATGCTGACATGCCCCGCTCTAGAGGAACCTAATAAACCCAGTTCCTTCAATCTAAATAGGCCACGGACAGCCATACCCCTCACGAATTCCTCAATTGGAAGAAGGTGGAGGATTATGTCCAGCGCCGCCTGAGGTGTACTTCTCCTGGCACCTGAGATGCCAATTGAAGCACACCTCTGAACTTTAGAGAGAAGTTTCCTGTACGTTTCCCTACTCAATACCTTCCACCAGACTGTACAGCCATAAGTAAGAATAGGTCTAACAATCCAGTATACAACTTGCGGCTTAAGACCCCAATTCTTGCCTATAGAGTTCCTGCAGGTGTAATAGGCATTGAGTCCCCTCTTGACCCTCTCCTGAGTGTTTCTCCTCCAAGACAATTTACTGTCCAAGTACACACCCAGGTATTTGGCCTCACTTGACAATACAAGCTCAATCCCGTTCAATACTGGCAAGCTAAAATGCTCAACCTTGTATTTCCTAGTAAACAAAACTAGCTCCGTTTTCCCGGGGTTTACCTCTAATCCCTTACTGTTGGCCCAAAGGGACAGATCACGTAAACCTGTCTGCATGACCTCACTGATCGTAGATAAAAACTTACCAGAGACCAGTAAAACAACGTCATCGGCGTAGGCCACAATCTTCCGTCCCTTAGCATCAAACTGTCTTAAAATGACGTTCACGGCCAAGAGCCACAGTAATGGAGAAAGGACCCCCCCTTGCGGTGTGCCCCTAGTCACGAGTTTCCTCATATAAGTGCCTCCCATGTTTGAGTTGATAACTCTGCTGCTAAGCATCAGAATTATCCACTCAACAAGGAGCTTACTTATATTCAGCGAAACAAGTGATTCCTCGATAGCCTCTATCGTGATATTATTAAAGGCCCCCTCTATATCATAAATATCTTTTCAGTTTACTACACTGAAAATCAAAATCTGCCAATGGGTCTGCGAGAAAAACCAAAAATTTCTATAAGGGTATGTGAAGAATGGTGAGGTGGAACCCCTTACTCTACATAACATTTCAAAAATTTCTTTAATAAAAAATCATTCAATCAGTTCCTAAACCTTCATGATCTGTTTCTACTAGGATGGTCGACTCGGTTTTCCAACAGTTTTTAAATATATATATATATATATATATATATAATATATAATATATATATATATATATATAATATATATATATATATATATATAATATATATATATATATATATATATAATATATATATATATATATATATATATATATATATATATATATATATATATATAAATTTGTAAAATATGTTGATCTGAATAAAATTAACATAAAATTTAGTTAAATTGGCAATAACTCTTCGTAAGTAAAACAACACATAATTTTATTCAATATAACACTCTCAAAAGAAGTTAATTTGAAAAAGTTATCTGTTAGCTTTTTATTTTTTGATTTATTTTTTTTTTTTTTTTTTTTTTTTTGTTAATTTTGTAATTGACTAATATATTTTAGTCAATTTGAATAACACTCTTCAATCTGAATAAAATTTTAAGAATTGTTGATGAAATTAACTAATTTATTTTATTCAAATTGAATAGAATTCTTTAATTTGAATAAATATCTTTAAATTTACTAAAAGCATATAAAATTGAAGAAAATTCTTCAAAATCAGTTTGCACGTATTTCTTAAGGATATAATTTATGTTGAGATTATTAAATAAATACAATTACAGTTTTTAATATTATTAAAAATATATATGTACATACATGTCTTATAATTTTATTAATTATTTAGTTTTTACTAGACGTTTTCGAATATACGATATTTAAAAAATTTTATAAAATGTATTAATACATAAATGAATTTACTTTAATTTAAAATTTAGTAGAAGAATTAAATAAAATAGAGTAGTTAAATTTAATAAATATTCTTCAATATGAATAAGTTGACTAAAGGTAAGTAAAATTGGAGAAAGGTGATCTTAGTTTAATCGAATTGAATAAAATTCTTCAACTTTAATATAGGCATGTAGAATTGAAGAAATTTCGTTAAAATTAACTAATTTATTTTAGTTAAATTGAATAAAGTTCTTCAATTTGACTAAATCCTTCAAACTGACTAAAGTCATGTAGAATTGAGGAAATTATCTTATTTGTTTTAGTCAAATTGAAGAATTATATGTAGAATTGAAGATCAGTTGAACGACTAATAACAAAACGTGTGCATGTGTTTTTGGGTCTACATACATATACCTTGCTTAAAAAATTAACATACATACATATTCAAACAAATAAATTCTAGTGAAAAATAACTGTGAATTTATGTTATATCATATATACATATTTAAGAACTAATAAGTATCCATCGATAATTAATAGTCATGCAGAAAATGTTAATTTAACTGCAAACTCCTTGATCACACAAACTGCACAGAACTAAAGCAAATGTTAAACGTGTGAAAATTTGAAAGCCTTTTTTCATATTTTTCTCGGTAATGTTGAAAATGTATAATTATTAGATTATGTACATACATACATATCTTTACTTATTTTATACATCATTTCCATAGCAAATATACAAAATTTAAAAAATAAACTACTAGACGACGATCATCAACAAGGAGTAGTTTTGGACTATGGAAAAGTGTACGACGAAAATATTATTATCCTTTGAAAACATAAGAACGGTGTTATACAAAAATAGGCCAAAAATAAATGAACACCTAATACGAGTCACCACAAATGATTTTTAACATATATTTTCTTTATTTTTCCACATATCCTTATACGTTGCTATAGATCATCCAGAAGTAAACGTTGAAAATAGAATTGATTTACTATTGAGTGATAACTCTTCATGGGTAGAAATTGAAAGGCATTATTCGGAAACCAAAAAGTCGTTTAATGCACATCTGATCTGATATATTCAATAAATGATCACAATAAAAAAAATTTTTATATAATTTCTGACGGGGTTTGTCAAATTGAGTAAAATTCAGTAGTTAAAATGAATAAACATTCTTCAAATTGAAGAAAAAATTAGTTAATTTGAATAAATTGTTTATTCAATTCAACCAAAATTTAGTAGAATAAAATAAAATAATGTAGTAAATAAAAATTCTTCAATAGGAAGAAAAACTTTAGTTAATTTGAATTACATTTTATTCAATTTGAATTGACTAGCGATTTTGTTGGTTGATATTTAACCTACTTTTTTTCAATTCTTCACTACCCTTTTCTGTATTTACTGCTCTTTTTTTGGTTGAGTATATGTTATTATTTTTTTTGCTTATGTTATACATACCAGGATAGATTTTCGAAAATCCCGGGATTAGGGACTTTTAAAAATTCGGAAATTTCAAATCTCGGAAACAAATTATTTATACATAAAGTTTTCGTAATAAAACTAGGTTTTTTAAATAAAAAAAGTAAAATAAGCAAAGAAAAGCTTTAAAAAAATATTTTAACATAGTGTTTAACATAGCAGCTCCAGAAGTAATGCTTTTAATATATATTTGTTATTCGATGAATATTAATTTTTTATTTATTTTATTCAGCGTTTTTTTATATGTTTGTGTAAATATTATTTTAACTTTGTTAAAAGTTAATAAAAAATACTTTTAACTTGAAAAAATTGAGACTTTCTTGGAAATAATTAACATTTGTTTTAATAAGGAAGTAATTATTACCAAATTCCAAAAAGGTGAGAAAACAGTTTTTTGCTAGAACATATCAATCATTCTCTATAATTTAAATAAATTATTATAAGGTTTAATCAGCCTATTCGTGTTCCAAATATTTTAGCGATTTTATGTATATTAGTTCTTTCAAAAGAAATTTCTAATTCACTAAACAGTTTATTTTTTTTTATTAAATTCTAAACTTACTCTTTTCCAACTTTGTAGTACATATCGTCACTAAAAATGCGAAACAGCGTTACATTAAAATGTTCAAATTCCAGCTTTTGATGAAATATTCTTTGCTTTTACTAAATATATATAAACACAAACTTTCATATCTATATTTACAAAAAAAAAAAAAAAACGATTATATTAACGAAATTTAAAACAATGTATCACCAAATCCATGATTTTGATGTAAAAAAAAACGTCACATTTGTTACAAAAAATTAAAACAAAATATTGATTTTTTTAAACAATTTAGATTTATGAATTACTAAAGATATGAAAGCTATGTAAAATTTGGGATAAAAGTTATGTAAAACAATAATTTTCTTCTTGTTACAAATTATTTGTTTAGTAAAATAAATTTCTGGTTTTAAGGATATAATGATAGAATTAATAAATTAACCATACAAATGGAAAAATTTAGATTTGTTTGTTTCCAAGACAACATCAAAATCTTGTTAATTATAATTTGTGTTTAAATTTGTGTTAATGTTACGTCTTTTTTTTTTGTTTCAGAAAATATGCATCCAAAAAAAAAAAAAAAAACGTAACCTACTTAATTTTGTTTGTTGATTTTAGAAAGTTTTTTGTTCCTCCTGTAAAGCTATGAAAAATTATGTTACGTTATCTTGCATTTTCGGTGACGATATATATGTATATAATTTTTGTTGGAGATTTTCAATTAATTTTTAATATTTGTCTTGTCTTATCAGTCAAAAATTTGACAGTAATTTCAGTTTGATTTTGATATAAATATTACCAAATAATTACAGTTTACTCTTTTTAAAAGTGTGGTCAAAATAATACGTAAAATGTAAACTTTATGAAAACAAAAAGCATAAAAAAGGGATTTAGAAATTACGTAAAATCGCCGGATTTAAAATTCTCGAGAATCGGGATTTGTAAATTCCGAAAGTTCAGAAATTAAGGGACTCACAAAAGTGTACTTTATTTGCATAATGTCACGTTAGTACATCTAACAACTTTAAAATTGTTTATTGGGTTAAAACAAATAATTAAGTAATAATTATCTTGAATAAAATGCACATATCAATGGAATTAGTTTTTTCTCTCGTAACATCTATAACATTCTTACAAACAATTTCAATATTTTATGATTTTTCAAATTCAATATTTGAAATACTAGTTTACTTAATTTTTTTGTTTGAAAGAGTTCTACCTGCAAAATAAATTTCGAAAAAATTGACAAATGCTTTATTTATATTGAGCCACGGTTTCTACTCATAATATAAAAATCTTAGTCTCAGTTTTGATGTAATATTATTACCAAAATTACAAGATTTTTCCCAAAATAAATTTTAACTTCAATTTTATAGTCTTTTGATGGAAATAAAACCGCTTAAGCGTTTTTTTTTCTTCGAAATTTCAAAAAATACAGTCAGTTTTTTCAAAATTCCACCTATCTGAACTATTCGAAAGCCGGTTTCTCCAAAAAGTCGAATAATCGATAACCCTAGTTTCTACAAGTCAAGCTCCTCTGCGATTTAAAAAAAAAACTTTGACATTATCCATTAAAATACATTTTAAATAAATAAAATTTAACTTAATAAATATTTTTGGATCTATAATTTCTTTTTGAACATAAGAAATAAAATTTGAAAAACCATTCCATGGGGTATAAAAAATTTTCTTCAAAATATTCTGTAAAAGGAATAAACATGTTCTAAAAATCACAATATAATATGCCAAAATACTTTCCTTATTTGTTCCGAAATGGATAAATATTTTATCGATTGGTTTGTTCAACGTAGAGAAAAAAACATGCAATTGTATATTTGTGATTTCTCAGGAAATATAAAATTGGCGTAACTATTATTGTGTCTCAGAGTTGTGTAAAAGTAACAAGTTGAGAAGTGAAATGAAATGAAATCCGAAGGCATTTTTGAACCCTTTTTATATTTTTCTTATTCCTATAAACACCAAATTTTAGTTAAAAAATTGCTTCATGTGAACGCACGCTAAATAAGATTTTCTAAATATGTAGTTTTAACGGTTTCAGAGCTTCTATCTTTGTAAATAGAACTGTTTGTAAGATGATATTTTTTTGCATTAAATTGTCTAAATGGAAAATAAATAATATTTTTGTACGAGAATTAGGATTAACAAAATACACATACATATCGATGAATTAATATAGAAAAGGCGTATCTCTCATGTCAAACAGCTGATTTTTATTTTTGGGTCTTTCTACTCCTTAGGAAGTTATCTTAGATAGGACTTCTTTAACTCAAGTTTTGAAAATAAAAATAAAGCATTATAAATTATATTTTATAAGGTAAATTTTCATAATGGTGTCAATCTGGTGGCAGGATTGTTTTTAGATCTTGAAAATCGTTCCATTTTTTTGATAAAAATACAATTAGGGAAGATATAATCAATAATATTCTGATATAAATTATTCCTGTTGACTCATATCCAGGGCCGCCAGATTTGATGATTTTTACCACAAAATAGCAAAAACTGATATGTCGATTTTTTTTTTAAAACATAAATACAGTAATTATATTTAATTTGGATTGTTTTTTATTTAGAGTATTATTTAAATTCAATTTAAATGAAACTGATTTTTTTCTATAAGTTTCTAGGAATAAAATTAGAAATTTTAATGAAAAGTGTTGGATAAATAAATAATTATTGTAAAGACCATTTTAAATGCTCAAGATTTTAATTACAAAACAAACCAAAAAGATGTCACCAAATGTTTCTAGTTATAACAGGGAACCACTGAATCAGATTATCTTCTTTCATTAAAAAGTCAATTGCATTACTTTATGAAAATTTTAATTAAAGAAAAAACAAAATTTTTATATTCAGTATTTAGCGAACTAAACTTTACTTTTTAGAAAAAATCCCTTTTTTTGAACATAATTAAAACACCAAAAAGGTTCCCGGTAGGCTAGTTGGTAGTGAGCTAGTCTATCAGTCTGGAGCTTTTGGGTTCGATTCCCGCCATAGACTCTGGTCTGTTTACATTACAAAGGGCTAATAATCTATGTTGCTATGCTCGGTTAATTACATTAAAATATTACTTGAAAGTAGTAGGGAAATGGGAAGGCAATAGTTGTTTTTGTTTTTAATGAGGAGTAAGAGGAATTTTGAAGAGGAAATTGTTTGTATGAAATTGAAAACCAATGAATTTGTTTTTGTAATTTTTTCTTGTGAGTGCATTAATAGGAGGAAAAATTGTTTTGTATTTTATGAAATTGAAAACCAATGTATGTATGTATATATGTATGTATGTGTTTATGTAATTATGTTAAAAGTACATACAAACATTTTAACAGGGGAGACAATTTTTATTTATTTTTTTTTGCACTTTTAATTGTGATGAAATTAAAAACTGATGACTTGTATAAATAGCGTTTGAGTACTTTTGGTTTATTTATCTACATATTTTTATATGGTTATTTTTGTTTTTGTAAAGTGGAAACTTGAGAATTGTTTTGTTTATATGGAAAAAAATAACTTTGTGTAAGGTTCTTTGACATTAATGAAGATATATTTTATGTTGTTGAGTATGGTCATGATTAATATTAAATATTCTAATAACAAATTAAGGGGAGTATTTTTTATTCACATTAAACATTTTTTCATATCAAGAATATGTTTAAAATTTATTTATGGCTCAATATTTATGTATTTATAATATTTTCTCAATTTGAAATATTAAGAGATATACCCAAATTACTCTTCTTTGGAGATAAATTATATTAGATATAAATATAATTGTCTGAAGTAAAATTATTTCAATCAGTTAATAAACTTTTTAAAAGGCGGAACAAAAATGGAATCAAATAAGATTACAAATGCTGATATTGTTGCGGCTTTCAATAAATTAAAAACAAGACCATATCTAGCAGCAAAGGATTTACTACCATCAAAGCCATATAAGGTATTAAGTATGTTCCGCCATAAGAATAAATATGGAAATGTGGTGATGGCAGAGCTTGAAGAGGGAATGTTATATCTTCCCAAACGATATAATAATTTGGAAGATAAAGTAATAGATGGAGTTAATAATGAACAGTTTACTTTAAGGAGGAAGTTAGATAATGGTTTATATGTTTTGGAATTGGAAGAGGTAGTCAGCGAAAACTCCGCTGGAGAAGACGAAGTGGGAGAGTTTTTCATCCCAAATTCTCAACCATATTTCAGTTGGGAAAATAGTAAAATTCCAAGAAATTCTTAATAAAGAAAATTTGTTAATTAGTATATAAGTATCATGATTTTTAAAAACTAACTAATTGTAAAAAGAAAGCTTTGCAATAAAGATGTTACATATAAAAATTCAAAAATTGCTTCAAAATTTTGATGGTTTAATTTTTGTTGAATATCAAAAAACACTGGATGAGTATTTGGCACTTATTAATAAAACTGGGAATTATAATGAAGAACTTATATCATCTAAATATGGATTACACTTCAAAAACTGTTCATGGTTGGATGATAAGGCGAACAACGTTGGTCCTGATACTTGTAATTGTAGAAAGAATAGACAACTTATAAACAAAATAGAGGATTTTATAAAAAGATATTATTTATTATCTAAACGTCTAAAATAAGTAAATAGGGAAAATATTTTTAATTTCAAATATGTTAATTTAAAAAAATAATAATAAATAAAAAATAATATAACTTTAAAAAAATTTTTATTTCTTTTTTACAATAACTTCTTGCAATTTTGAACTTGGTAAGGGTCTTATGAATTTTGAATTTTAGAAATAATTTTAGTAAATAATAGACTATCTATCAAGAACAACATATTCAGAATAATGAATACATCCAACAACACTAAAATTGAATCAAATTATATTTCAAACAAGGGTCAAATTGAAATTCAAGAAATCTTAATACTGCCGCCTATAGACATTCCACTATTCCTCGCATTGCATGATGGTCGTGATAAAATTCTCCTGGAAGTTTTACTAAATGTGGAAAAAGAACTTGGAATAAAAACAAAATAATATATATTTTTCTTATTTATTTATTTATTTTTATTTTCTATAATAACAAATAAAAGTATTTAAATAAACTTAAAACTAACATATCATTTTCATGTAAATTAAAATAATTAAAAATATTTAAATTTTTATTAAAAGTTAAATTTTTACATCTTAAATAAATAAAAATGCAACAATAAACACCACAAAACATTGATGATTCACTTTGAATTCGCATTTTATTGTAGACAAATGTTTTAGAATTTCGGTTTAGAAATGAAATAAATGGTTTTATTGGAGGTTGACCTGCAGAGCAAAAAAATTCTGCTGGTTTATTTTCAGGGAAATAAAAAGCGACCCAATGCTGTCCAGGCTTATAAGATGGATCAGTGTTGGCTATGTAAAATGATTGTTTTGTAACAGGTGTCTTGGGTAATTTATTGCTCGCAAAAACTCCTTTAAATTTATATTTTGTATAATTATTTGAATTTAAAGTATTTATAATATTTATTGAGTTCATAGCATTTGAATTATAGTGCGAGACTTATCAATTTCTATTATACTGTCAAATTCACAATATACTAAGCAGGTAATTGCCTCCGTTATGAGTTTACCGAAACATCCTTCTATTCGAATAGTTTCTTGATTTATTAAATTTCCACAATTAGAATTATTATTGTGATCTGGTGTTAAATCAAAAGCTAGTAAAAAAAATCGCTATCAAAAAGTTCTTTTGTAATTTGATGACCTTTATCAAAATGATGGATTCCGGTACCTTTAAATAGGGTTTGATAACCACGAGTGCTTAATATTCCTCCATTGCTGTAGTTAAATTATATTGGCTGTGCTGGAAATTGTACTTCATTAACAACCAAATTAAATCTTTGTAAATTAAATGTTGAAAGTTGTATGGATTTTCTTTTCTATCTCCAGTATAAACTTTGTTCGACACCATTCCAAAAAATTAAGAAATTTGGTAATTGTCAAAGTATAACATTATCTAGAGATAATGAATGGTTTCCTGGATGTATAGTGAAGGTCTTAATTTCTACTCTCTTATATGGATAAATTGCATTTTTGCTTTGTAATACATTATGATGTGCCATTAATATACTACTATTGATAGTAAGATGATTTATATATAAATTAGCTTCATGTATTCTTAGATAAGATTCATTTTTATCCCCACTTTCTAAAATATAAAATTCTGGTTTCTCCAAATTTAATGTGACCTTAAGATCAACATTATTAAGCAAGTACTTTTGTTGATTAAATACATCTACATGAAGTATTCCGAAAAGCTCCACCTTTTTCCCATCCTTAAATAATTTTTTTCTTTTATCTAAACCGGGATTTTCTTTATCGATTAATGAATTAATTTTATTCACATCAGTAGCCCAACCACACGATTCAAGATGGGTAGATCTAGCATCATTTCCATAATTGAGTAATGTTTCCATATATGCTCTATAGTGATAGTTGTTGTCAAGTTGAGATACACTTTTATTATTAAAATGAACTGTACAATTCCTAAATATGGAATGCAACAAGTTATTAACAACGCCTCCAGTTCCTTTGAATTTAAGCACTAGTCTAAGATAAATACTATTAAGATCTCTATATGTTTCACCATTCCCCAATGATACAAATTCAATTGTACTAGAGTTGACCAATGAAGCAATTGGATTATAACATACTTCTTCTGTTTTAATTACACTAGTTTGAATTGGGGGAGATTCATACATTCTATAAATCCCGACATTTTAAATTTCCAAAAATATCGTTAAAGTTCTTTCCTCTACAACGTTTGGATTTATTATGCGGTTTTTGTTTTAAGCGTTTAAGTTTTATATGCTTCCCTTTATCTTTCTGCATTGTTTTTATTTTTTCAATAGTAGCTTCTTTGATATTATTCATAATTTTTCTCCCTTGATTAAATAGAATATCTTTCACAGATTTTGTTCCGATTTCCTCCAAAATTTCTTTTCCAATGTCTCAAGAATGGTTTCAGGTGTGAAAACAAAGATGAAAACAGTGATCCAATACCACGTCCATATTGCACAAACCTTGGTGTATGATATATTTCACCAATATTTTGAACATTATTTCCAGACTGATTATTATAATAATTTGTATACATCACATCCATGGTTATTACAAAAATGATTTAAAATTTTACTAAACATTTATTTTATATATTTTTTAAAGTGTAGAGTACAATAAACTGAATTCATTCAAACTTATTATTCCTCCTTCATCATTTCGAATCATTATAGATATATTATTAATGTTATAAGATTCGATAGGAAAATATTCAATTCTATTAAAATAAATATAATTTTTCAATGTGAATATTGAAAATATTTTCAAACATTTAGTTTTTTTATTACCTACATGTCGTGGTTTAATTATATCAGTGTAAATGAATACAATTTCATTTATATCTGGTGAAAAGACTTTAGTAAAATAATTTTTCATATTATCTGAAAATTTGGTTAAAGATTTGTGCAGAATGTGGTTTGTTGATGTTAAAATGGAATCCTTTTCAACGTTTTCTAATTCATCTCTACTAGTATAAGAATCAAATTCGTTGACTTTCTTTTCTGTTGCTAAATTTGTTTGTGAGGTATCATTCTTTAACTTATTTAAAGGATCTGATTTTTTATCACTTAAATCTTTTTTTTCTGTGGATACATTACTTTTTGGAGTATCACTTAATTTATTCAAAAGTTTTGTTTTATTATTCAGATTGGGGTTTGTTATCATAAAATCATTAGAGCATAAATATCCATTGAATTATTACTTAATAAAGTAACATAAATATTTTCTTCTTGTATACTTGAAGCCATCTTTAAAAAGAATGATCAATATAGTATGTTGTTTGTTATACATATATTATTTACTAATATCGTTCTGATGAATCCATGAACTATATTCTTTTCCGAAACCAAGCCATTTTACCAATAGTTTTTCTCCTTTTCGCTTTAAAATTTTTTCTACCAAAAAAATGTTTGGGGCTTTTGTTTTTAACAATTCTTCTTCATAAAATCCACCTTTAATTATATTTCCATTAAAATCTGCAAGTTGATATGTTATAGGATTGGTTACGTAAATTTTGTTTATCTTAAAAACCTCTATAGACCAATTTCGTGTATATCCTTTCTCAAATTGATTTTTATATTTACTAATACGAACTAAATCATTTAATTTATATTTTCCTCATTTGAAAACCTTCAAATTACTGTATACAGTATTAAGAAGTTTCTGTTCATTTTTCTTATTAACAGAATTGGGTGCTGTTTTTATAGAACGATGATATGAAGAATTATATTCTTTCAACAATTTATTTAATATATCTATCCATCTATAATTTCCCTGCATACTAAATTGTTTCCACATTTTATTTTTTAAAGTTCTATTAAAACGTTCAACTATTGATGCCTTCATACTTGAAAAAGTGTTGTAATGGTTAATTTCATATTCTTTCATGAGAGTTTTAAAATAGATATTATAAAATTCTTTCCCTTGATCAGAATGGATATTTTTGGGAGATTTTCCTTTGTTTAATTTTATAATACGTTTTAATGCTTTCGAAATTTCTATTCCTGTTTTAGTTTTTAGTGGTAATGCGTATGCATACTTTGAAAATACATCAATTACAGTAAGCATATATTTAAAACCTCTATTAAATTTTGCATACGGTATCATTTCCACTAAGTCAATCTGCCATGTATCTAAAATACCCTTTTGAATAAATCGTCGGCGCTGAAAGCTCTTTCTCGCTTGACGATGTAGTTCATCAACAAGAATTCTTTTACTCATATTTATATTTATAGAATGTTAATGCTTCACTTCATTTAAATGTCGTGTACTAAAGTGTAAACATGTTTCAACAGTTTATATATCCATTCACTATTATGATTTGTGGTCCCTCTGGTTGTGGGAAATCCACATTTATTATGAATTTGATAAAAAATCAACATTTAATATCTAAAAACATAGATCGTGTTATTTGGTGTTTTGCAGAAAAAAATTCTCTTCCGAGAATTAACAATGTAGAGTTTATACATGGTATTCCAGAGGATTTTGCTACTGCAGAAAATGAATCGGTTTTAATAATATTGGATGATTTAATGCTTGAATCATCTAATAAAAAAGTGTGTGAACTTTTTACTAAGGGATCTCATCATAGAAATTTAGCTGTGATTTAAGTAACACAAAACATTTTTCATAAAGGTGCTTATTCCAGAGATATTTCTTTAAACTCTAAATATATAGTTATGTTTAAAAATCCTAGGGATAAGTTACAATTTCAATATTTAGCTCGACAAGTATACCCAGAAAACTCAAAAGCTCTGGTTGATGTATATAATAACTGTACGCAGCAGGCTCATGGTTATTTATTAATTGATCTCACTCAACAAATACACAACGCATTAAGATTTAGAACGGATATTTTCAATAAAAATCATTATTTAATATTTGCAAATATAAACAATGACCTCGAACCTAAAACTGTTGAAGGAGAACAAACATATTCTTTACGTTCTTAAGAAAGCAGATCCTAAATTACGAAATGCAATACTGAAACATGTTGATGATGTTGTTATTAAAACAATAAATGAAATACTTTTTAATATAATTAATGAGAACCATAAAATCAATAAAGCAGTTTTTGACAAAATAAAACTATATAAAAATACAATTAGAAAAGTTTGTTCACCAGAAACCTCAATGAAACAAAAGAGGAAACATCTAATTCAAAAAGGAGGATTTCTACCAATTATTATTTCATCCGTTTTAAGTGGAGTTATTGCAAAAATTTTAGAAAATGTCAAATAATTTATCCAAATTAATAGTTCTTAATCCATCAACTTACGATAAATTTAAAATTAAATATTCTGATTCCAATTTTCTACATCGAAAACTAATACCAATATACACTAAAAGATATTAATAAATGGTATTATATTAAACAAGAATTAGCCAAATATTTAATTGGAAGCCAAATATCATCTTCTCATCAAACTAAAAGTTCCAAATTGAGTAACCTACATGATAATGAAACACAAACTAGGAAAATATATAAGAAACATATTGAAACTCAAACAATGCAACCAGAGTCAAGTAGTGTTGGAACACAATCTAATATAAATTTACCTGAGGAAATTTATACTAATGAAAATTATGATGAAATTGATATGGATACAACATTACAAAAACTTAATCCTACTTCTGCCTCTTCAGCAGCTAAACGACTTAAACATTTTTCAAATAATGGAACACCAAAAATAAGAATATTGTCAAAGGATGAAAATCACAAAAATTTGAAGCAATCAACTTTACCATATCAATATTCTCCTCGACTAACTAGAAATCGTAAAAAGTTAGATTAAGAAATAGAAAATGTACAATGGAAAAATATTTAAAAATAAAACACATTTATTATATAATAAAAGACATATATTTATTATTGTTTCATTGTGATAACATAAATATCAGTCTCATTTTCATTAAAAAATATATTTTTATAATATCTTAAGGAGTTAACTCTATTCAATAGAAATATATACATTTGAAGTTCTACTTATGTAAACTTTAAATAAAATTAGAAAATATGAAAGTATTTAAATTATTAAATGTACAACTTAAACATTTACATTCATTAAATATTCATCATCTGATGAATCTTTTAAAAATTCTATATACTCACTATCAATATTCAAGAAAATATCGTCATCTATCTCTGTAAAAAAGTTATCAAAGTCACTTTGAAGTCTAAAATGTCCTCGCGCATAAGTATTTATTTGGTCAGAAGCAATAATTCTTTTATCATCCGCATAACTCAAAACAACTTTATGTAATTTTTGTGTATACAACTGGTGAAACTTCGATCTAAATGTATGCATTGTATAAGAAATTATTTTTCTTTCAAATAATGACCTTTTGTAGTCTATTATTGATAAATTTTGTATACATAATTTTTTAACTCCTTTAGATTTCTTTAGTTCCTCCATGTCAACCGTTTTGAATGAATACATTTTTGATCGAAGTCCCACAAATTCTTTCATAATTTTCCCGCTATTCTCATCTTTCATCATGCCTAGAACTTTCTTATTTAATATTGGGAGTTTAAATATGTTATTGGGATGATACTCTGATGTATCAAACCTTGAGGCAATATCTTCACGAATATCACTATAAAAATCATCTGTTTTTATAGTGTATATGAATGAGTCTGTATCCATATAATTCAATGTTAAATTAGACTGAAATTTTGGTTTCATGTATTGATAATGAAAATCATACATTTTCCATTTTGAGAGTTCCAGCACAGCAAAGCCTAAATAAATTGGTTTGTTATAAGTTATTTGCATAACCTTTAACTGAACTGCAAAAATGTTTTCTGAAAATTGAGTTATACTCGAAAAATTAGGCTTTGAAATTAATGCTCTAGCTCCTAAATGATTACGCCTTGTTGTTTCCCAATCTGTAACAATTTTTAATCTTTGCGTTTATGAACATTTTCCATAGTTTTTCCATATACAGAATTATTTAATAATTAAAAAAAATCTTTTTCAAAAGCATTTTTTGCTCTTGTTCTGTGATATGTATTCAAATCTATATATGTTTTTAACCATGGAGATTGTCGAAATTTTAATGCTCTGTGTATTTTTTTTAATATCAGTCCATTCTTTAAACATTGTTTAAGAACTCTATAATGGATCTGATATTTTGTTTTTGGTTCTAGGTCTGCAATCAGCTTCCTACATTTAGATTTACCAACAAATTTATTTTCTGGGCAAAAGGGTAAATCATTATGAAATTCATGTTAATAGTGTGGATATTCTAAATCTACATCCAAAAAATATCCAATATCAGATGTATCCGATATTGTAGTTACATCAATATCTTCTAAAGCCGCATCATCATAAATCCACTCGAATTCTCCATATGGGAGATATTCTGACATGGCCCAACCATATAAATTGTTAGCATCTAGATACATTAAATATTCTGAAGGCTTACTACTATCAAAGTCTTCTAAATATTTATTATTTGCTCTAGAATATCTCTTTGAATATTGTACTAGTCCTCCTTTAATACCGTCTTGTATAAAATTATACATATTGACGTCACTTAAAAGTTCTAACCTTATGTTAGTTGTTCTTAACATCGCATCCCACGATAAACCTGGAGCGGTATAATATTGGCATGGGTCAAGTTTGTATATACTTTTACAGATACTTCTAAAATTTTGAAAAATATCTGTTAAGAGGAGAACATCTGTTTTTAAATATAATTTAGTGTAATCTAACAAGTTATTACATTTAAAAGTTGTCCAAACCGATTTAGCATGATCATAAGCTTCATCAGAACAATGCGAATTATTTAAAATATTATAAAATTTTTCTTTAGCAGGAAGATTAGTTTCATTAAAGCGCTCCATCGAATCAATATAAGAATAAGGAAATACTCCTTTTCTTCTGAGTAAATCAAATTGTTGTTTTTGATTATAAATTTTATTTAGAATTTGAAAATCACTGTCATTTAAATTTTTGGCTAGAGATTCTAAGCTGGAGGCCATAAAACGAAAAGAATCTAAAAACCGAATTTCAAATCCCTGATTTTCTTCAACTGTTATAAACTTTGATAACGATATATGTAGTTCTTTATTGAGAGGAATTACCTTTATATCTCCCTCAAATTGTGAAAGTTCTTTCATAAATAAGTGACAATCATAGGAGGAAAAATTATGAAAGAATACTGGTATGAATTTGGCTATTTTATAATTAATATTACATGAGCTGTGGGCTTCTCCTCTAAATTTGCCAGTTAAATGACAATAATTCCGTACTTTGTCTGCTCCTAAAATTTGCTTACATATGTGACAAATTGTTGAGAGGTTATACAAGGCTGTCATTGGTACGTCCTTATTTAAATAGTTTCCGTAAATTTCTTTTGCGTCATTAATTAAATTTTCTATGAATATTGTAGGAGCATCATTACCAAAATAAATATTAAACTTATCTAAATTATCATTAAAACTACACTTAATATAATAACTAAAAGCACAAGCTATATGTTTTTGTATATTTACTTGCTCGTTATCAATTTTCTCCAAATACGTCTCAAAAGCAGCATATATACATCTAACGAACGGTACATCTAACTCCTACTGATAATTTTTAAAATATAAAATGTTATCACCCTCTGGCATTTTCGGTACTACTCTTTTACAGTTAAGATAATGATCTTCCATTATCCTCTCATTTGGAGAGTACTGCAGACATGCATTGCAAATGAAAACCCGTGCATGGTGGGAAGTTAAACTTGATCTTACTAATCTGAAATATTTGAATAATAATAATTTAATTTATAAAATATGTAGTTAATTTTTATTTAAATTACCTTCCGATATCTTTAATGTAAACGTAGTGACACCATTCTTCGTCCATAAGAAGAAGAAGATTTATGTGGTCATTCTTTACTGCAGATGTGAGGTAATACGGTCCAACTATAGTATTACCTTCACAGCCAAATACATTTATGCTAACATGTTCATTCTTGCTTTCAAATCTTTATATCTTTTAACTTCATTGGAAATTGAAGTTTTTCAAAATTTAGCACTTCATTTTCCACACATATTTTATCCTTATTTATTTGAATATTTCCAAATCCATTGCAATTTACAAATCCATTTGCTTCATTATATAAAAATGAAGCGATGATACACCACTTGAAACAATATTCATCATCATTTGGATAGTTGAAACAGGCATCTTTTTTCTTTATCCAATGTGGTAGTGGTATATATTTGGAGCCTCTAATGAATGAAGCCTTATTTATATTTATTTCCAAGTGCTTCATTCGTATTAGGGACCATCCACTATCCCTCTCCTGGAATTCTGACATCTTTTTACATATATACGTGTATTGTGCTTTCAAAGATTCTTCAATACTATCACTTATGGTTAAAAGTGACATTTTTGTTCTATGCGTTATGGTGGATAGCATTATTTCATCTTCTACAATTTTAATATATTCGCACTCCACTTCTAAATTGTATTTCAATGTTATGTTTTTATTTATAGCGTTCTCCAAAATTTCAAAAATATCACGGTTTACATCTTCTAAAAACTCTTGAGGATGCAGAATTTCCTCTTTTTGGTTTCTGTAGAGGTATGTAAGAATTCTTTCTTTGAAAGCGCTCTTAACACAACTAAATTTATTAGAAGTAGAAGGCTCACTTCTACCACTGACATGGGATGTGCTGGCATGAGTCCTTTCATGTTCCTTTAGATGTTTTTCCTTTGAAAACCATTTCCAGCATTCCGAACAATGAAGGATCTCATGTCCTTCAAGCATTTCTTTTTCCACAAAAATTGATTTGCAATATTTACATTTATAAGAAGGCATATTGTTTAAAATTTATGTCTAATCGCTTTTAATTATGTCAAGAGACTAATGAAAAATAACATATATTTAAATATTTATTAAACGTTTGACATTTTTATACACTTACGCATACAGATACACACTTATGTATGCATATTCCTACCAATAATGTTTTAATTTTTTTAACGGAAAAGTATTTTGCTTCGTTAAACACTTTTGATTCACCAGCAATTATTAAATTTAAAGAATAATTCTTAATGCATAGGTGTATTAATAAAATAATTTTTAATTAAAAATTACTTCAAACATGGACAGACAGAAGCTCACATGTGAATTTTGCATTAATGTGAGCTTTTCCACAAAGTGGAATAAAAAAAGACATTTTATGAAATGTCATAATTTTCATAAAAACAAAGCCAAAGACTTTTCAAATTATTTGGAGCCTGCAGATACTTCAGGGGGCGCAACATTGAATTTAGTTCCGGAGTATAAGGAACTAAAACTAATGGAGGAAGATGGGAAACTTCAACTTGATGTCAGACCATACTCAGTTCCAGAAGAGTATAAAAAAATAATGGACGAAGACGAGGATCTTCTTCTAAATTTAGATATATAATAATTTTTAAGTATTATATAAATAAAATAATAATAAGCACTATATAAGTTTAATATATTTTTATTAAATAAATAAAAATAAAAATAAAAAAATAAAAAAAATTGTTTTATTTATAAAATTTTAGCTATAACTAAGTTCAAATATTGCAAGCCCATTTGAAGATTGACGACCTTTGTAAATAATAGTACAGTTTTTATCATTCAATTGCGTTAAATAGGGATCCTCCTTGTTTAAAAATTTCACGAATCGTTGCGAAAGATAAAACCATTTATTGTTATTTAAATATGTGATAACTTTTGATCCATATTGTGTTTCTTTCCACTCAAATTTTAAAATTTTGAATGGTTGATGTAAGGGAATATCATCAATTTTTGTATACTCTGCCTTAATACCAAGAGCCAATTTAATAATTTGTTCATACATCTAAAAAAAAAAAAAAAATATAAATACATGAAAAGCTAAAATGCATTTTACGATAGTGATAGCTTACCATTATGCTAACTATACTTTGAAGTATTCCTCAGATCAAATGGTAATAAATATGATTTGATTCCTCTTTTTATACAAATTTAAAAAATACTCCTTTATATTTAAATAAGTAAATTGAATTATTTGAGTATTTCTCTTTAATATTTCAAAAAAAAAAATATTAATTTAGCTTTCATATAGAAATATTGAGTTATAAACTAATTATGTAAATAAAATATAGTTTGTTATTAGAATATTCAAATTAATCATTTCAAATTGAGAAAACATTATAAATACATAAATATTGAGCCATAAATAAATTTTAAACATATTCTTGATATGAAAAATGTTTAATGTGAATAAAAAATACTCCCCTTAATTTGTTATTAGAATATTTAATATTAATCATGACCATACTCAACAACATAAAATATATCTTCATTAATGTCAAAGAACCTTACACAAAGTTATTTTTTTCCATATAAACAAAACAATTCTCAAGTTTCCACTTTACAAAAACAAAAATAACCATATAAAAATATGTAGATAAATAAACCAAAAGTACTCAAACGCTATTTATACAAGTCATCAGTTTTTAATTTCATCACAATTAAAAGTGCAAAAAAAAAATAAATAAAAATTGTCTCCCCTGTTAAATTGTTTGTATGTACTTTGAACATAATTACATAAATACATACATACATACATACATACATTGGTTTTCAATTTCATAAAATGCAAAACAATTTTTCCTCCTATTAATGCACTCACAAGAAAAAATTACAAAAACAAATTCATTGGTTTTCAATTTCATACAAACAATTTCCTCTTCAAAATTCCTCTTACTCCTCATTAAAAACAAAAACAACTATTGCCTCCCCATTTATGATGGTGATATTTTTGTAAATAGCTTTCAATATTTTTTTATTTGGTGTCTATATTTACTGATATTTTCTCTCGGCTGTAGTCAAATGGTAGTTTAATTTTTTTTAAATATTTCAATTTTAATTTTCAAAAACAGTTGGCTTAGTATATTCTAACAATTGAGATTCTACAAAATTTAAAAATTTTCTTCATTGTAAAATAAATTTTGAGAGAGGAGGTCGCAAACAGATAAAGGTGGCCAGTGGTTTTTTATAATTTGTTGAAAATTAATAAATTGTGTTGTCTATTTTAAAGGAATCTTTACGGATTGTTATTGTATTCAATTGGTAAGGGATTTATAAATATTTCTGTGGTAATATTTTAATTATATATCACGTTGGCGTTATTTTCTTTGCAGAATTTGGCTTTGTATGGGTGTGCTCTATAATTTGGTAACGATTTTACCAAAGCATCCCAGACCAAGGATACAATTTGCAATTTCAAGTCAAGCCTGAAGACCGTTTTAAGTCTACCAAAATTGTTGTTGTTTTTATATTTCAAGAAACATTTTCTGTTATTTAAATAGTGTTTCCAAAAAAAAAGGCAAAAGTGTAAAAATCAACGGAAATCGAACACAACATATTCACAATTAGAGTGACCATCGGTTTTCCATATTGTTTGTGTTAATTCATAGAAAGTTTCTACATTTTAACTATTTCGTGTTGAATTATATTTTGAAGTGACCAGATTGTTTTGTGGATCAATAAATCCCAAAATTCGCCAATTTTTGTTTAAGAATTCCAAAATATAAATCTAATTCTATTTCAAAAATAGAAAAAAAAAAAAATTTAAATTAATTTAGTTATAAAATATTTTTTTTTTTCATTTTGCTTCCTACTACTATATATTAACTTTAATCTTAATTTAATAATCGGTTATAGTTGAATTTTTTATTATTATTTTCTTTTAAATTTTCATTTGGTCACCTTGGTTTTCTTTGGTACAAAAAGAAAAAAGAAATATACATAAAAAAAAAAAAAAAGAAGAATTGTAAAAACTCATAAATTAATTTTCATATAAAAACAAAAAACACTCATTTACACACTCATAATATTCTAAACACTATCTACACACAACATACTCTCATAAATACATCAGCAACACATATCCACATTAAATTCTAACTTATAATCACACCTGCACACTTAAACTCATATCAACCCTTAAAATTCTCATAGTATGTGGTTTTGGTTATGAATGTAATTAGTAACCAAAACACACATACACTATAAGCTTTTAACTCAAACGCAAAAGCTTTTAATCATATTGCGCAACATTCTCCTGTCAACGGGCGCCTGCTGACTTCGTGGGACAATGCTAAAGTAAGTTGAGTTATTTTATTTTATTATCTTCCATATTTAAAAATTCTCTCTTACACTCAAATTGTTGTAACATGAATATTTAAATATAAACACTCAAATAATATAAATATTAATAAAAATTCATACGCAACATATTGTTGAAATATTTCGTACATGTAAATTTAAATATTCATGTCGACATAAAATACACCCTACATACACAATAGTGAAAAGTCACCAATATTCTCATATTTTTATATGAAATTGAAAATAAATTTTTTTTATATTAATGAAAGTCTTCAATGACATTTAATTTGAATAAAATTCTATTACAATTGAATATTTTCTAATAACAAATGGTGACCAAATTTTCCTTTTATATAATAAAAATTTTAAATATTTAATTAACTATTATTAGTATTATATTATAATTTATTTGTTTTTACAAATTACTTAATAATATGATTAATATTAAATAAATTTTTTTTGTTGTTTATAATGTTTTATAACATGGACTCTTGAATTTTTATCTTTTATTACGAAAGGTGAAGTAGGGTATGGGTAGATAAGTAGGTTTATTATTTTTATTTTATTTTTGGGCTGACAACAAATTGTTATATAAATGTCAGCACGGAGGGTGGGTATAGATTACGTGTAGCGAATTCCATCTCAAGCTACACTTCAATCATCGAACGCTGCTACTTTATTTTCTTTCTTTTATATGTCATGTCTTTCCGTTTTGCTACCTAAAGTAAAATTTTTGTTAACGATTCCAATCTTTTTTATTTAATATTAATTTGGGAACACATCACACCCTCCCCATCCGACGAGCACGGCCGAATTTAATAGGTAGTTTCGTTCCCATAATAAATTCACCGAATCGTATGAATCGTTACAGAGATTTTGGCGCCCAACGTGGGGCCTCAGTGGTCGTAATTTTTAATCGTTTTGTGCAAATTTCACCTAGACACTGAGGTCTTTTTTGAACCTATAGTGTGTGTTGACTTACGTGATATACTGTTTCTTTATTTAATTTTTCTTTATTTCATTAGACTATTTGTTTTGTTACATGTTATTGTGGACCTAATTGTTTATTGTACGCATGATAATCAATTCCCGATTTACATTTAGTGAGACATTAGTTATCAGGGTTTGGGTTCGAGCTTGAGATTTTGTTCTGGTAGGAATCGGTTCAATACTCATTCAAATCCTTATCTAATCTATTATTTTTCTATTTCTATTACTTTTCTTTTCGGTTTGAAAATTTTCTTTTCCTCAAAATTGCTTTTCTTGTTTAGTTTTCTGGATGTGTGGATTTATTGTTATTGATTTTTTTTGTCGATTACTTTCCTGCAACAGATAATTAATCCCTAGTTTTTAAAATTTTTTTTTTATTCATATTTGATTTTGGACTTCATACTTTTTGGCTTCTGCCAAAAGTTTCCTTTGAGTATGAGTAATTCTGTAGTTTTTTTTTTTCTTTGCAGTATTTGATGATTTTTTTTATATATTTTTTTTATTGTTTGAATATATTTTTTTCCTACTCTTATTTACCTACCTTAAGACTTCACCGAGTAGTAATAATTTGTTTTTGTTGATATCTAATATTTTTTTTTTTTTTTTTTTGGAAATTTCATTTGATTACTGTTAATCATTCTTATTTGTAAAAATACTTGGTTTAGTAAAATTTTTCATTATTTTTTTTTATTTGTGTTGTTCTTTCTGACTTTGTTTTTGAATTTTTATAAAATCTACAAAGATGCCTTTAGTTCGTAGTTCAGGTAATATTCCTGCTGACATAGAACAGGAAATGGCCGATGTCACAGTGTCATTGGATGATAGAGCTGGTGGAGATGCTCCAATTCCTCCAACTAATAATCCGTTAGGAAGACCCAGGACTCGACAATAATTTCGTAAGGAGGCTTTAGATCTAGATAATGTCGGTAATGATAGAGTACGGAGAATTGTAAATGAATCGTTTAGGGAATTTAGACAGGAAATTACGGACATGATTTCAATGGGATTTAGAAATTTGAATGTGTCAAATCAAGGGTCAACAGGACAAGACAGACAAAATCGGACGGAACGGATAGATGACAATCGATCTGACCGCGATAATCGAAGTGAAACTTCACAAAACCGTCATAATGAACGCGCAGATCATGTTTCACGTAGCAACAATAGGGATTTTGAACGAAATTCGGAACGAATTCTTAATCTCATCCGGAATTGGAGAATTAATTTTTCTGGGGATACTTCCGAAGTAACCGTTGATGAATTCATCTATAGGGTTAACACCCTGACAAACGCAAATCTAAACGGTGATTTTGATTTGTTGTGCTTACATGCACATATACTATTTGAAGGCAAAGCCTTGAAATGGTTCTGGCGGTACCATCGTAGTTGTGACGTAATGGACTGGGACGAGTTATGTGATAATTTGAAACGACAATACAAGGATTATCATACGGACTTTGATATTAAAGATGACATTTTACGACGAAAGCAGAAGTATAACGAAACTTTTGACGAGTTTTATGATGCAATCATGGCCCTTTGTGATCGTTTGAAGATTCCCTTTTCCGAACATGAATTATGTGAAACTATACAACGCAACTTAAGACCTGAATTGAGACACGAAATTTTACATTTAGAAATCACTAGGGTTTCTCAATTAAGACGTGCGGTGCGTAGGCACGAAAAATTCGTAAAGGACATGTCGTTTTCAAATTTGAACAAACGCTCGTACCAAAAAACACAAATATCTGAGGTTGTTGATAGCGACATAGAGTCTCCACAGATGGAAAATTGTGATATTAAGGACTCGGAAATTTGTGTAGTAGTACGTTCAGGAAAATGTTGGAATTGCGATAACGTAGGACACAGTTTCATAGATTGTTTGGAACCTCGGACTATATTCTGTTACGGGTGCGGGGCGAAGAATGTTTACAGGCCCAAATGTGCCAACTGTATACAGAAACGGGAAAACTTATTGAAGGATGTCCGTACGAGAAAGGACGGACATCCGAAACAGAATTGAATGATGACGACTTGACTATAGAATCAAATTTACCGGCTATTTCTACCAAACTTAATGTGACTTCTACTTTACCGGAAATGGCTATTAATCCTGATTCGATCAATATTCATCCCTTGCAACGACCATATCACATTCGCCTAGAGGAATACAACCGAGCTAGGGCCAGAATTTTTAACGAACCGTTTACAAGTCGTAAGCCAAAGAGATCTTCTGTACGAATTCATGAATTTTATAAACGTAAAAGACAATTTCGAAATAATATTATTTCTTCTTTAGTAAACAAGGACAATGACAACAGACCTTACATTCGATTAAATATTCATGGTAAAAACTATTTCGCATTGTTGGACAGTGGTGCTAACGTCAACGTTATAGGTGGTGAATTATGTAGTGAAATTGTGAAAACTGAAAACTATAAACGTACACATGGTTCTGTCAGGACAGCGGACGGACAAAGTCAATGTGTATTAGGAACTACTCTTTTGGAAATTGGTTATAATTTTCAGAAGAAAATTATAGAATTTCTTTTGATACCATCCATTACACAAGATGTTATCTGTGGTATGGATTTTTGGGGGAAATTTGATATTCAGATTGTTTCATTGAACAATGTTTGTGAAATTGTTTCCGACGAAGACGAGGACAAGATACCCTTGACAATAACACAAAGACAACAACTGAACAGAATTATTGACAGTTTTCCTAACTCAGAACGTGACGGTCTAGGCTGTACGACTTTATTGGAACACCATATCGATACTGATGATTCAAGTCCAATTAAACAGCGATACTACCCGATTTCTCCAGCTAGGGAAAAACTACTGTGTGGTGAGATTGACAAAATGTTAAGTTTAGGAGTGATAGAAGAGTGTCCAAATTCTCCTTTGTCATCTCCGGGAGTATTAATCGTAAAACCAGGGAAAGTACGTTTTTGCTTGGACAGTAGAAAATTAAATTCAGTGACGATAAAAGACGCGTACCCAATACCGAACATAGACGGACTTATTTCCAGACTTCCTCCAATTTACTACATTTTCAAAGTGGATCTTAAAGATGCATTCTGGCAAATAAAATTGGACGAAGCCTCAAGACCAAAGACAGCGTTTACAATCCCTAATCGGCCTTTGTATCAATTTACAAGAATGCCGTTTGGATTGTGCAATGCCCCACAGACAATGTGTAGACTGATGGACCAAGTCATTCCGTACAATTTAAAAACAAATGTTTTTGTTTATCTCGACGACCTACTTATAATTTCGAAGGACTATGACGAACACTTAAAGCATTTGCAGGAGGTAGCTAATCAACTGAGAAGAGCCAACTTAACCATAAATATTAAGAAAAGTAGTTTTTGTTTAAAACAGGTACAGTACCTAGGATACGTTGTTGGGGAAGGATCCTTGAAAGTAGATCCTGAAAAAGTTAGGGCAATTTCACAATTTCCAGTTCCAAAGACAGTTCGACAATTACGCCAGTTTCTGGGTAAGGCTGGTTGGTATCGTCGATTTATCGATGAATACGCTACAGTGACGTTCCCTATGACCGAATTATTATCTAAACGAAAGACATTTATATGGACAGATGATGCACAGAAATCGTTTGATATGGTTAAACAAAAACTAACTTCAGCACCCGTTTTGGTTCATGCGAACTTCGATAAGCCTTTTATCATCCAATGCGACGCTAGTACTTTTGGTGTTGGCGCGGTTTTGGCTCAACTTGATGATGAGGGTAATGAGCGGCCGATAGCGTTTATGTCGCAAAAATTGAACAGGGCACAGAGAAATTACTCTATCACGGAACTCGAGTGTTTAGCCGTAATTTTAGCTATAAAAAAGTTCAGGGCTTTCGTAGAGGGACACGAGTTTAGGGTAATAACTGACCACGCGAGCCTCAAATGGCTTATGAGGCAAAAAGACCTTACAGGACGATTGGCCAGATGGGCAATCAAACTCCAAGGGTTTGATTTTATTATCGAACATAGGAAGGGCAAGGACAATATCGTGCCGGACGCATTATCACGTGCTTTTAGTGACGACGTAACGATAAATGAATTAGAAATTGAAACATTACCAGCTATTGACCTTAATTCCAACGCTTTCGATAGCCGGGAATATCGCCGTTTAAGGGATGAATTTTCTAATTCGGAACTACCAGACTATCGTGTTGTAGATAAGTATATCTACAAAAGGACGAATTTTACCACTGGTAACACCGACGAATCTGATAGCTGGAAATTATATGTTCCCGACGAAATACGTAGAAATGTAATTCGTAACGCACATGACATACCAAACGCTGCCCATGGGGGTATTGCAAAAACCGTGCATCGTATTAGGCAATTCTTTTATTGGCCTAGGTTAGTATCCGACGTTAGGGAATACGTTTTGAATTGTGACTCCTGCAAAACCTCCAAACCACCAAATACTTCACTCCAACCACCTATGGGAGAAATGGTCGTAACTGAAAGGCCATTCCAACGTCTTTATATAGACCTGATTGGACCGTTTCCACGTACTAAAAAGGGAAATATAGGTGTATTAATTATACTTGACCACTTTACCAAATTTACGTTTTTAAAGCCTATTAGGACATTTACCACCAAACCCATCATAGAGTATCTCAGGAATGAGATATTTTCTTGTTTCGGCGTACCTGAAATCATTGTTTCTGACAATGGCAGTCAGTTTAGATCAAAAGAATTTAAGAAATTAATGGTCACAAACGGAATCGAACACAAGTTTACAGCCGTACACAGTCCCCAATCGAATGCGAGCGAGAGGGTCAATCGTTCAATAAACGAAGCTCTACGGTCATATATTCATAATGACCAAAGACAGTGGGATAATTATTTACCTAGCGTAAATTGTGCATTACGAAGTAGTGTTCACCAGACAACCGGACGGACTCCTTACGAACTGGTATTCGGACAAACTATGATTACACATGGACAGGACTATAAAATTTTAAGTAATTTGAAACTTTTGGCTGAAACAGACACAGAAATAGAACGACAGGACAATTTTACACTCTTACGCGACTCAATAAGGACAAAAATAAAGGAAGCCTATGATCGTAATGTCAAATATTACAACTTGAGATCCCGTAAACGTGAGTTTAATGTAGGTCAAACTGTAATTCGGCGCAATTTTGTACAGAGCTCTTTGGCTAACAACTTCAATGCCAAGCTAGCACCTACCGGAGTGAAAGTCATTGTGAAACGGCGAATGGGCAACGTAACCTACGAGCTAGAGGATGTTAATGGTGGATATACGGCAGTTTACCACATAAAGGATATATGGTCCTAAGACATTTTTCTGAAATTTTGATCACCTTTTTTCAGATGAAATACTTCATCATGTGTTGCTTTGTCTTTCATCTGCTTTATGATGGTGATATTTTTGTAAATAGCTTTCAATATTTTTTTATTTGGTGTCTATATTTACTGATATTTTCTCTCGGCTGTAGTCAAATGGTAGTTTAATTTTTTTTAAATATTTCAATTTTAATTTTCAAAAACAGTTGGCTTAGTATTTTCTAACAATTGAGATTCTACAAAATTTAAAAATTTTCTTCATTGTAAAATAAATTTTGAGAGAGAAGGTCGCAAACAGATAAAGGTGGCCAGTGGTTTTTTATAATTTGTTGAAAATTAATAAATTGTGTTGTCTATTTTAAAGGAATCTTTACGGATTGTTATTGTATTCAATTGGTAAGGGATTTATAAATATTTCTGTGGTAATATTTTAATTATATATCACGTTGGCGTTATTTTCTTTGCAGAATTTGGCTTTGTATGGGTGTGCTCTATAATTTGGTAACGATTTTACCAAAGCATCCCAGACCAAGGATACAATTTGCAATTTCAAGTCAAGCCTGAAGACCGTTTTAAGTCTACCAAAATTGTTGTTGTTTTTATATTTCAAGAAACATTTTCTGTTATTTAAATAGTGTTTCCAAAAAAAAAAGGCAAAAGTGTAAAAATCAACGGAAATCGAACACAACATATTCACAATTAGAGTGACCATCGGTTTTCCATATTGTTTGTGTTAATTCATAGAAAGTTTCTACATTTTAACTATTTCGTGTTGAATTATATTTTGAAGTGACCAGATTGTTTTGTGGATCAATAAATCCCAAAATTCGCCAATTTTTGTTTAAGAATTCCAAAATATAAATCTAATTCTATATCAAAAATAGAAAAAAAAAAAAATTAAATTAATTTAGTTATAAAATATTTTTTTTTTTTTTCATTTTGCTTCCTACTACTATATATTAACTTTAATCTTAATTTAATAATCGGTTATAGTTGAATTTTTTATCATTATTTTCTTTTAAATTTTCATTTGGTCACCTTGGTTTTCTTTGGTACAAAAAGAAAAAAGAAATATACATAAAAAAAAAATAGAAGAAATGTAAAAACTCATAAATTAATTTTCATATAAAAACAAAAAACACTCATTTACACACTCATAATATTCTAAACACTACCTACACACAACATACTCTCATAAATACATCAGCAACACATATACACATTAAATTCTAACTTATAATCACACCTGCACACTTAAACTCATATCAACCCTTAAAATTCTCATAGTATGTGGTTTTGGTTATGAATGTAATTAGTAACCAAAACACACATACACTATAAGCTTTTAACTCAAACGCAAAAGCTTTTAATCATATTGCGCAACATTCTCCTGTCAACGGGCGCCTGCTGACTTCGTGGGACAATGCTAAAGTAAGTTGAGTTATTTTATGTTATTATCTTCCATATTTAAAAATTCTCTCTTGCACTCAAATTGTTGTAACATGAATATTTAAATATAAACACTCAAATAATATAAATATTAATAAAAATTCATACGCAACATATTGTTGAAATATTTCGTACATGTAAATTTAAATATTCATGTCGACATAAAATACACCCTACATACACAATAGTGAAAAGTCACCAATATTCTCATATTTTTATATGAAATTGAAAATAAATTTTTTTTATATTAATGAAAGTCTTCAATGACATTTAATTTGAATAAAATTCTATTACAATTGAATATTTTCTAATAACAAATGGTGACCAAATTTTCCTTTTATATAATAAAAATTTTAAATATTTAATTAACTATTATTAGTATTATATTATAATTTATTTGTTTTTACAAATTACTTAATAATATGATTAATATTAAATAAATTTTTTTTGTTGTTTATAATGTTTTATAACATGGACTCTTGAATTTTTATCTTTTATTACGAAAGGTGAAGTAGGGTATGGGTAGATAAGTAGGTTTATTATTTTTATTTTATTTTTGGGCTGACAACAAATTGTTATATACATGTCAGCACGGAGGGTGGGTATAGATTACGTGTAGCGAATTCCATCTCAAGCTACACTTCAATCATCGAACGCTGCTACTTTATTTTCTTTCTTTTATATGTCATGTCTTTCCGTTTTGCTACCTAAAGTAAAATTTTTGTTAACGATTCCAATCTTTTTTATTTAATATTAATTTGGGAACACATCACACCCTCCCCATCCAACGAGCACGGCCGAATTTAATAGGTGGCTTCGTTCCCATAATAAATTCACCGAATCGTATGAATCGTTACACATTTCCCTACTACTCTTGAAATAGCATTGTAAGATAAATAAAATATAAATAGATAGAATAGATGGATAGTAAAAAACCAAAAATTTAGTGTATTTTAACGAATGATTGTTCCAATATAAAGTGCCAATAATGCCGATATTTTTGAAAATTTTGCCGATTTTTCTTCAGAATTATCTTGCAGTCCTGCTCATATCCCAAGGCTCGAAGTATGTGTTTCTTTCTGAAATTTGAGATGTTTTAGATGGATGATGAAAGAAAGTTTGTTACAGACACCACTTTTAGAAATACTCACATATTTCTCACCTTCAAATTTGCTTTTTTTTCATTTTGATTTGGCTTTGTTTGGATTTTTTTTCTCTTTCGAACATTATTTGAGTCACAGTTTGAAATGCTAATGTTTTACAAAAATTATTTTCATTATAAGGAAATTTCTTAAAAAACAAGAAAATAATAATTTAAACTTTAAATGAGTTACGGGTTTTTCGTTCAAAATATATTTGAAATAAGTTAGAGCTTTTTTGGAAATGCCTATAAATCCGTTACTTGCAGTCATATCGTAATTTTAATCAAATCGAGATTCGTCTTTTCTATATTAAGCCAACAATATATAAGTATGTTTATTCAGAAACAAATAATAAAATTACGTGCAAGTTTTGATTTTGCTTGCCCCACTGGCAAGCAAATTATATGTGTATTGATTTATAAAAAGTACAAGCAGGTTAGGTTCATATTAAAACGAGGGTCTTTGTAAAATAAGTCCATGTATAAATTTTACTTTGATTGCTTATAACATCACAGCAAGTCATAGTAGGCTAAAAAATTATATGTCAAAAATTTCTGCTTTTTATTGTCAAAGTCAAAGTCGACAGGCCGGTTTACGACCGGTCAATCCATTTTTTGCACACGTATTATTATTTTTTTAGTTCCATCTACCAGTAACTGCCGTGGAGCAAGCAAAATCAAAAATTATGTTGTATTCATTTATAGTCTAATGCCTATTTACATACAAAATGCACATTGAGATATGTGTATATTTATATATGTGTGTATATAAAAAAATAATATAACAAGTATATACATATATGCAATATTAATGTGACTTGTAATATTAAACATTTTTGGATGTGCAGCAATACGTGGTACAGTACACTTGTACACTAGACCACCATTAAATGTATGGGATATGTTTTGATTTTGCTTGCTCCACCAGCAGTTTCTGCTAAGTGGGGTTAAAATAGTAATATGTGTACAAATTGGGTCGATCGGTGATAATCCGGCCAGTCGACTTTTGTCCTAAAAAAGGTCTTAGAAGTAACTAAAGTCTTTATTATGCTATAACTCTTTAATATAACGTTTTGCGAAATAAAAACTATATAAGCTTTTTTATAGAGAATAAAAAGAAGAAATTTGAAATTATATAATTTTTTTACATGGATTTTTTTTATAGGCGCTTGTTCTAACACGGACTTAGCCTATCAACAACGATTTTTATCATTTTGTAGAGAAAGATTTGTAGTTTTATCAAATCAACATATTTTGCCACATACGTAAACTATTCCAGTGTAGATAGACCAGAATTCTACTTTTAGGTATCGATTTTTTACTTATTACACAAATACTGGCATAATATGCAGGATATTGAATTATTATAGCGAGTATATATAAATTATTGTTGGATCAAGTAGTATCTAAAAAATTTAAGTGTTGATGATCAATTGAAAATTATAAAAGTTGACGTGTTAATATTTTTACAGATAAAGACTTTTTCACTTCTTTGACTTTGAAAATCAAAGTGACGTATTGAAAACAGACAACATATTTCATAATAGTCTGCAAATATTTCAATAGATTAGAAAATATTTTCAAAGTAACTAGCAAATTCATTTATATGAATAAAATTCATAGAAAAACGAATATTTGTTTTGTTTCGATTCTTTCCTAATTTTATCTTCTGTTGTTCTAGTATTCTTTAAAAATTTAACATGTTTGCAATGTATTTAATAATTTACTTCTAAGTCCAGTTTATGACATTATAAAGGTTAAAAATATAATTTTTTTTTAGCTCCATCATCATGAAAGCTATTGCATTTATTTATTCAAATACCAGATTTCTCAAAAAAGTTACTTCCGTTCCACATCTAATACGTCTTCATCTCATATTACACTTGCTGTTTTAGTTTTAAATTTTTTTACAAATACTAAAGAAAAATATTAATATTGCACATATTTATTCATTTGCGAGATATTTAAAAAAAAAACGATGTTTGTTTTCAATATCTCGTCAATTTTTAACTTTTATATTTTTTGGTTAATCAGCAACACTTAAAATTCCAACAAATATTTAAAAATAATCGTTATAATGATTCATTTTATGCCAATATTTCTATAACAAATTGAAAATCAATATCTCAATGTCAGATTTTGGTCCATTTCCGCTAAAATAGTAATCATATAATAATATATAATCATAATAATTTGTATAAAATTAAATATGTGTTAAAAATTTTAATATGTATGTATAATAAAATGTAAAAAATAAAAATAAAAATAAAATGTCACATTTTTTCATTGGAATAAAGAATTTTATACTGTATGTTTCGGTTGCATGTACTGATAACCGAATAATATTTTCATTCAATATTTTCAACCATTTTATTTACTGCTCCAGAACGAATTATTCGATAAGTATAATCTAATTATTGGATAATACGTGGAGCCGACCAAATTCTATTGGCGAAAAATTTGGTTATCATGACGAATCTGTTTTTTCTGTGAACTTAATAACAATTTTAAAGTCGTTTAAAATCTAAAGTAATTATGTTAAACCTTTACACTAGTATTTACTTAAGCTTTAAGTTTAAAATTTTGTCACTAATATATGTTTTAAAATTTTAAGTCCTAAATCTAAATACTAACATTTTTAATACATATTATTTTGAAAATTATTTGTTTATAACTTTCAAGGATAGTAAAGAATATTTGAAGGAAATTTTTTGCAATTTTTGTTCGAATAATTTTAAGCAAAAATTTGTCAACTTTGTGCATTTTTTACATTTTTAAATCGTTATATTTCGCGAACTACTTGTGAAATTATTTAAAATGTTGTGTCAGTCTTAGCTTTGACAATTATAATGATTATAAAATATTTATCACTAGATTCGGAAAGCTAAGGTCCAAGTTTGTAATTTTTTATATTGGTTTTAAATAGAATGGCTCTAATTGATTATTTAGGAATATTTATTAAATATAATATAAATTATTTCAGTATGCACTAATTTAGCATGTAATTTTTTTTCAACAGTCTAGTTAAGCTGCACGCAATTGTATAAAATTTCTTTAATTAATAAAATAATGAAAATTAATATGTTAGAATTGTTAACTAATTCATGTTTCTATATACGACTTGATTATGCTAACAATTTTAATCTCCTGGGAAATCCTGTTAACCTTATGTATATTAAGTATATATATGTATATACATATATAAAACATAAAGTTAAATTGTTAATTCAGATATATATATGAACTTAGCAACAACAATAAAAAAAGAAATTAACGAATGAATAGATATATAGAACAGTAAAGATAAAGCAATCAGTTTGATTGATAGACACTTAATGACAATTTCAAGTGAAACACTTTAGAAAAGTACATAATAGAACATTAAGTAAATATGTAAATACTTTCATTTTATGGTATTCAAAATTCGTTTTGTATACCAAGATATGTATACACAAGTACATAATTACATTTACTGGATTACAATATATTTGAATTTGTATTAGTTTTGAGTTTGTTTTTCATGTGTTAAAATTAAGGTGATCGATAATTCTACCTTTTGATGAAACCGGTTTTCAAATATTTCGAATAGTTGGAATTTTGAAAAAAAACCGGTTGCTGTTTTTGAAATTCTGAAAAAACCGGGTAATTCGGATTATTTTTTTTTTCGTTTTTTTGCAGAAGTAAATATTTCCACCAAAATATTATATTTTGTCTAGAAAAATTTATTAAATATAATTATTTTAAGAAACAAATTTTATTTAAGGTAAGTAAATAACCATAAAAAATTTGACTAAATTTTATATAATATGTAAGGAAGCGTGTCTAAATTTCTTCAAAATCGAAAATGATAAAAAATGAGGTAATATATTATTACAAATCGTTACCGAAAATGCAAAACAATATAACATACAAATTTTTAAATTCGAGTTTTTTATGTAATATACTTTACTTTTATATATATGATCACAAAATTTCAGAATTATATCTCCACAAATAACGATTATATTTATTAACGAAATAACGAAAAGTGTACGATTTTGATAAGTCAAAAGAACGTAATATTACGTTTGTTAAAAAAAATTAACAAAATATTTGATTTTTTTAAGCGAACTTAGATTTACAAATTACTAAAGTTATGAAAGTTATGGTTATTTAATATATATATATATATATATATATATATATATATATATATATATATATATCGTTATATTATATCATCATTTTCTATAAAAAGAGAAGTTTATTTTACTATAAATAACCATAAAAAACATAAAAAATAATAAAAACTAGGGAGATCGATTATTCGGGGATTTTGCGAAAACCAAAACAGATATTTAAAATTTACAAATAAATAATGCTTTTACATCAATTTGACATTCAATTGTTATAAACATATATTAACGCCCAAGTAAAAAACGATCAAATGCTTCCAAAAAAGAACCAAAAGACAACAAAAAAGAATATTTTAACCACTTCAAAAGTTGAACTAAATGTATATTTTGAACTTTTTTGAAAGTTAGTAATAATTACTTTCAAAAATATGAAGTTTTTGGCGTGAAAAAGGTTAGTAATTTCTAAGATAATTAAAATTTTATAAATTTTAAATTATTTTTTTATATGTCAATAAGGCTAAAACAGAATTTTTATTAAAAAATTTTATAAACATAGCTTTAAGAGAAGTACTTAAAGCTACGAATAAGAAGCAAAAAAGAAGAACATCCTACCAATTACAACCATGGGTTAAAAAAAGGACTGCTGCAGGTTTTATACAAATACATATTTCGGTACACGGACCTTGGTTATCTTTTGCATACCTAAAAATAATATAATTATTTTTTAGATTTAATAAAGAAATATTTCCGTTTACTCATTGATTTTTTTTCGCATGCATGTAGGCCTTATTATCAGACAAATATTTTAATCATGAGGTTTCTTATATTATTTGCCTATAAAATTTTACACTTTTAACATACTGAACTGATTGTTAGATAAGAAAATAAATATTATTGATTTTCTGTTCATATCGTCGAACCAATATGAATGAAAAATTAACTATTAAAGTCTATTGGTATTTCTTCCGATGTCTTGCTCCAAATTTTGACAAAAATGTTTCTAATTCAAAAGCTAGTATGATGAATTTGTAAACTAAAAGAAAATTTTGAAAATAAATTAATTTTTTAAGAAAATTTTGTAAAGATATTAAAAAGCCGAGTATTCGTCGCAAAAACCCGGTTTATTCGATATTTGAAAAGTTAGGATTTAAAAAAAACTGACCTCAAATTTTTCAAAAACTCGGTTAAACCCGGTTCGATCTCTATAGTCGAAATACTGAGAATTGTAGTATAGAGAAAAAAATGAAACGAAGAGTGCATATTTATATCAGAAATTAACGAAAATGTTAATGACAAAAGAGATCTTAAAATGAAGTAAATAACTCATTTTTGTTGAAAACACCAAAACCTTATTTTTCCTCCATACAAACAGATCCAACTTAATATGCATACATGGATATGTAAATGTGTTTACATACTTATGTTTGTAACATTTTTCCGGCTGTTAAACTCTTTGTTTAGATTACATTTAAACATTAACATTTAATTGAATAAATAATATAGCATTAAAACTTGATGCGACAAAATCCATTTACAAAATAATAGAAAGAATTAATCAATCAATGAAAGCAAAAGTTAAACATTTACTGATTCCCCTTTTTTCGTCATCCTTGTCATGCTTGAAATAACATAAAGTACAAACATATTTAGAATTGTAAAGAAATTAAAAATCATGAACTTCTGTTATGAAAGTCTGTTAAACAGAGTTCAGTTTTTATATATTCACATAAATTATTTGTAATAAATAAGGGAAATACAAAACTTCATTTTTGGTATAGTATATTCTACTAGTGTTTAAAATATATTTAATTTATTAAAAGACATTTATTACATTATTCTTCAATAATTATTGTATTAATACTTAACTTGAACCTTATATAATTATTTCATATTAAATTTATTTATTTTTTAATTTTCGATTTTAAAGCGCCATATGTTTCGTGCCTCTCGAAAATAAATTTATTTTTATTTTGTATGCCAATATGCTATTGGACATGTGGTGTATAATTTAGTAAATTATACATTAATCATACGCACCATAATTATAAAATCAATGAAATAGTCTTTACATTTAAACCAAAAGACAACAATAATACGACATGAACAGTGTTGCCAGGAGATGGAAAAAGAGGCTAAATTGAACTTTAAAAAAGATCAAAAAAGTTAATCCTTTCTTTTAATTTAGAAACTGATTTTTTCTCGTTCTCATTAGCTTTTGAATTTTTTCAAAATTAATTGTAATACGTTTATAAATAACACCCAGCAAAATGATTCAATGAAAAATTGCCCCAAAATTCTCATACAAATTAGGGTTATATTTCATGTGAAAAATTACCCAATGTTTTGAAGTGATTTTTGATTACACATTACCAAATTTTTGGCTGATATTTCTTATTAATAAGATCTTTTATAAATTATCCTCCTAAATAGTTTCTATTGTTGATTACATATATAAAAAAAAAAAATAATTTTAATTATCGATTTAGTAACTCCACAAATTTAGTTAAGGCACTTTTATTTTGCGAATGAAATTTTTTATTAAATATAAATAATCCTGATTTTTTGTATGAAAAAATATACAAAAATGCTTGCATGGATAAATCTGTAAAAAGAAATTAATAATAATAAATAAAAAATTTTGTTCATTGTTGAATAAATTTTAGCTTTTTAAAATTAAAAATTAAAAAAAGGCTAAAAAAGCTAGAAGCTAAAACGAAAATTCTGAGGCTAAAAGCAAAATAAAAAGACTAGACTTAGTCAGAAAAAGGCTAAATTGGCAACACTGGACATGAGGTTAAAGTTAGCAGACAGCTTCATTTGAAGCATGATATTTAAAACCTCTTATCTGCTAAATGAGATATTTTTAAATAATTCAAATTAAAAATTATGTTTTTCACATTAAAATAATTTTTAAAAATTTCTTTTAAACGCTTTTTGATGTTATGCAAAATATTTATATACTCGTATATATAAATATAGAAATTGTTTGCTCTTTATTGATAATAAAAATTAATCTCTTAAATAGTAAATGCAAAACTTTTCCATTGAACTATAAAAATAAAAACCTAAAGAATACCAAAATAAACTTAATGCTTGTAAATAGACAAATTTAATTTCAAATTATTTTGACAGATTATATATTTTACTCATAAATAAAAATATTATGTGCATATCATTGATTTAGTAAACCTTCATAATTTCTATTATTATTGAATGAATAATGAAAATTCATTTCATCTTTTAAGATCTAAGTAAAATAAAATACATATACATTAAGGCGACTCACTTCTTATAGAAGCAAAAAAAAAAAAGAGGTTGCTACCCCACTGAAAATTAACCTTGGTATGTTTTATAATATTTTCCAAAAATTATATTAATAAATGTCTTTTTTTAAACGTTCCAGCTCTCGAACGGTCATCAGTAGAACCGTGATTTTTTTTTTATAGAACATAACGAGTTTAATTTTCAGGGAATAACAAAAATACTCTTCTGAAGGAGTCGCCTTAATATACATACATATTTAGATGTTGTTTTCGTGCTTAACTTGATGTTTTACTTTCTAAATTTTCAATGATATTTGCATTTTAAAATAGGAAATTATTACTTCCCTTCATCTCATTTCGTAATCGAGGGTAAATTTACATAATTCTTCAAGGAATTATAGTAACTAAATAAATGATTGAATGAATCAACAATGAGTCGAGGAAGAATGAATGTTTTAAAAATGTATTTATGGATGTTAAAATGATGAGTATTAGAAAATTTGCAAACAAAAAAAATATTTTACAAGTTATACAAATTTAGTTAAGTAAAGATTTTTTTGAAATGCTATTAATCTTAAATGTCAATCTTGATTTCAGACATAATTTTTCTCATGCCTGTATTATAGAAGTTTGAACGAGTAAGTATGAAAATGTAAAGTTTGACTATTATTCTCTGTCCATAGCATGGCTTAGGAAGAATCACCATTTAATGAATTACATTAAAAAACTAACTGGCTGACTGTGTTCCTGGCCCATCGAATGAGCAGTGAATTCATGCATTTTTCGTTTTATTTCTTTCTGATTAACAATTTTTGAAGTTGCTAACCAAAATGGAAAAGTGTAACACTGACTATGAAATAATGGCTGTCATTCATTGAAAACACAAAATGTGGTGTGAATAAGGAAAGCAAAAAAAAAAAAGGAATTCGATTAAGAAAATCGTGCTGACAAAAGGAAAACTTTTTAAAAATATGTATATAATTATATAGTAGAGACAGTTGCATTAAAAAAAAAAATTAAAGAAACGCATTTTTAGTTTTTAAATTTATATGTTTTCTAACATTTTTAAATCAAAATAATATTAAGATCCAATTTGGTCACTTTTCTAAATAGCATTACTGAATACACAAAAATTGGCGCACAACTGAAATAATACGTAATATGTACGTTGTTGCAAGTATATCATTAGGAAAATTGTTTTATCGCGATCCTGTGTTAAATCCAAAAGACTCGTACACAAGACTTTTTTACTTAACAGTACACATTTTTTACTATGCAGTAGTGACATTAAGTCGAAATATGTTTATTTTTTACTTATAATGTGATAATGACTGCAAGTTAATATTTTGAAATATTCCTTTGTTTATTTCACAGATCCCAGTTACACTGTTACATTTTTAGGTAATTGTATAAGAAACTTTTTTTTAGCTTTTTATAAAGTATTGGAAATCAAAATCGTTTTGATTTCAAAATGAACTCATACTGCAGACAGTTTTGTAGAATGATTTTGTTATTTTTTCCTGTCACTTGAAATTTTAGTGTACAAATAACGGCGAAAGAAAAGATTGCATAAAAATATGTGTATTTTTAAAATAATTATGATCACTAAAACGATTTTCTGGGAAACGTTTGTATGGGGACAAGATAAAATAGTAGACCGATTTGAATCATTTTCTATAAACTTCGCCCTTAGGTCTCACAAAACGAATGCCCCAATTATTATTAAATAATATTTAAAATTGCAATATATATATAACGAAAACAAAATTTGCATAAACACTGACAGGAGGACATTTTTAAAATATTTTAAAATTTGAAATGTTGAAGCTAAAAGGACAAAATGTGAGATTAGGAAAGCATATTGTGATGTGTTTAAAATTGTTATAATTTCAGAATTATTTATAGGAAAATCTGAAGGATATTTAAGGACATTTTTTGACATTATAAGGCCCTTAAAAGTTTAAACAAATAATTTTAATGGAATTTCTAATCCTAATCTATCATTTGATGCCTGTATCGATACTATTGAGCAGGCGATAGATTTTAAAATAATTTACAAAAAATTACTATTTCTAAAATTTAAAATTCCTTTTAAAATCATTTTCGAACACGAAATGAAAAACTTAGTACGTAGTCCTATCATAAAATGTCTCTACTTTCATGCGTATATGGTTTCGTTTATGTGTAGAAAATACTGCTATACAGTGTTATAATAATTATTTTTGATTTCTATTTTATGAATTTCAAATAAAAATTATTTATAATTTTAAAAATAAAAATCATTCAGTTATTTTTATTTTTTCGTACGAAAAAATTAAACTCAGTCTATGATTTTTATGTTATTGTAATTGATAATACAAAATTACAATTGAAAATAATGTTAATTTTTTAGTTTTTCATTCTTTGTAATAGAAGTAATCGCTAAAAAAGTTTCGTCTACTTTGCATTTAGTTTAATAAATAATCATTTTTGTATAGAATCAACAGATAAGTTGAACGAACCTTAGATCAACCGGCTTGTCATCATGTCTGACTCGTGTCACATAGCACAAAAAAGAGATCGATTGTTTTCTTACAAGAGCTCATCGTTACCTAAAATGTAAAAACCACAGAAAAATCAAATGTTTGACTTTTACTGGATTATAATGTACTGACCCAAACTATGTATACACAAAAAATTTCATATTCATATCTTCAAAAATGCGTCAATATTAACAAAAGTCAAAAGGCCCCAACATCAACTTCGTAAAAGAAGCAGTCGTAAAATTTGTATCGTTTAAGAAAAATGTGTTTTGAAGAGTATTTTATTTTTATTTGATCTATTTTTGCTTTAAAAGAACAGTTAAAAAATTTTACTTAATTGCTAAATTTTAAAGCAAACCCCTAATCATTGCGGTTACGGCGTATTGCATATTCATAATGTTTTTTTGCTTCTGTTGTAAAAACATAGTGTTGTTGCGGTCTTTTGAATTTCAGGTGACGTTATATACTATTGCTTAAGAATAAAAACAAGTAGTTTTGTCGCTACAGCATTTAACGTGTAATGGTTGTTGCCTTTGTTGAAAAATGAAATGAAAATATTTTTCGGTGTAGTACTTTTATCACCCTCAGAGTACTAAAATTAAAATTTTTTTAGGTTATGAGGGTTTCCAGATTTTTTTCTCGAACCTTATCCCCAAATAGCAAAATCTCTTCCCCAAAAAACCCCAAATAAATGCTTACATTAACTCCAAAACTTGTACTGCAATCAATATCCTATGTAAATATACAGGTTTGGGTAGATAAATTAAGAAAAAATTAGATTATATGAAAATAATTTTAACGTTTGTATCAATAAACTTTTTAGGTAAATAATTAACATAATTTTTATAGTTAATGCGAATACCGAAGATTAAATTTTATTTCTGATACATTTTATTGAACTTTTAAATAACTACTTCTAATATATTAGCTAAATGGCCCGGCGCGGCATGGAATTCTAAAAGTTAATAAAAAACAAATGGAAACAATGCTTTGTCTAGATAAAACTTCCAGCAACATTCAAATTATTTATATTCTATAGTCTCTTCCATCTTAAAATTAATCTATATGAAATTTCATTAAAATTGCTTTAGTGGTTTAGGCGTGATTGCGTCATAAACAAATACACATTTGATTATATAACAATAATATCAATAAATATTAAAGGATTCTATATTATTGATTTTTATTGGAGCAACAATAATAGAATATCAATTGATCGAACATTACCTTCTCAGCCAATCCATTAATAATCATTTTGTTGCAGAGATTGGAATTAATTTGTTAATTTTTTGTATAATATTTAGTATAATATTTAGTATAATTTTTTATTGTCTTTATTGCACTGGTGTTGGATAAATAATAGGTATATCTTACTAAAAATTAATATAGGGCGGAATATTATGTTTTCTTGCTTCTTTGTCTTTTTATAATTTTTCCCGAGTTAATAAGAAAATTTATGTAAATAAAATAAAAATCTCCAAAAAGTGTATAAAAATCCCCAAAACCTGAAATTCATCCACAACAAATCTCCTAATTCCCAACCTAAATTTTTCATCCGCATTTCCCAAAAGAAATCTCCAATTTGGGAATAAAACCCATAATCTAACAACTCTGACAGTTATTTATTTTTTACTTTTTGCAAAACTCAAAGAATGTAATTTGTATATCCAAAACGAAGGATTATATAGAATACCAATTCATTAAATGATTCTATGTAAGTTAAATATTATAGTCAAATATGAAGATCTTAATAAAATGTGACCCTGTTACGGAGAAAAAAGTCGTCCAATATCAATTCCTTAAAATCGATCACTTCAGCCTTAGTTTTATTAAAAAATAATTAGTTATCAATTTGATTTACAGAGCATAGAAACTTGCAGTTTTTAGTAATGATTGTACATAAATTTTAGAGTTTACAATTTTATAAATTAAACCCACAACTCAAATGTTTCTATAATGTAATTTGTTTGCCCTATAAATTTATTAGAATTGTCCTAATTACGTGTCTAATTTGTTGAAAACTCGAAAAACCAGCATTTAATCAGTAATAGTGTTCATTACAATTTAGTTATTACTTATAAACTCCAATTGTAAATCTAAGTCAAAGATGTTAAGAAAAATATGGGTTTCTATTCGAAAATTATATATATATAAAATATATATTTTTTTTTTAAATTTTAATTCGAATTGTGAAATATCAAGCTAATCGTTTGACAATATCAAATGGCTCTAGGGAGTACATGGCTACTTTTGAATATTAAATAGTATCAATAAAGTACTATAGTATCAACTTTTCCATCCCTGTCTTGTACATTACTCACTACATTTTCTTTATATTAAATTCCTCTAATACTGTGCTTTCTCCAGAGCTTTTACCAGGTCTTATTGAATTGAAATTTGCGTAGTATTACCATACTTATTACTAAACTAAATGAGTGTTCACTTTGAAATAAAATGGTTTGATTTTTATATGTTCAACTTTGAACTTTTGATATAATTAAACTTTATACATATCGTTATAAAGGTAATATCATTGTCTTTAACATGAAACTAAAACCAGAGATCTAGCAAGTATATTTTAGAAATTATTAGCAATTTAACAAATTTACTTTCGTGAAGTTCTTAGCATTTTTTTCGTTTTTCAAAACGTAATATTTTTGGACTAGAAAAGGTCATTAATGTAAAAGTTTACGATTTAAGAAACACTTCCAAGAGCCAATATCTGTAATGAATTTCATTGAAATCAGAGATGTCAAATCTGAAAGTAGCTACTTTCTGTCCGTTTTGATATGATATAACCCTTTTATAAAATCTGTAAAAACTGTTTTTTAGTTTAACTTAGTTATTGACTTTTTCGAGAAATATTTTATGAATTATTTATATTCTAATAAAAATTGTGAAAATATTTAAGAAAACTTTAAAAAAAAAATCCCCAAAAATAGTTTAGTGAAATTATACATATAATTAATGTTGTTAAAACATTTGATATATGCCTAACACATAGCTGATTTTGCTAACTTTTAAATCAATAAAGTTACATTAAAACGGCTTAATGAGAATATGTAAGACCAATAAAGGTTCAGAGTGATGCAAAAATAAAATCGAAAATTATCACATAACCGATCACGTCGAAGCAGCGATGACATTTAAGTATTATTCTTACAGTAAAATTTCACAAGGATCGGACCATGGCTTCCATGTAAGTACCTGTCATGCCAATCACAATTCTTTATATAGATATCTTTTAAAATAAAGCAAATAAATAGTTAAAAAAATATTAACTTTAAATATGTAACAATTTCATTTTTTTTTCAAAAAAAGAGTATTTTCATTGGATTGGAAAATATTTTTTTCTTCTTCGAAATAACTTAAAATGAGCATAAAAAATTTTTATTTTTACTCAAGTTCGTCTAAGTTTTTATACAAAAGTAAAAAATGCCTGTTTTCAGACCTATTTTATTTTTTTTTAACAGATAATAATGCTTTATTTGAAAATTTTGTTGAAAATTTTGTTGAATTATTACACCAAAGTTTATGATGTAATTTACAGTGTTGTTTATAAAAAATCGAGGAACAAAATTAATTTATTCTTACTGAAAAAAGAAGAAATAATAAATAAATAAAATAAAATTTGTATAAGGATATAGAGCAATTTTTTAAACATTTATCTATTTAATGAGTAATAAATTCAAGCCAAAATAAAAACGATCCTTCCACATAAATGAAGTTTTGGCTATATTTACCACACAGATACGTAAAACACATATATTATACGGTCATTTTGTACATAAAAAATAGGTATAAATGGCTATAAGATATCTTAAATAATGAGATCTTATTGTATAAGAATATATATGACGAAATGGATAAACAATTTTCAAAAAACTTGTATTCCCATCGTATAGTAGCAACTAAGAAGACTTAAAAATATATTGTTACGAAAATTAGTTTCATAAGTTTAAAATTGCGATTTTATAATTTTCTAGTTTGTCAGTCTCTCATCAACATCTGTTGTGTAAAGACATACTTTGTTAATAAGCGAAAAAAAATAAGAAAAGGAAAACAAAAAGAAAATAAAATAAAAACGGTACATTTACTTCAATTAATATGAGCGCATTAAAACGCAAAAAAATTTGGGGAAGTGTCCCAAAAAACAAACATAGTACTAGTTGCAACAGTTTTAAAGATCTAGATAATTTGGAAGAAGATTATGATACCTATAGTGAAGGTCAAATTGAAACACAGGAATCTAAAGTTGTGATTTCGGTACATAGATTTTCAGTTGTTTAACAATTATTGGAATCAACGTATCAGTTTAAACGAATGTCTATCGGTACTAAGGTGCTTTCACCCACACTGTCTGATTACTCTTAGTGGTGCAAATTTTTTGTATTACACTCATGATGTAAAATATAAAAATTTATTTAAATTAGTTCTTTTTGGACTCCTTCGAACTGATATAAATGACACAGGAGAAGAGCTAAAATAGTCGTTTAACTTTACCACAAAAAGTGTAAAAGAAATTAAAACATGGCGATCGTCATCAGATGATGCGTTATATATAATTGAAATTGATAGGTGACAACATAAAAAACGTGATATAATAGACACTAAATATTTACGTGGTATAGTAGTGCGTTAAAAAAATCCGCAGAAAGATAACAAAAGTCCCACTTTTTCTTCAAATTGTGCTATGTACGAACATGTCACCGAAAACTGTTACCGTAATAATATTTGTATTGCTTATGGAGACGGACACGATTACTGGGCATGTCACATAAACAAAACTGATTAAAACGGCCTAGTCATGTATAAATGTTTTAAATGCGTAAAGAAAAGCTTAAAAAATTACAATCATCAAGCTGATGATCCACGTTGTCCAAGTATCAAAGACTATATAATGATGAGACAAAATTTAAACAAAAACAAGGTCCAAGCTAGAGTGCACCATAATTAGATTGCTTTGATAATGAACATACTTATTCGGGATCTAAGAGTTTAAAGGTTAGTTACTCTGAAGCATTAAAACTACGTAATGACCAAAACGCTAATGAAGGCTACAATTTATTTACTCTTGATGAATTGTTCACCATATTTTCAAATCCAATTACTCACTTACTCAAATGCTCAACAAAAGTTGAACAACTTAATGTAAAAATGTCATTCATAACGTGCATTATAAAACAAAAATAACAACGTCTCTAAAGGTAATGCACTGGAATTCCCAAAGAATAACTAATCAATCAGAAATCGCACAACTTTTTTTTATTATTAAAAAAGAAAAAATAGACATTGTATTGCTAAATGAAACTTACCTCAAACCAAAACATAAATTATTTTGTCCGGCTATAAAGTACATACAAGTGACAGAAGTAGCAAAGGGGGTGGGATTGCAATAGCCATAAGGTCGTATATAAAACATAAATCCCAAAATCTATTTCAAACTCAACTATTTGAAAACACTTGCATTACTGTAACTATAAATTTAATTATTGCAACTACTGGCGATTTCTTTTTGTTGGGAGATTTTAACGCACAACACAGCAGCTGGAACTGTCCAAAGACCTATACAGCCGGCCGTATAATGCTTAATCATCAAACGTTATCAGATTATTACATATATTATCTCGTAACTGGTTTTAGAATTCCACCAAATATAGTATAAAGTGACGGTCCACACTTGATCTTTTTCTAACCAATTCTTCTTTATCTTTTACATATTTAGAAACACATCCGTTGAAATTGAACTCCCATCATTTACCAGTAACATTTTGTTTGCAAGACAGAAGAGCTAACTGGGAACTATTTCGTAGTGCATTTAACAATAGAATTGAAGCATCTACTTTACTAAACGCTAATATAAGTAAGTCCAATATTGAGAATTGCATTCAAGAATCTACATAAGTTTTAATGGATGTTAGCATAGATGTTATACCACATAATGCAAAAGATAATCTCAAAGATGCTTGGATCCAAACGTCAAAATTACTCTTAAGGCTATAATAAGAGAGTTAAGCAAACTAATTGGCATTCATGTTAGTAATATTAGAATTGAACAGTGGTCTAAACAGCTCTCAAAGTTACCGGTTGGTAGTGTAAATTTTGGAAATTGTCAAAATTATTTAAAGGTAGTTGCAAGTCCATCAGTTCTTTGCTAAAATACAATGATTTAATATTCGAAAATGTATGTAAAGCTAATACTCTTGCAGATCATTTCACATTCTAATGCACCCTAACGAATATTTTAATTGGACCAATTGACAGAAAAGTGAATTCATTAATAAACGCTCATGAGCAGAATGTAACTAAGATTGTCTCGCATGCTTTGACAAATAAAACAGAGGTTCTTCTTTACATAAATAGAATGAAAAATAACAAATCCCATGGAGTTGATGGTATACGGAATATAATAAAAAAAGATTTCTGAGTCAGCACTCAACTTTTTAATTAAGTTATTTAATTTTTGCATAATAAATTTCTTTTTTCCCAAACAATCTAAAAAGGCAAATCTGTGATCACTTCTATATCTGACCAAAAATGGAATTTTTGTATGAAAATTTTATAAAAATCTTTAAACCTTGATATTTCGATAAATAAGCGTTTAATTGCGAAAATAGGCTTCATCTGTGATTACCTCTTATTTGACCAAAAATTGAATTTTTGTAATGTTTGCAAACTTCACAAAATGTAACTTCCTTCATACTTAGCAAAACTTATAAAGAGCTTCCTTACCAATAGAAGTTTTATAGTAGAGGTTGAAGGATCCTCGTCTAATGAAAAGGCAGTTCCAGCTGGAGTATCTCAGGGTCTGTCTTGTCAATTCTGTTGTATTCATTATATATCACAGACTTTAAGATACTAAGTAGTAACGATGTAGCATTTTATGCCGATGACAGCTCGTTTATTTGTCGCGGAAAAGTTTCAAATACGACAGTCAAGCGCCTGCAAAAAGTGTTAATTTCTGTAACTAAATATTTTAATAATAATAATTCTCAGAAAAGAATTCCTACACGACCTTTTCTATTTCAAGGGCACTTAATTCCTTTTTCAAGTTCTATAAAATATCTAGGTGTTATTTTGGATCGAAAACTATGGTTTAAGGATCATTTAGATAAGGTGTACACACCTATATAAGATGTGGTAGAGCACTTTACCCACTACTAAATCATAGAAGCAAATTAAATCTTAAAAACAAACTTCTACTTTATAAAATGTGCATAAGACCAATTCTTACGTATGCGTGTCCAGTACGGTTTAAATGTGTAAAAACACATAAAAAAAACGATGACAAATCATTCAAAATAAGAACTTGAAAATTATATACAATATTCAAAAAGATATTCAAATCATAGATTACATTTATTATCTAATCAGAAAACTATATTTGCCTTTATAAATGATTTGACACTGTCATTTAATAATAAATGCAGAGGGCCAAGATTTGCTCACCTGAGAATTTTGGTTGATGATGACTAACCAATTTATTTAATTATAAATTGTATTAGTGATTATTTAACAACTTTCTCTTACCACCTTGTTTAAAAACGTCTGTGATTCAGGGTGTAGGTTTTTTACTATCTTTTTCCTACGTTCTTGCAAACAACCTTTATACATTTAACCGTATTATTTGTTATTATTTGTTGAAATATCTTAGATAGAATCTCAAAATTGTGTCTTAGTATTCACAACTTTTAAATATTGATAGTAAATAGATGTTTGCAGTTTATAACGTCTCTTTATATGAATTTAAATTAAAAAGTTTTATTTTAGTTTATTTTAATTATCTAAGAGAGTTCTGCTTACTATAATAACAAAGAAAGCTTTATGTTAACTTGTTTATGCGTTGGTGAGCAACTTGTATTGTAAACTGTCATAAATTATTGCTTATATGACTTGTGTTATAAAAGCTTTTATAATGATTGTTTATGTATTAGTGAGGAACATAGTTTGTATATTGTAAGCTGTTATAAACAAGCACTAGACAGAGTATATAAGCGAATATCAAATTGTGCGTTGAGTTCAGTAGTGAATCTAGCTTGAAGTTGTCAAGTAGCCATTATGTGTAAAAGAGAACAGAATGAAAACACTCACTTTTATTCCATATTTACACCATTCATTCGTATCATATGTTGCTTTTCTCATTTAACAACATTAACTATTGATATGCATTGTTTTTGTTGATTATCTTTTTCATATTCTTTTTATACCGTACACCACCACAGAAAAAATCATGCAACACTCACCTTAAAGTATACCAATCGACTCAGAATCACTTTTTAATCGATCTAACAATGTCCGTCCTTCTGGATGGCTGGCTGTCTACGAAAACCTATAGAAATTACAGTAAAAAAATTTTATGAGGATCGCTCCACAATTTACCAGAGTTTCCATATAAACCCACTTTCGGGAATCACCCTAAAGTGCATAAATTTATATAAATGTTAGTATTATCGTAATATTCTATATTCGTATATTTTATTTTACCCTTAGTAAAAATATCGGTCCACAATTATCCACATGTTTAATACAAGCAACCTCCAAGAATTTTGATGGACATACACAATGGTGTGGGGTACCATATGGTCGAGCTTGACCGATTATATCTTTCTTACTTTTTATAATGATATTATATGTCAAACAACGAAATGATACATTAAAATACTAAACACACTCACACCATTGGTTGAGTAACCGTTGACCTGTTGACTAATAACAGAACTTAAGTCTATAAACTAAAAGTTGGAGAACTTTTGTAATTTCTTATTCTTGCTTAATTATCTACAATAGAATTTCTAGGAGCTGAACTCTTTCAATTTTCTCTAATAAAAAATGAATTTTGTTTTATTTCTCTTTCTTATGTACGAAAGAGTAGTTTTATGTATATATTTTCTTGGGGTTTAATTAACTTTTTCAAATTTTTTAATCAAATATATGCATATTTAGTTGTTTTTATATGTATAAAAAATTATCTTTATGTATACATTTTCTCATGTAATAATATATATGTATGTATATACTAATGTTTAATTGAAAAAAAGAAATACCAAAAATATAATAAAATCTTTCACTGAATTAAATTTTTACGCTTTATTCAATCAGCATAGAAAGTCTAAGTTCACACACAGCAACTTTTCTTTGCGAAAATTTTCTTTTGAATTTACATTTACGTTCACACACAAAATTTTACTTCAGCAATTCTTGCTTTAATTGACTTGATTTGTTTTTGCTTTGAAGTACGAAAATAAAAACAAAGAGAATTTCGAAGTACAGGTAATTTTGTTCCCTTTCACATTCCCTGTCGCTCTCTCTCTCTCTCACACAAAATCAGAATTTCTGTAAGAAAAATTGCTTGTGTGAACTCAGAAAAACCATTCATACCAATCGTTATATATTCGATGCTTTTGTGTGTGTTAGGTAATATTAACAGACCCTGCCAACATTTTCTATCCAAATTTGTACTAAAGAGTAACCTCAAGTTGTTTTTAACAGTCGAATATGATATCATTTTCTTTCCCAAAAAGAGTCACAGTGCGGAAAGAAGTGTGCAGCAGTTCTAATACTTTTTTAATGACACTATAAGTGCTTTTTTTTATGCGTCAAATTGGAGTCATTTTGAGGAACAGAAAAAGTCACTATTTCTGTCGAAATTCTAACTTAATACTATCAACATTACTATCTAAACTTTAACTAAATAGTATCCATATTTATTTTAAAATACTAAAAGAAAAAGAAGTTATTTTCCTATCGTAGAAGAGTCATCGTTCGGGCAAAACTGCATCGCAGTTTTGATACTTTTTTAATGACTCTTTGCTTCTTTTGTGTGACGAATTAGAGTCATTTAGGGTTATTCAAAATCGGTTTTAGTTGTGCTTAGGATAATCTGACTATAAATGTTCAATTTAAGAGAAGAATTTTTAAATATAAAATTACACCAAATTGCTGATTGAAATCAGGCGCGAATCCGCGAGGGTAGGGGTGGTATAGGAAATTTACCACAACAAACCTATAAGTAAAATTTTCATAATTAGGAAATAATACATTCTGCTACAATGAAAAATAGGCCTTCTTGCTATATAGGAAATCATAATATGTTTTTAAGTGTTTTGAATCATAATCGCATTTTTGGGATTTTCAATTTTTTTTTTGTTTGTTTTGTGAAATGTGGGATTCCTTCTACAAAAATTTTAAAGTTTTTTACAATTTCTCATTTTAAACAATCAACGAAAATTTCGTTAAGATATACTAAATAACAAAGATTTTATTACAGATATAATATTTTTTGTTTCTCCAAAAACCATGTTTTTTTCTCAAATAAATTACGTTACTTAGCTAACATAATTCTTCATTATGTAGATAAAAATTACATGAATATCTTTTACAGAACAGAAATTACGCTACTTTAAAGTTTAATAAAATGTAAAATATTTGAAATCGGATTGGAAACAAAAAAATTGGCAAGCGATGAAGTATTTTCTATGTCAGAATCTTGTGTAAATCCAGCCAGGCGATTAGAAGTTAAAGATTTTTTTCGAAAAAAATCGAAAAAAAGAAAAAAGAATTGTGCCAAAACGTGGATATGAAATAATGAGAAAAATCAATTGCTTATCTTTGAAAGTAACACGCCAACGAAGTACCATTCTTTACATTTTTTTTTTTTTTAAATTAAAAAACAATGTAATGGTTTTTTACTTTCGAAATTACTGTTATTTGTTTTTGTAAAATTTTTTTACTACCAGGAAAATAACATCTTCGGAACACTAATGGGCGACAGTTTTTGGTAACTTTATATTTAGCCAAAAACTAACTTTTAAGTGACTTTTTCGACATTTTAGTTAGTAAGAAATGTAGAATAAGTAGATCAAAAATCGAAATTAATGTTATTTGTTTCTGTAAAATTGTTTACTAATAGGAAAATAACATCTTGAGAATACTAGAAAGAGTCATTTTTCTGATAGTGGATAAAACTATCACCTAATTGCTGGTAGGGAGAAGACATACAATTCAATACATGGTTTTCGTCATACTTACTTTTGTGGATTGACAACAAGCTCATACTTTTTAATTGTATTCCAAAGCATAAACTACTGCATTCAGACTATTTTTTTTGCTATTTAATATAACGAGTGTGTTTTAAGGCGCAAATAAATAACGTGTATTTAAATTTAAAAAGCAAATTAAACTGACTTCTTATTATTGTAATAAATGAATCCACAAAGGTTTATTTAAAGGAAATAGATGAATCAAAGTTTTTGAAAAGTTTTGTTTTATGCCCTTATTTTTCGAAATTTGAGTGATTTTTGATGGTTTTATGCAACGAAAGTATTTTTTGTTTTATTTTTTAATAAAACATAAGACATCCGAGATGGTACTTTACCGTATATCCTAATGTTTTATGATTTCAGATAATTTTATGGCTATTTATCCTGGTTTTTTTACATAAAAAATTACCGTATTACAATAATTTCAATGTATGGAAGAATCGCTAATATTTAGATAGATAGGTAGATTTATTTATTTAGGTTGGAATTATTTATTTATTTATTTATTTAATAGCCAATGAAGTTACAATTTCTTACAGGCTAGCATATATATCATTCTTAAAGTTTTACAGTAAAATGTTTTTCATAATCATTCAATAATAAAGTCTTATTATTTAACTAAGTTAAAACTGTTGAATTGATTGCATATACGTCTCACGGGATCAAATTTGGCATAATTGTTTCGAAAATATTTGATTTTTAAAGGAGTATAATTTCTAACTGGACGACTTGGGATTACGTTCTTACGAAGCAGGAACTCAGAATTAATTGAAACGTTTACTAAATTGATTACAAATGAAATATTCATACATTTTCTCCTACTTTCAAGAGTAGGGAGATCAATAAGCTGTAATCGATTTTCATATGGTGGTAAATTAATATTAGGATTCCATGGAAGATTACGAAGACAAAATAAGAGAAATTGTTTCTGGACCGATTCAATTTTCTTTATATAAACTTCGTATCGAGGATTCCAGACCAATCCTGGAATATGCTTCCATGGATTTCAGGATTAGTCTTACGAGAGATATGAATAATTGCTTGGAAATGTATGGTTCATTAAACTCTCTTCCCCAGAGCTTGAGGAAACCAAGAACTCCTTTTGCCTTATTAACAATTTGCGAAACGTGGGAATAAAAGGATAGTTTACAATCAAGCAACACACCTAGATCAAGAAATTCTTCAACTTTATCAAGTTGATATTCATTTATTGTGTATATACAGAGTACTGCACTTCTTCTGTAGAACATCATGCGTTTACACTTTCTTAAATTCAGATCCATTAGATTCATCATATACCAATCATAAAGATTGCCAAGATCTGATTGGAGTAAGGAACATTGATAGGAATAGTTAAAGCTATGGAACAGCTTTACATCATGAGCATATATTAATATTCTAGAATTCTTAATGCAAGCTGGTAAATCATTTATAAATATTAAGAATAATAAGGGGCCGAGATGACCACCTTGGGGAACACCGAATAAAACAGGAATGGTTTTCGATATACATTCTCTAAGTAATACACATTGGCATCTATTTTTAACATATGTAGAAATCCATTTAAGGAAAATGGAAGAAAATCCGAGTTTATCCAATTGGAACAATAGGAGATTGTGATTTACTTTATCGAAAGCTTTATTAAAATCTGTGCATATTGTGTCTGTCTGTAAAACGGAATCAAATGCAGTTATAATTGAGGTTGTGAACTCCAAAAGTTTAGTAGTAGTGGAATATCCTTTACTAAATCCATGCTGAAATGGCGAAAGGATTTCAGTAACTATCTTTTCGAAAAGTTTTGGAATAACACTTAATTTAGCAATACCTCTATAATTGGAAATGTTTGATCTCTTTCTGGATTTAAACGAAGGTATAATATGAGATTACCTCCAAACTTCAGGAAAATAACCGCTAAATATTGATACGTTGAATAAGCAGGTTATTGGAGATATAAAAGAAATGTAAGCATTTTATAAGAACATAGCTTGGAACACAGTCAGGTCCACATTTATCAAACTATTTTAGATTCTGTACAGTTCTCAGTTCCATCTATTTATCTAATGTTGAACAATTTATTAAGGATGCAGCAGGGATTGGATATGGATAATTGGAAAGTTGATGTAATTCTTTATCAGAATAGGCGGATGAGAAGAAAGAAGCTAAGATATCGCAAATATCTACATCGTTTGCGGATTCTTTGTCTCCAAATTTCATCATGGATGAATATCCGGAGAACCTATTTTTAAAGTTTCTTTTCGCCTTAAAAAGATAATCATAGTAACATTGGATATTATCTGAATTGTAAACTGATCTTGATATGGAGTATCTCATATAATTAATGGATAAACCGGACTTTTTATATTTTGTATAATGTTTGTTTTTCAAAATTTTCAAGCCATTGAGCTGCTTTGTTTTCCAAGGCGGTCCATGTGCAATTTTTTTTCTCCTCATTGGTATCGATTTTTTAAAACATTTAAATAAGCCATCATAGAATTTATTCAAAATGATGTCAATATCACGAGGGCATACTTTATTGTAAGGAATATATTCAAACCAAATTTTGGAACAAATTAGGCGATTTAATTTGGAATAATCAGCTTTGCTAAAATCAAAAATCATCTCATCATTTACATTGGATTGTAATGAAAGCTTTGTTTCGACGTATACGCTTATTTCATGAGTGGGGTGATAAGCATCTTCAGGTGTTAATAATGAATTAATGCCAAGAATATTAAATTCTTCAAACTCGTTTACTATGTTATTTATTTGGAATAGTCCGAAATCACCAATAGCATCCAGTAATTCAATAGATGTTTCCGATTCTAAATTTCGCTTTAACACATACGGCGATAAATTCAATATTTTGATCATTGTTAAGAATTATTTCTTCCGAAGGAAAAATAGTTGAGACAAAACTCAAAACTCCTCCACCTTCTTTATTCACTCTATCACGTCTATAAATTTAAAGTTTACTGCACATTATTTCAGAATTATGAAATTCTTTATCAGATTTATTTCGGAGTCACGTTTCAGTGAGTACAATGATATTATGCTCAATATCAAAACTCTCTAAGTAAAGGGTTTTTAACTTTGTGATCATACCTCTAATATTTTGGTACGCGATGGAGTTGGCTGAGGAGCTGTAATCACTTTTTAGACAACTATTAATATTTAACGGATTATTTAATTCAATTAGTTTTTTGAATTTGGATTAGATTCCCTTGGAAGAATTACGTTATTATCATCACGATAAATAAATTGTCGAACAATTGTATTTTTTGACCAAAATTATTGATTAAGACGATCAAAAATACTTTCTGGGACAATTATCTTAAATGAAGCTCTATTGCGCGCATTTATCTTATAAATTTGGACATTATTATAATCTTCGATGCCAATGTTAGTTTTAATATAGAATTCAACATCATTTATTTTTGTATCTACTAGATTTTTAGTGGGTTGTTGACGACATCTAAATTAGTTGGGATGTTTGACGATGAGGGAGTTAATAAAATAAGTTCTAGAGGTTTACTTATAGCAGGATTCGGAATCATGGGCAAGTTTATCGATTTAGATACCATGTGAGTAGCTAAAGTCGACTCTGAAGAAATTACATTATAATTGGAAGCATTTGAAGCATAATTAGGCGGAATGAAATTATTTGAATTGGGAGTTACAACAGGAGCAGGACTACCACTTGGGTTTGCGGTTGGTAACGAGATAGAATCATTAGCAGTAATAACCCCTGTATTTTTAGGAATATAGCAGTTCTTTTACGTTTTAGTCTCGGGGAAGAAGCAAAACTATCTAAATTTCTGAATTTAGAAAAAAGTTCACCATATTTAGTTAATTTTCCTTATAGAGAAGATAGATAGATAGATAAATAGATGGATAGATGGATAGATAATTGTTTTTCTTAACAATATTTTTACTTGTATCCATATAAAAAATTATTTCTCTTTTCATTAAGGATAAATTCGTTTTTTCCTTGAGTTTTTACAAAAAGTGCCAAAAATTATATCGCAAACTTTGGTATAATAATAAACAAGTTCAATTTAAATACAACGAATTCAATCTTCTACAATAAATAACGCGGAACCTACGTTTTCTAAATGCTGTATGTAGATTTTTACTGTATGAAATAAAGCACTTTTAAATATTCGTGAATAACCGAGAATCTATATACGTTCTTCAAATTATTAATTTTGCTAAATACTGTCAAGGATTTATGCTATAGGAAAGCTATAAATTTTGCAAAATTTTAAGGAATTACGCCAAAAAATTTAGTTTATAATTTCGTATATAGAGTTCTACTAAGTGTAAATTCTTACCAATAGACATTTTTATTTTAAATGAAATTTTAAAATAAAACTTTATTTCAAATTATTTGTTAATTTTTATGCAGAAATATGTAATACAAAACGATAAACAATCTCATTTCTTGCACTTTCTGCTCGGTTCGGTACAATACAATTTTGATTAAAGAAAGCGCAATGCATCTCTCTCTGAAAAAATAAAATTAATTTTAAATTCTCTTTTGTTATTACCATTTTTTTCACATAAAATATTATTACCATATTTTTTAAAAAATTATATGAATTTCCGTAGCAGTTTAAGCTTCTGTTTAATATTTCTCCGAATGCGGGCTATGTAAATAAATCCGGACTTGTTGTATTTCTACATTTTCTAATATGAAAATAAAAAATAAATTTGTTGTTGTAAATAGTAAACTTTCAATAACAATTATATGCTCTCAAAATTTTAAGAGCATACAATGTCGATTCTTACCAGCCAACTTCATAGACTTCGTTTAATTGAAAAATTAACCCTACACAGTAATGTACCTTTTTGTACAAATAAATTGCAAACATTCCAAAGGAAAAATTTAAAATTCCTAAAGAATTAATGTTGCGAAAAGTTTTTAAACGATTTTTATAAAGAAAGTAGTTAAAGTACGATTCAAGAAATAATTGTTAACTACATTGGATGAACTTTGAGTACGAGTTATATAAAATCTACATTCGGAAGAGAACGATCGCCAAAATACTAGAGCATCAGTGACGGCCATTCACGTTAAGAATGTTTCTACTTCTCAATAAAACAACTTATGCAGTAATCCATTTTTCTAGGCTCTATTTGACAGTTCGAACAGAGGAATATTATTATATTCGCCATTTCGATCCCACGAATACCCTGTTATCCAGACTAGCGGAGAAGTATAGATAGAGATTGAGTATATTTGAGTAGACATAACTACTTCACGAATTCCGCGCCTTAATCGCAGCATGATCGTTTAAATAAAAGACTGCAGTCTATATCCCCATCTAGCCGAAAATATTCTGGACTCGGTTCCAGTGTCAGATTTATATGTAATATTTTATATAATTGCATATTTGGTGAAATGATTTATTAACTTCCTATATTTTTACAAAATATGCTATTTTTACAAAATGCTAAATTTAAGACATTTAGTGACGTTATTAGAGTGATCTGAGGAAGTGGGTTATAATAAATAGATATTTGAATTCTATGATGCTAAATTTAAGACATTTAGTGACGTTATTAGAGTGATCTGAGGAAGTGGGTTATAATAAATAGATCGATTATTTTCATTATCTTTTGATCTTCTTCGAACAGTCATACGACTTCAGTATTCAATCCTCAAAGTGTTTAATACAAAGAGTATTATCTGTGGGAAGTATTCTCATGTCCAAATTACAAATTAGACTTAACTGAAATTCACAGAGAATGTTTTTTTTCCAAAAAACAAAGTTATATAAACAAATCTGGACCAATCTATAAGAATTTCGATTCTTTAGAAATAATTTATAAACTATGTAGAAATAAATGAAACTTACACAGTACATTTTGTAAGTTAAGTTAAATCACAATCTAGACAATATGTGCGTAATACATATTATTTATTGAACTTTTAGTGCTTTGGGGTAACTGTACACACGTCCCTAAAAGAATTGACTTTCGACAACTTTAAATAACGTTACAAAGTGTGTTTAATATTTGCTGTGAAAATTAAAATGCTTAATTTATCGCCATTCTCCTCGATCATTTTGAATGACATTTAAGTTAAAATTTGTTCTCATCTTATTTGTGCAAATAGGAAAAAGTTTATATTTAGTTGAAGAGAATCAAAAATCCTATCTAAAAGAGCAGACAAAAATAAACTTTCTTATACTTTCTTTCATAGCAAGCATTTATTTGTAAGAATATAAATGAGCTTGTGTTTGTATCCTGTAGTTCTGGTAACTATTATTGAATATTTAGCAGCCACTTTACTATCTTTATGATTAGCGGCGAAACCACAAATATACAACTGCATTTTCTGTACATGAATGAATCCATCGATAAAATATTTATTCATATCAGTACAAATGAAGCATTTTGACATTCCCCTTGATGTCATTTATTTACATACAGTGATTTTTAGAGCATTTTATAGCAATTTTTTATTATTATTATTATTGCTAAATACTCTTCTAGAGCATATTTTGATATTTTAAAGAAATTATTTTTATAACTCATTGGAAGTTTTTAAAAATTTATTTTTTTTTGTATAGAAAAAATAATAGATCCAAAAATATTTAGTATTTAAAAATTATTTTATTTTTTAGAGCATATCTTTCGTCATTTACTGTATGTTTAAAGCGCATAAAAAACCTTTTTTGAGACCACATTTGTTGTTTCCCTGATTATTAGTTACTTTAACATGTGCTTGTACTAGGAGAAAGTTAATTGAGTCTCAATATATATTTCAAATAGACTTTGTAGTAGTCTGTTCTTTGAATCAGGGGTTCACACAAGCTCTTGCTTCACGACCCACTTCTGAAATTACAAGTTAATAATGACCTACTGCAATTCTGGAGTAACAAATTAACTGTATTCTGACAAACTCAATATTTAAAGCATGATAATATCAAAAGTATAATTCATACTTGAAAGAAAAAAAATAATAATAATAAAATGTTATTTTTCTCAATATGATATCAAGGATATTTTCAACTATAATAAAACCTTCATGTTCAAAAAGAGGGTTTGAAAATTGCTATTAAAGGCCTTGACCCAAGGACGAATTATGATTAAAGAAACGAAGGTTTTTTAATAGTGATAAACGGGAAATCGAGCAATTATACTAAAAAATTTAAGAAAAAAACTTCATTGAATGTTAAACAAAATTGCGAAAATATATATTTTGAACCACGACAGAATCTATCCTTCCAGAATCTACCTTTTTTAAATTTATCGAAATTGGAATTGGTGAGGTTCGAGAATCGAGATGAAGTTAACTTACATATCGACAATTTCAGTTCGGTAATGTTACATAAAATGGTTTTAATATAAGGTAAATATAAAAAAATGTTTCTTAAATTGTTGTTTGGAATGAAAAACTCTTATTACTCGGTTGGATCTTTGGAACTCACTTCTGACAAAAGTGTATAAGGTGATAGTAATAATATATAAATATCTTTTAATACTTTTATCAATAACTTTTTTCACTACCCCGATTATGTATGTCGATTTTTTTCGTTTTTCGACTGAAATGCTATTGAGCTTTTATTTTCATATTATTTGTGTCACTTGAGACTATTTAGGGTTTTATCTGTGATTTGTTATTTTGTAAGCGATTTAAATGACAAAACTGTCACTTCATATTTTTTACCATTTCGATTATGGAAGAGCAAAACATTTATTTTTTTATTATATTATTATATGTTAAATTTCTATATTTTAAAAACTGTGTACAGAATCTGTACATCTGTACTACAGATGTTCTGTTCCAAAAAAAAAAACTGTGTGAGAGCCAAATTTCAAAACGCTTGATTCAAGATTACCTGAAGTAAGTTTTTAGATGTATGTGAATTAATGTGATTTGGAGCTGTAACTAGATTAATTGTGTACTTATCATAGTATAATTTGACACTGTGCTCTACATAAAAAGAGTTATGGTCAGTTACAGACCGATAAAACTTATTAACGTAGAATATAATCATTATACTAATATTTATTTATATGTGTTTGTGTCGGACGTAGGACTTATTGGAACTAATGCTTTATTATGGACCGATGGCAAATTGATTTATTATTTCACGATATATTTTTGCAAAATTTTATTAAAATAGCTATGAATTTATTACATATATAAACACGAAATTTCATAATTATTTGTTATTTAGAAAGACATCTAGCACATCTGCCTGCCTTAAATACTAACATCGTAAAACTTAGAGAATGATTGTGAATATCTTGGTATACTTTATTTTTGCCGTTAAAAATGTCTGCATAACGGGATCAAAGCGTTGATTTCAAAACTCCAGCAGCCCTTCTGAACTGTCTAAAAATCAACACAAACCCAAATTAGGTTATAAGAATAACTCTCCAATACAGAAATTTTAAATATACTACAAAATTTATTCCGGAGAGTTAGCACTATCTTCAGAAGTGGTTTCCGCACGTCCGAATGCTTTTCATAAAACATAAAACATTTTTTTTTAGAAATTTAATAAAATTATAAACTTTTCATTTATTTATTATTATTATTTTTTTTTTTGTTATAATGCTTTTTTTTAATTGTCATTTTTCAACTCACTGTTTTCATATTCAAAAAGCGTAAAATTATAAAAAAAAAACTCAAGTTTAAATTTCTTCAATTCGTATTTTTTCAATATTGCCAATATTAAATTTGAAAGCAACGTATATCACAGACATAAACCATGTAACATAGACGAAAAACATATTTCGATATAGAGCTGCTTTCCGTCCATAGACGGACCATATGTGGCTGTTTTCCGTCTATAGGCAGAACGTAAAATCTATATGGCATACGTGTGTATTAAATCTTATGTTCAAACAATGTTGGAACTGACCCCTTGTGGTTTGCGGACCCCGTTTGAGAACTGCTGCTTTAGATTATTTAGACACTGTAATATAGCCATTTGAATTTCTTAAAAAAGTCTTATATATAAATAATTGTTTAATGATTCTTAAAAAATGTCAAATAACCAGCTATTAATATATTAAATTAATAGTACTTTGATACAGAACTGTAGGTTATATTTAAGTATGTTGGTACTACAGTGCACTCGCGGTAACGTTAACTAATTAAAACCAAGGGAGTTCATGTTAGCGAAATTGTTCACGTTAGCGATTGTCAAATTTCATGAAAAAAATATAAAAGTTTACAATATAAATCTGTGTTTTACATGCTTGAACGTGAAATTCTTTTATTATTATTTACAGTATTAAAATATAAAACTAAAATTGTAATTAAAATTCATTACAAAACAAAACGAGATCACGAGAAAATATCTATTGAGATAAAATTACATAGCTAATAAAATTACTCATTACATTTATGCAATAAAGAAATCCGTTATATTTTTCTGCTGCTTTTTCTTCTCTAATTGCTGAAATACTGCTTTCTCCCTTAAGCGTCTAAGTACACTCATGTCACTTTGATCCACCGTTGCATCTCCTGCCCATAGCAATGCCTTGTTAAAGATTTCAATTGCCTCAATTGCGGCAACTTTTTTAACAGAATCATCGACAATGCAATCATTGTCATCACTTTCTTCGTTTTACACAATTTCATGGATTTCAGTGGTATCATCAACCCAGGCATCATTATTCCATTCTTGAACCATTGGCAAGGTAAACTCAACCTAAAAGTTAGTATAACAATGCCTTAATTATGATTTCAAAGTTTATCGTAAAATTATTACCTGAGGACTTAAGTCCTGAAGGAGATCGGCTGATATTTGCATTAAAGAATTAAATTCTGCATCCCATTTCTCTTTTAGAATACTTAGTGGAATGTTATCTTCAGGGTCCTCCGCGTTTCCAACTAAACTTAAAATATTTTTCCTGCATTTGGCAAGAGTTTCTGTGCTGACCCGATCCCTCGCTCGCTTCTTTCAAAGTTACATTTCTCATTGATTGAAGCAAATCAAAGTTTTTAGCTGCTATCGAAGCTAACAAGCTGTTTCTGTAGTATAATTTTGTTATTTTAATCGCATTTTGATCCATTGGTTGGATTAGGGGGTGACATTTGGTGGCATAAACATGGTAATTATGTTTCCATCTTCAGTTTTTAATTCTGCTTCGCTTGGATGAGAGGGAGCGTTATCGATAAGTAATAGTGCCTTCATTGGCAAGTTCTTCTTCTTTAGAAATAATTTCACCTAGTTAAAAGCAAGAACTTTTAATCATACATACATACATACATACATTTATATGTCAACGAAGAATTTTCTTACCTGTGGTACAAAGGATTGATAGAACCAATGCTTAAAAATGGCTGATGTCATCCATGCCGATTTCCAATTCTTATAATCCGTAGGACAAACGAAGTTTTTAAAACTGCGTGGAATTTTGGCCTTACCAATTATCAAAAGTTTAAGTCTACGTGCACCTGATGCATTTGCGCAACACAGGAACGTTACACGTTGCTTCTCCATCTTTGTACCAGGAGCACTTTTCTCTTGCATTGCAACGTACGTTTTATCTGGTAAAAGTTTCCAGAATAAACCAGACTCATCAGCATTATAGAGTTGGTCATTGCATAACTCCATTTTTTCAATTTTTTGTTTCAGTTTTAGCTTAAATGGATCCACCAATTCAGGCTGCGATGAGAATTTTTCTCCAGATACTTTAAGAAGTCTAACTCCGTACCTTTTCTTCAATCGCTGAAGCCATCCGCAACTAGCATTGAACCCGGTCTCGTTTTCTTTAAGTTGGGGATGTAATTCCTTAGCTTTTTCTTTTAGCATTAGACCACTTACAGGCCAATTCCTATCACGCATTCGGAGGAACCAACGGTAAAGAGTTTTTTCCCGGTCCTTGGTATGTGTTGTTTACACAATTCAAAATTGCTTCTTTTTTCTTTTTAATACTGCATATTTTTGACTTAGCGACATTATACTTTTTTGCTAAACTAGTCACACTTGTTCCTTTTTGCAAACTATCTAAAATGTCTGCCTTTTCTTTTAACTTCAAACATTTAAATTTTTTTACACTCATGCCGACTGATTCACTTCACATAAGAAACTAACTTCAAATTTCTTTGCCATACAAGCAAAATAATTTAGGGGATATACACTCATTATTTATACAAGGGGATTCCCAAAATTTTAAAATTCGAATTTAATGTATGTATTTCAATGTTGTCTACATGCTTAGAAAACATATACAGTGAACAAAATTTTTCACGTTGTAGAGCTTTCTGTGTTTGTTCACATTACAGAGTAGTCAACGTAAAAAAAATCTTGTTTACGTTAGGCGGTGTTCATATATACAAGGTAACGGTGCGAATATATACAAGGTAACCTTTGTTAAATAGCTGATTATTATTTCGTTTTTTACTATTGTCAAACTGCATATATAAAAAACAATAATGAATACGCCATATTGTTGTTTTTGTGCAACTGTTGCCACCTTCCACAAATTCCCACTACGTTTGACGTTTGTCATGATAAAAAATTGTCTAATGTAGACACTATGTTAGACGGTGTTGTCACGTTACCGCGAGTGCACTGTATATGCATTAAGGCAACTACTTATTTTATTTAACACAACGTTATTTCTTTATTTAAAATCACAATTTTTTAATGTCATATATTTTAAGACAAAAAAAAAAAAAAAACTGAAACGTAAACTAATACATACATACATATATACATACATACATACATACTTATTACATTTTTTTTTTATATCTCTTTCTAACTAGTCAAATAACATTCGTATTATTTTCAAACAATGTCCCTTGAGGTCACAGGATTCGACTTTACTCTTCTTTGTGTTTATTCTTATACTTCCTTATTGGTGCTATTGTTTTAAATGGCGTTTTATTACTGTAGTTTCTGTTAAAATAATCGACAAGTGAAACAAAACACTTGAGTGCATTTTGCATAGAAAAGAAAAATCTAATTTATTTTATTGCTTGTGGTTTTACTCATTGTATTACTTTTCGCTTTTTATTTTTGTTCTTTCGTTTACAATCACTTCCGTTAACTTTAACTTAATTTATAGGGTTGCCATCATGAATTTGCACAAAGTTGAATAGACAGTATAGCCCTTTAAAACAAGTTAAAAGTTAGGAATATTTAAATAAATAAAAAAAACTACGTTTATTGCGAGCTTGTATAATCTAGTTTTTAAATTTGTCAAAGCTTTGTAGAAATATTTTCGAAACAAATTTTATTAATAAAATTTTTATAAAGTTGAAATTTTTATTAAAATTTAAAAAAGTAAAACTACAAATGATAATAAAAACAAGAGAGAGAGAATGCGCTGTATTCGGCTATGCCGAGTCTTATGTACTATCCACTTTTTATTTAGAAATAATTCTTCGGAAAATAGTGCTTTACTAATCTACTTATTATGTTTTTACGTCCACAATATATTATAATGGTATAAACTTAATTCTAATGAAGATTTTGTATTATATATATGTTAGGATATTATAACAAATTATTCTGCAAATAATGTGTAAAAAGTAAAAATTCAAAATGAATTCCTTGTTCCATTCCATTAGAACTTTAAGAAAACAAAAACAAAAAATTTAAAAAGATGAAAATCTCTGTCGATTATTTTGGTAAAATAATAAGAAAATGCTTAAAAGAGTATATATATTATATATATATTTATATATATATATATATATATATATATATATATAAATGTATATATATATATATATATTATATTATATTATATTAAGAATTCGAAACAAATACAATTTATTATAATCATACAAATTTGCCTCTGGAATTTCACAAATTTTACTAATTTTCAACTCTTCCTCTTATTATTTTTTATTAAAAAAATTGTCTTGATTTGAGAATAATTCCTACTTACATATTTATACATGTATGTGTGTACAATGTACATATATTTAGAAATACATGACAAAACATGCAATGCGAAAAAAATTAAGAGATCATAATTAAATTTAAATAATTTCGTAAGTGGTTGTTTTAAAAAACGCAAAAGAAGTTACGTTTCTAAGGAAGAATTTTTCTTTTTCGGCGTATTTTGATAAAAATGTAGCGTTTTTTGTATATATATACATATATACCTAAATATCTACATACTTACATACATACAAACATAGCCGTTCCAAACCTTATGTTGCTTTCGTGAGTAAGCCCATCGGTCTCCGCTACCTTGTTTACTCTCTGTGTCGTGTTAGAGAACTACTAGCAGAAACTCAACAAGTATTTCACACCCTAAAAACTACGTTGTGTTCGATAACCACTAATAGAGGCTTTGGCGTTATTAAATTGTTAGTTAGTAACACATATCAGCTGCAACAAATAAATCCCAACTAGTGATCGGAAAACACTAATGGGATCTTTGACACGCACTATTTCCACTTCGTGTTCTATAACCACTAATGGAAAATATTAATTACTAACTAGTCTTGATTTACAAGTTCCAATTTCGCGTTCTTTAACCTCCACTTGAAACTGTGTAGACTTTATGCTACTCTGTATAAGATCCACTTCGTGTTCGGTAACCACTAATGGAATCTCACCCTCTTCTTTTACTCACTAACTTCACTCCGTGTTCGGTAAATATTCGGTGAAGTTTTTACTCATTAATTTCAATCAGTGTTCGCTAACCGCTCGGTGAAATGTCTACTTAGTTATGAAAATAAATTCCAATGTCGGGTTCGATAACAACTAATTGGATTTTTATTCTAAGTAAATTACCATACCTTGATGCAGCGATCTCAACAGAGTAGGCACAATTTAGCGTTTAAGCTGTCCTTTTATACAAAATTTAAATAATTTACTCCACTAACAACAGCCATTGTTTCCCCAGTTAATATTAATTGCATTCTACTACTTGTGTATATTTTGCTACTTGTAATTATGCCATGGTTATTGTGTCGTTACCAGGGCTGTCAGATGTTGCGATTTTTAATTGATTTTGGCGACATGGCGAATTTTTTGGCGACATATGATATGGTGGCGATTTGTTTGGTTAATTTTTACAATTTAATTAAATTAGCAATTGTGGAGAAAACAATATTAAATTAATTTGTAAATAGCTTCAACTTAGTTTACAATACTTATGTATTAAATGATTGATAACTTGTTTTCCATTATCGTTCAAATATATTAAGGATATTAATGATTTCGGTTACAATGAAATAAACGTTCATGAATAAATTAATTTTTTGAATTAATTTATAAGTTTAATAGGACCAATGTTGTTAATAATGTTAGGATTATTCTTTTAAAAAATATAATAAAGTCTAATAAATCTTAAAATCTGATGACCTAAAAGAATAGTGTATTTTAAGTTGTATTTTTTTCTTTTCTTTTTTTTTTATTCAATTTCACTGTGCTCGAAAATGAGAGTAATTTTTTAACAATGTGGGCACTCATTGGGTTAAACTAAATCGACGAAGCTGAATTTAGTGGTGTTAACCGTTTGTAAAAGCGCTCGTTTTTGAGATATTTTGTTTTCAAAGGCTAAAAAAGAGTTTAGGAAAATTAAGCTTTTTAGCTTAAGTTTAATAATTTACCCCCGTATTCACAAAAAACTTTTAAATTTAAAATGTATTTTAAATAAAATTTTTCATACAAATGTATTAAAAATTTAAAATTGGTTTGTGAATAAACAATATAAACAATTAAAATTCCATTGAAGTATACAATAACGAATTCTTATAATCAAATATATTTTAAACGCTATTAAACCAAACTTTAAACTGGCAAAAAATATTACTATAATTCTGTAAGCAAGCTAACTGGTCTTACCAATGAGTAAATTTTCCAACAAAAATATAAAAACATTTAAAGACGGGCTAAAACTGATTTAATTTATGATTAGAATATATATTCAATCGATTTATTGTTTAATATATATAAATAATGTTCTTTTATTTTATTTATTTAAATTCAATTAATTCGCCGCTTCCATAATTAAGTTTAAACCTAACTTAGAAAAACGGTTGTCACCATTGGATTCAGCACACTCGAATTAGCTTTACTAGTATAGCAGTGTTACTATTAGCTATTAATATTACTATTACTATTATATTTACAAATTATACGAAATTTTAAGTACTAAAAATTGTGCGACACTTAACATTTTAGTTAATTTTTTCGTATTTTTTTAAAAACCTAAATAAAATTTTAATTTGGCGATTTTTGATTAACAATTTGGCGGCAGAGGCTCAAAAAATCCGACAACTCTGGTCGTTACAGGCCATCAACACGTAACAGAATATGTAAGATTTTCTGTCAGAGAGTGTCAAATTCGCTCTCTGAGAGAATTATCTCGCGTGTAGATTCAATTATTTGTATTATAGGAAGTATTATGAGACTGTGTGATGTATTTTGGAAATTACTTAAAAAACTGCCTTTTTGTAATTGTTTTTTTGTAATGGTTATTTGGCATTAAAAAAATATTTTATTGAAAAAAAAAGTCGGCATTACTTAAATAAAAACGACATGTTTACTCTGTTACTGATTGAAAATAATGATATCTTATAAGATTTATTACTATGTTATATCAGCGTTAACCTTAGTTGTAGAGCTGGGGTTATTACAAGCAATGATCTGTTATTCTATGTTGTTTACTGGTTTAGCCCCTTATGAGTATTGTTATTGTAGCTTGTTTACTTGTTTTGTAGACTATGTTACTATTGTTGGTTGTTGTCTACAACTTAAAATACTGACCGCTAGTTACACTGTAATACAAAAGTTTATAGATGGAAATTTTTGTATTACAGTGTAACTAATATATATAACATAAAATATTTATTACACCGCAAAATTACTGTAGAAGAATTACATAAACGATCGGGCCCATTCCAATGTATAAATTGTCAAGAATATGGTCATATTAAGGCTTATTGCAGATTGCCACCCGTATGCGTTGTTTTTGGAGAGTTACACAATTCATCGCAATGTAATAAATCTAAAGATGACTCTAAATTGAAAAAAAATTTAGTAATTGTGGAGGAAACCATATTGCAAACTATAGAGGCTGTCTCGTATACTCAATCATTAAAAAATCACTAAGCCAGAAATCGAGAATTTCCTCCGTTCAACCATTAAATATCCTCAAGGTCAATTACCCCCAGTTACAATAGCAGTCTCACAATAAAGCCGCGTACGCAAACATCCCTAAGAACAACTAATCCTTACCGTAGGACTATCAACATCAGAATAAATTTAATTACAATATGAACCCAGAGTCAAAATAGCAAATGCCCACTTCGATTCTCTTCTTCAATCGGTAAATAATTTTACAAATTCAACGAGCAATATGATGCAAGAAATGCTTAAAATGTAATCTATGTATGTTATTGCAAGCTGTCCTGAACAAACCATGAACTGCCAACACAAAAATGAACTCGAATATTTTCTTAAAGGTCGTGATCTAAATATAATATTAATCTCGAAAACCCATTTGACACCAAGAAGTTTATTTAGGATAAATAGATAGGCTTTTTATGACACTAAAGATCCAAGAGATAGAGCATGTGGATGCTCTGGCATTTTAATAGAAACCCGTATCAAACACTACTTAATGTCTGATCTTCGTGAAGATTATCTTCAAGCTACAACAATCTGTATTGACGATTGTTACAGAAACTGAGTAATTTCATCGATATATTCACCCCCCCCCCCAGGTTTTCAATTTCAGAGAATCAATATGAAAATTTTTATAAATCACTAGGACCCCGTTTCCTGGCAGCTGGTGATTATAACGCTAAGCATACATTCTGGGGATCACGACTTATAACCCCTAAAGGTCGCGTTTTGTTTAATACAATTTCTAAAATGGGTTTGAATGTTATTTCGAGCGGAGAGCCAACATATTGGCCTACTGACCCAAATAAAATACCGGATGTCATCGATTTCGCTGTTACGAGGAATTTACCAAGGGAATTAATTGTTATTAAATCTTCATTAGAATTATCTTCAGATCATTCACCAAATTTTTTTACTATATTGAATCCCCGAGAAATTGTGTACCCACTGGTATCTTAGCGATATCTAACACTAGAATAAACTGCTTGAAATATAGAAAATATATTAACACTCATTGTATGGAAAACATATCGCTGAAAACACCAGAAGATATCGATCTCTCCCTCTCAATAATTTGGAAAAAAGTTTAAAACTTTGCAGCTCAATATGCTACCCTAACTCTCGAAATTGGTTACAGTGATACTTAAGCCCGAAAAAGATCACACTAAAGTAGAATCGTATAGGCCTATTAGCCTGTTGTCTAATATATCAAAGCTGCTTGAAAAGCTATTAATGAAAAATTTGCAACGATTAGTGAATCATTTCAGTTGTATTCCAACACATCAATTTGGTTTTAGAGAAAAACATAGCACCATAGAACAAACTCACAGACTTATAAATGTTATACGTAAGACGTTTGAATAAAATAAATATTGTTCTGCTCTCTTCATTGACGTTTTTCAAGCCTTCGTATGGCACGAAGAATTAAATAGCTGCTGGAAAGGTATTTAATTCATCGAAAGATAGTTCTTCAAGAGGGAGACTTTATAAGCTCATCACAGTTCATTGAAGCTGGTGTACCCCAGGGCAGTGTACTGGGTCCCTTTTTATATTTAATATACACTTCTGATATGCTAACTAATAGTCGAACCCATATATCAACATTTGCAGATGACGCAGCTATTTTAGGCGTTCATGAAAACCCCTAAGAAGCATCTAAACTCTTGCAAGATCATATACTCTATATAGAAAAATGGTTGAAGCAATGGAGAATAAAAGTGAATGAACAGAATTGTGTACATATTACATTCACGTTGCGGAGAGATTCGTGCCTCCCAATCCTGATAAATAATCAGATTATACCCCAAAAAACGGAAGTAAAATATCTTGGTATGCATCTAGATCGACGGCTTACGTGAAAATCATATATAGTTACAAAATTAATCCAAATGAAGTTAAAATCCCTTCAATTAACTGGCTTATTGGTAGAAATTCAAAATTATGTCTAGACGCAAACTATTGATCTATAACTCAATTATAAAGCCAATATGGTGCTATGGTATCCAACTATGGGGCGCGGCCTCAGCTTCAAATGTTGAAAAAATTCAAAGGCTCCAAATAAAATACTACGAATGATAACTGCAGCTCCCTGGTATGTGAAAAATGAAAACATTCGCAAGGACCTTAATGTTCCTCTTGTCAAAGGGAAATAAGAAAACACGCAGAATCGTATTTGAGGAAGCTTGAAGTACACCTTAATTCACTTGCTCGAAACATAATGTGAAGCGATGGCTACAACCGTTTGAGAAGAAGGAACACAATAGAACTCCGCCTAAGCTAAACCCTTTGATTACATATAGTTTTTCGTCCGGCAGTGGAAGGACTTAATATAAATTTAGATTTAGAGTTAAGATTTGAATACTTATTGTTAGTTCACCCAATTTTGTGAATAAATTTAGATAAAAAAAAAATCAATATCATTTACTTAGTTAAAAATCCGAATTTAAATTTTTATTAAATTCAATTTGGTTCATTTAAAGAGAAAATTTTTAAAGCACTTTCATGAATATAATATAAACTCGATAATCCGAATTATTCGGTAATCCGAAGGGCATTTCCTAATTTTCCTTTCCATAACTTTATAATCCGGATTAAATAATAAAAAGTCTTTTATTACTAAAATTTTAGAAATACAGTAAGAAATTATATATTATACAGTAAGAAATTGTATAATTACTATGTTGATTCTATTCTATTATGTTGATTCTAGTGTAATTTGTTAATTTTCAGTTAATGTTTCTTCAAAAAATTCGCCAGTGAAAAGAATATAAACAAATTTGTTTTTTTTTTTTTTTTTTTTTTTTTTGATAAAAATCTTAAAATATGAAATGCTATTTGACGAAAAATTTAAGTTTGATACTCTAAGTGTTTCACATATTAAATATAAGATATATTTTAATAGCTTTTTTAATAAAATTGGATCAGAAAAAATGTTTCGATAAACGGATGATTCGACAATACGGATTGGGGTCTGCAATAATTATCCAGATCTCGAGCTTATGCTGTGTCTGGTTTTTAATAATAAATAAGTTTTTAAAAATCAAATTTTCGGTAAAAGAAAAAGATAATAATCTGTCAAAATGTTAACCTATATGTTATTTGGAATACGTATAACAGTATAATTTAAATAACTCATACTTTGGTTAATTTCTAAAGAATCAATTTCAGAATGTGTTTTTATTATTTTCTTTAATATTCTTTTAGTTTTAGTCCTGAAAATAAATATTAAATATATTTTTTTACAAATACAGTTTCTGTTCTTAACACTATTTTGCAGCATCTTTTTTTATTTTTAGTACTTTCTGGTATTTTTTTTTTTTTATATATTATGTATATATATATTTTTTTTTTTCTTATATGTATTTTTTTTTATATATGTGCATTTCAGACATATGTAACCTACACAGACGTATGTATATAAAATACAAATTAAAAAAGGTTTGGTAAGTTATATTATTGAACACAATCGCGACCACAAATCTGTTTAAACCTTACTATAGAAAATAGAGCAATTTATATTTTTTAAATTGCATTTAATTCGTTGATGTATTTTTCATATTGAACCATAAAAAATTTTTAAATGATATTAATAAATAAAAAGTTACATGTATTAACTATATAACTATAAAATAAATTTTTCAATGACAAGAACACGCACCTAAAAACGTTAAAAGTTGCATTAAATTCAAACGCCTAATTGTTTTTGAGTGCCACTTGATTCCGATATAAGCTATAGTAACAGCTACAGATTGGTATACATTTTAACCGATTTCAATTAGCGCCTTGGGTATGCCTCGACGATTTATGAAATATTAAAGACATCCTGTAATTTGTGATATATTAAAAAATAATAGGCTGAACAAATATTTGGATTATCTCAATTTGTCTAGACGTGAAAATGTTCAAAGACAGTACAGCAGTACAGCAGCTATTTTTTACAAAAATATAGTGCAATTCTTTCACTTTTTTTCTCAAAGTTCTGTTAATAATTTTTTTTCTTTACATATTTCAAAAGACAAGGCTTCATAAATGGTTAATAAAGAAATTATAAATTGATTTAGATTTGCACCATATATCTAGTATTGGCCGAAAATGATGATTTTTAGAGAAAAGTTTAATTTTTATAAATTTTTTGATGATATTTTATCATAAAATAGATTTAGGTCCATTAGACACTAATTCTTCATGCAGGAGTGCAGATTTTATGAAAAAAATAAATTTTTAAACGACTTTTTCAAATTACGCAGAAAAACATATTATCATAAAATTGTTCACTATTATTTCTTATGAAATGTATAAAATAAATATCAATCTTTCATTCCTCACAAGATCGTTCAAATATCTTCAGCAAGCAATGTTTGAAATTTTCCAAAATTAATTATTTAAAGAAAAGTTAAAAATCAAAAAATAATAATTTTTTTAGCATTTTTTTTAGTCTATTTTCCAAAAACTTATAAAATATTTAAAGAATATATAAATAGACTTATTTACAAAATCGCTGATATATAACATGTTTATATATGTAGGTCGTTCTAATAAACATAAAATAATGGCCTCAAAATTACCAGCTCATGTCCAAAGTTGCAAAACTCACTATTTTGTTCTATATTTCTATATAGGTGCGTACTTTTTGTCTAACGGGATAATGTTCGTAAGAATATATTAAATTTATTTCCAATGTCGAAATATTTACTAATGAATTAATGCAAAGGGTACATAATTTATTTTATATTGAAAGAGTTTTCAGAATTACCTAATATGGTTTATTATTATTATTTATTAGGTAGGTAATAAGTACATAAATAAGTGAATTTTCATTCAATTTCACTACACGTCATTAAATGATATTGAATGAAATTGGGGGTTTTAAAAATTTTAAAATGTTTGAATTCATCTTTGCCTGTCAGATATTTACCTGATAGGAATATTCTTTTTTCTTTAAATGTATATATATATATATATATATATATATATATATATATATATATATATATATATATATATATCAAAATCAGATTTGAAATTATTTTTTGGGTTGAAAAAAAGTCTAGGAGATGTATAAACAACCTATTCTAGACACTTTTACTCCCAAGACTAGAAATTTCTAAAATTAATGCTGGTGGATGGTGAATTGGTAGATATCTGCAACATAATTTATATAAGACACTGTGTCGGCATTAACAACAATAAAGTTTTTAAAAACTTATTTTAGTAAAAATAAGTACCAAAAAGTAAAATAAATATTAGGATTTTCAAAAAGTACCAGCGACATATTTTATATATTTGTGATAAAGAAAGAATACAATTTTAAATTTGCTTTTATGTCTTTTGGATCAGATGATTTTTGGTATCATAACAAAGAATTACCAGTTTTTTACATTCGAACCGTTCGAAGATTCAATACTACCAAATTATTTATATTATTATTTTTAGTAGAGAATATGACTATTATGCTTGTGGATTCTTATAAAACCATGTATCCGTAATTTCATATTTCTAGGAAAAATATTAGGTATAAGTAATATTAGAAAAACGAAAAAGAACCACAAAATCCCCTCTTAAGGATTCTCAGTCAAAATTTAAGAAGTATTATTAGAAGAACGAAAAAGTACGCAAAGTCCTCCTTGTGAACTTTTACCCACATAGGATCATTTATAGGTAATGTTTCTTCGTTCAATATTATATAAAATGCAAAATGCACTATTAGAAGAACGAAAAAGTACCACGAAATCCCCTTATGTTTATTCTCACTCACTTAGGACTACATATCTATAATTTCATGTTTCGAGGTTTAATATTATAGAAAATCGGATCGAATTATAGAATAAAGTGCCGATTTTCTAAAAAGTACCTATTCGCTTACTTTTTAAACTAATAACGATAGGTAATATTTTTTTGTATCTATATTAGTTTAGTAGATATAAGGTTACATATTTTATATGGTAACCTCTTTTACACCCTAACATTCGAATTTCTAAAAATCCAGTCTTAGTAGATCAGTAGCTTTAGGCGTTTTGGTTGTGGGATGATGAATCAATTAGTCAGTGTGTCACGTTTGCTCTTTTATATGTACATATATATAAATATGTAGTATATATAGATAAAATAAATATATGAGAAATAATACCTATGAATATATGTAAAAGAAATAAAATAAATATTGTTTAAATAAATAATTTACTACTTTTTTATTATAACATATATATGTATGTCTAACATATGTGTACAAACACTAACATTTGTACGAACACAATACATTAAAAAACTAAATGTTACGTATGCACACATATGGAAATACAGAATAAAATAGTGAATTTTGCAACTTTTGACATCTCGTGTAGTTTTGAGGCTATAATATTATGTTTAGTAGAAAGATTTATATAAACATGTTATATATGAGTGAATTTGTGAATAAGTCTATTTTTAAACTTTTGGAAAATACACGAAGTTGTGCTAAAAAAAGATTATTGTTATTATTATTATTATTATTATTATTATTATTATTATTATTATTATTATCATTTGATTTTTTGATTTTTAACTATTTTAAAATTAATTATTTTCTTATTATTTTTATATTTGTTGAAGCTATATGAACGATTTTTTGAGGAACATATGCTAATATGCTTTTTTGTGCAATTAAAAAAAAATCGTTTAAAAAATGTATTTTTTTTTTCTATAAATTCTGCACTCCTGCATTCGTTTTTGGCCGGACTGGAAGCAATTTAATGTCTGATCGATCTAAAAAACTCGCATGACATTTTTTTGTTAATCGATAAAAAGGAAACTTTCTTCTAAAATTCACCATTTTCGACAAATGCTGCATGTAGGATGTAAACCTAAATCAATTTAAAGTTTCTTTTTAAATATGTAAAAAAAAAACAGAATTAATAGAACTTTGACAAAAAAGGAAGGAATCGTACTAAAATTTTTTTCAGCGTATTATCTTGGAATATATTATTTTATATTACAAATTTTCCCTCACATACCTCAGGACTTATTCCCTAAAAACGAATAAAGTCTAGGCAAAAATAAAAAAAAAACTCAATCGTATATATATTTTCAACTGTAACAGATAACTTAGGTGAGTAAGCTTATTTTTTCTTTATCTTGCCAAACACTTTACAGAAATATAAAAATCTTTAAAGTCGTGCTTGATTTGAATACTCGATACTCGAGTTAGTCAACTTTGATACCCTTATCTCGTGTCATCATAGGATAATTACAATATTTTTCTGAAAATTTAGGTCCTCCTTTACAACCCTTCCAGACATTTCAATTCGATCCGACTAGAAGTTTAGGAGATACAGATTTATTACCAAGAATTATGCGCTTGACCCCGTTGTGTGACGTTCCTGCTAATGCCGTAACAAAAAATATTTTAACAAAGCTCCATATTTTCTTTTTTTCAGTATAGTGCTAAATTTATATAAATTTATATAAGATACCGAAAAAGGATTGTTTTGATATTATTCATTTTAATTTTGCAATGATATTTTTAAATGAAATTTTACACCTGAGTTAATTTTTTGATGCTTAATTTTAAGTGTTATTCCCTTTTCTAAATTTTTCAACAGAAATCCTGCAATTCCCAAAGAACTTTCAAGAATTTCCAAAAAAGGAATTTTTTACTTTTTTTTCTATATCTTCCCAACCGTTATCGGGGAGCAAAAACTGTTATTACCAAAAAATTACCTTATAAGTAATATTAGTAAAGAAAATTTTTATATAACAGAAAACGAATATGTCCACTTTTTTATGTTCAAATTTAAATAATTAAATTTCAAAAAAATCGGGTAAAATTTTACCTGCCCAATATCTCGTAAGCTAAAAGAAATAATATGTATATGCGAAGATGACCCACCTCCGGCAAGCAACTGATAGACAAATAGAGAGTGAGAGAGCAGAGCGAGTAAATTTTTCTCTGCTCATATTCTCTCACAGACAATTATAAGGCTTTTCCTCATAATTCAATTCAAATTAAACTTAATGCCCATTTCAAAAATCAATTATTTGATTTAAATACAATATGTACTTAGTATTAGAATTTTCATACTTAAATGAAGTATTTCATACTTAATTTTTAAATCAATTTCGTTTTCTACTTGTTTTCAGTATACCTCAGTATTTACATTTTTAAGTACGATTTTTGCGAAAAATAAGAAAAATAAACTTAAAACTGTATTCAAAGTTTTCCTTTCTGTGTATGTTAAATATGTTAGGTGATTATTACTGTATTATTGGGTCTGTAACTTCATGAAATGTTTTTAATGGATTTAATGGACTATATGTAAAATTTTAGAGATTTTATGACCTATTTATGCAGGCAAATTTTTTAATATTAAGATTGTTTGTAAAAAATTCTCTTTTAATATTTTAAATATTTGAAAGTTACTCGGAGATTGCTTTAAAATAATTGTGCTATATTTTTTTATAACCAATTCACTAAATTATTAGAAACCTTTGTTCCTTTACTTTTAATTTTTTGTAAAGAAAAAAATCTTCAGAAGTTATAGGAGATAAATTTCTGCGGTGAAAACTTATGTAAAGACTTGTTTAGTATTCAATTGCCATCTCTGTATATTAACGCATGAAAACGCACACTGACGCATATCTACGCATATTTTGTGCATCAGCTGATTTGCAATAGGCTACTTTTTCCGATAAGTTATCGACTTTGAACTAATAAATCATTTCGTTATTAAGTCTTAGCGTGGTTTTAAGAAACTCTTTTTGCTTTAACTTTCATCGAGTATAGTTGACTAACATCTAGCCAATCCAAAGTTAATAATTTTTATAAGTGTTATTATAATAAGTAAAATAATTTATTTTAAACACCAATATTCGAATTTTAAAACATAAAATTCATTGTGTTTTTTATAGTAACTGGTAAATATTGTTGTTTTGTCTTTATCAGACTTATTTCAATATTTAAGTAGTTTCTATAAATAAAATATTGCCATCCAGACTAAAAATTGTGTGAGTCAACTTTAATAGTTAAAACATGAAATAGTAACTAAAATTCCGTATAATTAAAAAAATATATATAATGCAATTCAATTAATTTTTCCATAAAAAGGTAAATTCTTTACATATATTGTAACTTAAAGAAACTAAGTCACATTAGTTTTTTCTTTAGACCTCAATTCAATTATTTATACCCCCAATTTGCATCAACAATTGTAGTGGACTCTCCTTGTGAGTCACTACTGTGCCAATTTTTTTTTTTTATTATAAATAAGGTTGATTCCACATGAAAGGAAAAATTAAAAAAGCCAGAAAGAAACATCATGAGCCCATTACGCACTTCTCTCAACCGATTCAGCTTGACATAAGAAAAAAAAGCACATAAAAGAAACAAATCCTTTAAACCACATGCTAAAGTTGTCTGAAAAAGCTTATTAAATTAAAAGTGAAAGAAGAGGCAAAATAGTTGTGCGTCAAAATTTTGTGTCAAATTTGATCTGAAAGTAAAAGTGTCTTAATATAAGCAAGTGTTGGCCTAAAACCCGCAAATCTTCTAAAAATTTTATTGGATCACATCTAGTGAAGAAGCTCCGGTTCATCTATTTAATTCTGACTGTATGGTAACACGTTGATATCAATATTTTAGATCGAAATTTTATATTTCTATAAAATTGTCTGAATAAGCCAAAAAAATCCTATAAAATTTGCATTAAATTATTTTAAAGAATTGTTATTTGTCTAAGCACTTACATTTTATAGTGAAATTATTCACTTAACGTAAAAGATGGTTCGAGTTGCGGTTAAATAATAGCAAAATTGGATAATTTCATTATAAACATTTAATAATTGAATACTCAATTTCCTTCAAAAAAAAAAAAAAAAAAAAAACGAATCAATCTAAAACAAAGGAATAAATAATCTAACCTAAACCTATATTGCACATAGTCTCTTACTAGGATATTGAATATACAAGTATTATATTTAATTTACCTATAAATAATTGTGAAACCTTTAAATTTGAAATTTTGTTTTTAATTCAGTTCATGCATGTATTTAGATTTAGATATTTGATATAGTTTGTTTTCATTAGCTAAACATTTTTTTTCTCTAAAATAATCAAATGTGAATCTTTTTTCTATTAGATTTTTATGAATAAATATTGAATTTATAAATAATGCTGCTGTAATCTCTTAAATATTCTTACAGAATGTAAATCGATAGGTTGAGGTAGATTTAACGTATGGATTTTAGTTCAATGATATACGCCCCAAGATCACAGGTAGGGAGGGTATTGAAGCTTTAATCCTATGACCATCTAGAGGTTTAAAAAAAGTGTCTCTCGTTAATAGTTGATTTTTTTGACTTTTTGCATGATCGGTTGGTCTAATATTGGGGTATATTTTTTTCATCAGTTTTAATCGTAAATGATCAACTTCCCGGTCCACTAGTGTAATTTAAGTTTTTTATTTGTTTTTTTAGGGAGTCTACAATATGTTGGACATTTCCTTCTGGCAATAGAGATTTGAGTAGACCAGAACCTCCCCACCCGACTGATTGCTAGCACTTTTTTAACGTCATAAAATAAAAGTCCGAAGGTATAACAGGGTTAAGAAATGATATTAAGAACTATTTGGCTACTTATTATTATTATTATCATTATTATTATTATTATTATTATTATTATTATTATTAACATTTTTATTATTATTATTATTATTATTATTATTATTATTATTATTATTACTTCTTATTATTTCAATTTATCAAAATTGTTCATTACAAAGTCGATTGTTGTAGCACCTCGCCACATTATTGTTATTATTGTTAACATACACTGAAAATGTATAATTTTTTATTTTTTAATTGTTAGTATGAAACTGGATTACTTTCCGCTTTTTGATTCCAAAAAATCTTAAAACTTAGTACTTGGGGAAATTTTATCAAAAACTATGATTTTTGTTAAAAATAATTGTTGAGTAAGAGAAAACTTAACAAAAGGAAATGAAAATAATGCAGCACTTTCACTATAAAACTTATTATTAACTTAAGAAAAATCTCAAGAAATTCAAAAATGTATATAAAATTAATTTTGTTGCAAATTGAATACTTTGAAAAATAAGGTAAGAAGGTAAACCCTATTTTGTTGCTTTTATTCTGTACAGTACTGTTATATTATCAATATGTACGTGTTATATTATCCATTAACACTATGATATGCACATGACAATATACATAGATATTTGGACTTTTATTAATACTCAAACAACTTAATAAAATACATATTTCCTTTTTCTTCTTTATTTCTATATTTTACATTGAATATCCATTACGTTCGAATGAATGTGCTTGTGATCCTGTTGGTTGAGTTGGATCTGCTGCTTTTTTATTTTTTATTAACCAATGTAATGTGTCAGTCGGCTCCATTAATACGTATTACTTACATAACAATATTATTCATTTGATACGTGTT